>JAZKLR010000074.1:0-605549 GCA_037103525.1 Ganaspis brasiliensis | reverse complement strand
TTAGACAATGTGAAATTATTATTATTCGACAACAGATTTTAGCTCAACCTAATTTTTTCTGAAAAATATGCAACTGAATATTTCAAAATTTTGTGAAATTAATTTGAATAATATTTCTCTGAATTAGAGGAGTTTAATCTCATATAAATGTCGATATCTAAGGATCTGGTCAAGTCTCCAAGAATTTTTTTTTAAACCAAAGATAAAAGAACAAATAATAATATTGTATTTTAAGAAGTAACAAAAAAGGGGTAAAAATTTATCAAAAATGTTTAATTTTCTTTCAAGTATGTTAACAAAAAACAAAAAAAAATTTTAAAATCCACCAAATAAAAAAAAAATTAATTTGTTTATAAAAAATTGTCATTTTTTTTTAAAAAAAATCCAGGGTTGCCACAGGTCAGAGAATTTAGTGACATCAGGAAAAAGCCAGGGAAATTGAAATGGGTCAGGGAAGTTAGGGAAAAGTCAGGGATTTTTATCAAAAGTACTTGAAAAATGCAAAAAATCTCTAAAATGAATAAAAAATTATATTTTTCTGAAATTTACTAAGTATAAAAATTTACTAAACAAATTTTTGGAAGTCATATTTTAACCCTAGAAGGACTAACTTACTTTTCTCACCCTCTAAGGACTAACTGGGGTCCTTTGTTCCCCCAGATTTTAAACGTGTATATAAGATTTACATTTTATCGAAAACAGTTTTTATATAGTGAATTTTTCTCGTTTTTTATTAAGGAAGAAGATGGTGTAATTTATTTTTTAATACAATAAAAACAAATCTAAAAATATTGTAAAAACAAAAAAAAAGAACCAAATTTTCTCAAAATTGGCATTTTTTACAAAAAATATTGTAGTTTTTCAATAAATTGACCAATTTGGAAAAATCCTGTGGATTTTAAAAGCTGAATAGACATATTTGAAGAAATTTTTATTGGCCTTTGAATTATTTGGAAAAAGTATATTTATTTGAATAGATGAAATTTTAATAATTAATAAACAATTACGCACGTGAAATTTACCAAAATCAACTACAAAAAAATTTTATTTTTACTCAAAATATTTTTGTTTTTTAAAAAAACTTTTTTTTAGAAGTATAGTCATTACATTTTTGCTTTATAGGTTCAATTAAACCGTTTTAATAAAAAAAACAGAAATTTATTATCCTGACTTTTTTGAAACGTAAAGGACTAACTGGGGTATTTTGGGACCCCAGTCTTACTTTAACTGCATATTGAAGAAAGACTTGCGCACACAATTCGCGCTAACCTACTAAAATCAACTTTCAGGTTACTAAATTGAATTATGGTTATGATCCCCAACCAAAATTGCCACTGTATGGGTCAGGAGCCTACTTCAAATTTCGCGTGGGGTACAAAACGACCCCAGTTAGTCCTTCTAGGGTTAAACATTACTAGAGATAATTAATGTTTGCAAACTGAAAAATAATTAACTTTTTAAATATATACAAAACACGAGTTTTGAGAATTCAAAAAAGATCAGGGAAAAATAACAAAATTGGTCTGTAAATCAGGAAAAAGTCAGGAAAAATTGTAATAAAATATTGGTGGCAACCCTGAAAATTCAACAAATTTTTTTTGATTGTTAATATTATTTAAAAGTCGAGGAAAAACTAAACTTTTTCTCTTGTGGCAAAATTATTCTAAAGTGCATAGTTTTATTCGCGATGAGCACGAAAATGCGAACCTAGCGGCCGTTTGATGAAAGCTCTACAAGAAGTCTCATATACGTGAATCCTGATGCTGAATATATTATGAATTTAAATAATATATCTTTTAATAATTGTCAACAAGTAAATGCGTGAGGATTATTTAGTGTTTACATCAAATTTTAAGAATAGTAAAAATTTTAAGCATTATATCAATTGAAAGTAGAGTAAAAATTCTCTGTATATATAATTTTAGGTTATGTGTCTCATGTCACAATGATTAATATGATTACAATAAGTAAACTAATTGAAGTAGTTTACTGAAATTTATAGTAAATTTTGGTTAAATAAATTAATAATACTTTAATTTAACAAAATTACCAAATTCTCTTTATAATTTACAACTACTCGTACAAAACTAACAACTTTTACTTCTGTTAATTCAAATTCCCTTCCACAAATTTGCAAATTTTTAATAGTTTTAAAATTGTAAAGACATATTTTATTTTATTTATTGCGACAACCACAAAAACTACATTGAAAGTGCAAAATATTGAAGAAATACTGTGCTTTTGCGGTGATAAATATTCATTAGAGACTTCTTCCAGACCACGTGACCCGAAGACATGTGCACGATTACAGCGCCTCTATAGTTCGTGCTCGTCGCGAATAGAGACATGGTGGATTTCACGTCAACTGTCCAGCCAAAAAAAAAATTTTGTTTAATCCTTTCCCAATTTTTGTTATGAGTTGTCTTATAGGTAGGTAATTTATCAGCCAAATATTTTTGGATTATATAAAAAATTGCCCGAGAGGGAGTGGGTTAAAGTTTTGAACTTTTTGTTAAGACGTACGCTCTCATTTGTTTATTTATTGAGCTTAAAAAAAATGATAAAAAAATTTTTTGGTACATGATTTTTCAAGGTTTTTTCATCAGCTTTCGATTGGCGTGGTCTATTATACATTTTTTTATATTTTGACCAAAATTTTTAAAATTTAAAAATAAATTTCACTTTTTTTCGTCTTTGGGCTCGTTTTATTTTTTTTATTTTATTTTTAAAATAAAACTGAGATTTTTTCCTAAAAAATATGTAATTTTCAAAAAACCCTTTTTTGTTTGTTTTTGAGAAATTAAATGTTGAAGTTAGCGAGCCACGTCAAGGCGAAGTCTCACTCTACCGCCCCGCTTGTTGCAGTGCGCTGTTTGCATCATTACGTGGATATTTAATTATTCTATTTCTTAATTGAACTTTTATCTGCATTTTACAGTGCTGAGACTGACATGAAAACAATTAAGTGCCCGCACTATAGTTCGTTTGTTTATTTTTTTATGTTTAAATTTTTTTGGTAATTTTTTGATATTGGTTTCTCATAGAGAAAGTATTGTTTTACCTCCACAGGATCGATTGAGATTGTCTGAAATATCTTGACATATTTTGAACTAAGGATGTCAAAAATGATGTTTTTAAAAAATGTCTTGCTTATGTGTGTATGTAGTTATGTATGTTAAGATTATGTTAGGCTCTAAATTTCGAAAACAATAATTTAAACAATGTTTTTTTTGAGAGAATATAGGTCTTTAAGAGGGACAAGTAGTTATGTATACCAATCGATGTGGTTTTAAACTCTCCGCAAAATAGGTGTATATATAATTTCTTATAAAATGTAAATAAGATTCCGTAAGTTACGAAACTTAATTTTTTTTTTAACAATGATAACTCTGAATAACATTACATTAGACCGTTCGCAAAGAGCTCATTTGATTAATTTTTAGTGACCTACAAGTAGTCAGAAATATATTAAAAAAGCAACAAAATATAAAAATAAAATTGTTAAAGAACATAATTTTCAATATTTTTTGTTTATAGAATATTAATACCTAACTTTTTATCAATTTGCACTAAAAGGATCGCTAAGAGCTTAATCGATGCATTTTTAAAAAGATAAAAAAAATAAAATAATCTGATTTTACTGTTTTAAAAAAATATGTACATTTTTATAAATTTTTTTTTCAAAATGTTTAAATTTCAAAAAAATGTAGTTAGAAGTGATAGATCAGACTCAAAAGTAGGGCATAATTTGTCCCCCCTAAAGACCTATAATCTCTCCAAAAAAAACATTGTTTTAAATTATTGTTTTCGAAATATCGAAATATATAACATAATCTTAACATACATAACTACATACACACATAAGCAAGACATTTTTTAAAAACATCATTTTTGACATCCTTAGTTCAAAATATGTCAAGATATTTCAGAAAATTTTAATCGATCCTGTGGAGGTAAAACAATACTTTCTCTATGAGAAACCAATATCAAAAAATTACCAAAAAAATTTAAACATAAAAAAATAAACAAAAGAACTATAGTGCAGACACTTAATTGTTTTCATGTCAGTCTCAGCATTGTAAAATGCAAAGAAAAGTTCAATTAAGGATTAGAATAATTAAATATCCACGTAGTGATGCATACAGCGCACAGCAACAAGCGGGCGGTAGAGTGAGACTTCGCCTTGACGTGGCGCGCTAACTTCAACATTAAATTTCTAAAAAACAAAAAAAAAAGGGTTTTTTGAAAATTACATATTTTGTAGGAAAAAATCTCAGTTTTATTTTAAAAATAAAATAAAAAAAATAAAACGAGCCCAAAGACGAAAAAAAGTGAAATTTATTTTTAATTTTTAAAAATTTTTGTCAAAATAAAAAAAAAAATTATAATAGACCACGCCAATCGAAAGCTGATGAAAAAATCTAGAAAAATCATGTACCAAAAAATTTTTTTATCATTTTTTTTAAGCTCAATAAATAAACAAATGAGAGCGTACGTCTTAACAAAAAGTTCAAAACTTTAACCCCCTCCCTCTCGGGCAATTTTTCATTAAATCCAAAAATATTTGGCTGATAAATTACTTACCTATAAGACAACTCATAACAAAAATTGGGAAAGGATTAAACAAAAATTTTTTTTGGCTGGACAGTTGACGTGAAATTCACCATATACGTCATTAAAAATAGGTCTACTTTTAAAAACAAAGAATTTAAAAAATTCATAACTCGAAAACTAAGCGACCAAAAACAATAAAAAGAAAATACAGTAAAACTCACGTATATCGGATTTCAAGGGACCGAGAAAATTTTCCGATCTAAGCGGGAATCCGATTTATCCGGGTAAAAATGCATGATGTATAAATTCAAGAGACCGGCAAAAATATCTGATGTAGGCGGGAATCCGATATATGCGGGTCCGATATACGTGGGTTTTACTGTACATATTCTTTTTTTTCAATAAAGAATGAAAAAGAAATATGTTTGACCGAATTTAAAATCTGCATTTAAATCTCACGTAGAATCGCCCATATGCAATTAATTTTTTCCAAAAATATGCAAGCTTCTGAAGTTGAACCAAAATTTGTTTTAAATTTTATATTTAAAATAATAATTTGTTTTTAAATTCAGATAAATATTTTTGAAAATTAAGTGATTATTATTATAAAAATGGTATAAGAGTATTTAAAAATTTTTCATTTTTTAAAATTTATAATTATTTTTTACATTATAAAAAATGTTTAAGATTTTCAACATTTTTTTAACATTTTCACAAAGTTACGCGACCTCGAAAAAAATTATCGCAGCTATACCCGAGTTAAATATTTTTATTGCACGTAAAATTTTCTTTAAAATAAGCCCAAGAGCGTTAAAATATGTTATAACTAATTATTTTGGGAATAATATAAATTTTATTTGTTAAAATTCAATTGATTGAAATCAGAGTTAATTAATTATTAAATTACGAAATGAAATATTTTTGAGAATTATCAAAGGTTTGGATTATTGCGAGTTAACACCTTTTTTTGGATGAATTAAAATAATGTTGAAATAATTTTGATTTTTACTCCTAAATTGTTAAATAACTTTTAATTTATTTTTGTTATTTAATGCCATTATTCTAGTTTTTAGAACTAACCTTCTTTAATATTATCCCACATTATTTTAATATATTCATCACGATCTGGCCTCATGTGTTCATGATAAACACCCAAAATGTGAAGAATTTCATGGATGGCATGGCCTTTTTTTCCAAAACAGTTGGCAACTTCTAAATTGAGATTACCAGGCTTATGTTGAGAACGGCCCAAATCTGAAAAACATCCTCTTTGGTTTCCAGTAATATTTACCCAAAACAATGGTGGAAATTTTCCATTTTCATCTGGAAAAATTTCTTTAAATACCACACAAGTTTTCTCCATAATAATATTCATCGCTTCTTTTAATATTGCAAGCTTTTCTGTCGCATTACCTATTTGATTAAAAATGTTTTAAAATATTTATTTCCATCTTTCATTCTTACGTTGTTTAAAATGTATTATTATTATTATTATAATTTGTTGATGATTTTCTTACGAATAGATGGATGAAGCCAATATTTTACTACGCCTTTTGGCCATAAAAGATTTTGGTTTCTTGTAAAAGTCCTAAATTCTGGAGATTCGTGAATATCTCCTTCTCGCTGGATTCCTTCCTCAGGATTGTCGTATCGTGACCAGGTATTTACTAAAGATTAAATTTATGATAAATTATATTTCCTTCATTCTTAAAACTATCAAACTAAATTTTGTATTTGTAAATTAATTAAAAATGATTTTGTTTCCTATAAAAACAACAGTATTGAAGAAAACTAGAACTAAATTCTTCCAAATCTTCTGTTTTAGTAAAGTTTTCTTAACTTACTAAATTTTATTAACGGTTTTATTTTTTTTATTTTTAAAGTTTATTTAAGTTTACTGTTCACTGAATAATTTCGAGATTTACTTTGAAGTTTACTTTAATTTCTTGTCCATAATGATAGTTTTTTTTATTTAACTAATTCAATTGGAAGAGTTAAGAAATTCTACTTATAATAAATTACTTCTTTTCTATGTGAGCACAAAATTTATAACCGTGTTAATTCAATTCGTCGAAGCAATTTTCATATCAATTTCAATTAAATTTTTAAATGCTACTGAAAATTTTATGCGCAAAATGTTTTAATTATACATTTGTCAAATAATTTTCTTATCAATTTCTGGAATTTTTTAAAAATATCTCTATAATGAGAAACAGTCAATATATTTATTAAAAGTTTAGAATTT
The DNA here is from genome assembly GCA_037103525.1 of Ganaspis brasiliensis. NCBI lineage: Eukaryota > Metazoa > Arthropoda > Insecta > Hymenoptera > Figitidae > Ganaspis > Ganaspis brasiliensis. Next base: position 598,750 of record JAZKLR010000074.1, on the reverse strand, counting down.
TAATTTAATATAAATTTTTATTCAAGTTATACCAATATTAACAACTATATACGCTGTAAGACAAAAATTATTATTTTATTGCTCAAGTTTAATTTAATTCAGAATAACGATCGAACTTTTCAATTTTCAGAAACTCACATCTATAATTGATGCCTTCATCGAATATTTCATCTGATATATTAGAAGATGGTGATGAATTTTTATTCCTTTCGGAAGAATAATCCGTTAAATCTACTGGTATTGCATTAATAAAAATAGATTTATAAAATCCAAGAACTATAGAAATTAAAGCAACTGAAGTAATTAATCGGGACAAGTGTTGATCTCTGTTAGATTTCATCCTTGATCAGTACGAAAAAACTATAACAATTCTTATTTAGAACGAAACGGATCTTGTTATCATGTTTCAACTAAGCAATTTCATTTTTAATTTCAGGATAAATTTATTCAATGCCGAGCAATGAAAACTCCGATTATTTTTATCAAAGAATCGCCTCGATTTTTTATTACTGTAATTTATGTTTATAGTATACAATTTTAATCCTAATCTTTATTTTAGTCGTTTAAAATAATTTGATTTAGCTATTTAATATTTACAACAAAAAACAACTTCTTTTTTTTTTTGCTTCAATATTTCGCAAATTATATCATTGTTATACCTACATTTTAATTATCCTAAACTCATGTTACTGAATCGTCACTTGATACCATTTTTATTTTTCCAAAACGCCAAAAGACATAAATTTTGTTTATCTGAATATCATGTGTCATAATTTTTATTTATTTAGATTGACACTTTTGAAAACTTTTATTATTTCTAATTTTCAACGGGACTTCGTAAAAACGTCCGGGAATCTGTAAAAAGTACCGAGGGAAACTGTTTAATTTACATCTAATATAATTTTTTATTTTTCCAAATATTTTTTTTTTCTTTATATTGCTCTTCATATTTTTTTCGATTTCTTTTCTTTTTTTTTAACGCAAATTATTTATTATTTCATACAATTTTGTTCTTCTATATAACATTCAATCAACCTTTGTTTTCGTTGATTTTATAATCAATTTTCAAATTTAAAAAAAAATGTTTCGTAATTCTTTTCATCATTAATGATTTTCTCATTTCTATTAGATTCACACTAACCTTTTTCTAAATTTATTCAATTCATTTTTACATTTTCTCTAATTTTTCTCGAACTTATACTTGTTTATAATTTCATATAATTTCTTTATTTTTCTAAGGACATTGTTGTTAAAATTGTTTAAAAGATTTGTCTAAAGTTATGTGATTATTGTTTCTATTGGTTTTCCTAAAATTTTTTATTTTTGAACAGAGTGACCCAGCGACCCTTAAAAACTTTGAAAACCTTAAATTCTCTTTAACTTTTTTTCACCTTCAAAATTTTGAAATGTTGAATGTGAAACAGAGCCTTAAATTTCTTTTTCATTAATTATAATTTTGATTTTTGATCGTACTTTTTATTTAATAGATTTTTTTTAAATATGTATTTATGGAAAATAATACATAAAATTATTCTATTGGACTATTTTTATTCAATATAATTATAATAAAAAGAGGTTTTCTGTTAACATAATCTCAAACCAGGAAGTGGGTTTTCACACCAAATAACAAATTCTGAAATATCCAGATGTACATTTTTTAGAAAAAAATAAATAAGTTGAAGGTTTTAAATATATTTAAGTATTTTTTCTTTAGTAAAATTTTAACATTTTTCAATGATTGACTTATTTATTTTTCTTAATAAAAAGAAAATGGTCATAAATATTTTAATTATGAAAAAGATTTTCTAGTTTATTATATATTTTTTGACATTTTTTTTATCCACACATAATTTTTTAGTTTTCTTATTTTAAAAATAAAATTCATAACTTTTTTAAAAAATTTTCTTCTTTCTTCTGTAGACTGATATTTTACCTTTCTACATTTTTATATATTGTGTTTTGACATTTTCTTATATTTTAGTAGCTTCTACCAAATTTTCTTATTTTTGTGTTCATAATATGGGTTTTACATTTTTTTTTTTTTTTTTGGTAATATTCTCACTTTTTGATTGAATTTTATTTCTTATTGATTTGTTTCTAATTAAAGATTTTCTCCTCCACATTCAATTGTTTCTCATAAAATGTTCTTATTTTTTCTTATTTCTTAAGAATACTTTTAACAACTTCTTTAAGATTATGATTTTTTGTTAAGTTTTTTTTAAATCTTTTAATAATTTTTCTGTTCCTTTTTCTTCTTAATAACTCTTCTAAACCAATAAATATTTAAATAATCAGTTGTTATCATTAAATACCTAATTTAATATTAATATTTTTATTTTTAAATTCACCTATATCATTTTGAAAATTATCTTGTTTTAAAAAATATATTCCTAACTAATTTAAATATCCCGCTTACAGCATTTCATAGTCCTACGACACCTGCAGGCAGTTGTAGAAATTAACTACGTGTTTACATTTTTTGACATTTAACATAACCTTGAAAATAAATAAACAAAGCGTTATAATGTTATAATCCTTAAATCATCGTGCCTCAAATAATTGTAAATATAAATAACATTGTCTTTATACGAAAAGAATATTCACTTCGTAATTGAAAGTGGAATGAGTTATCACTTGAGTGAGTGAAAAGTAAATTCGTTGAAATTAGTTTCTTTTTTCAAATTGTCACTGTGCTTTATACATATAATTTCTAGGTTATAGAATATTTGTATATTCAATCAAACTCGCATGCGCTTTTTGTAAGTGCAACAAGTTATTTTCAAATTGTAAAATTAAATGGAAAAGTTAACTGAACACAAGTTACTGAATACATCTAAAGCTAAAGACATGGAAAAATACCAATTTCTTAGTCAAGTTGGAGAAGGATCCTTTGGTCAAGTATATAAAGCGAAAAAACGAGCTGATGGAGAAATTGTTGCACTTAAAGTAATCAGAAAGGTGAGAAAAACCCTAGTTTCATCCAAATAAATTTAATAAAAGAAAGCTTGTACATGAAAATGTGTAAACTTGTAAAAGCTAAATTAGATTCATTCAATAAGTAATAATTATACGAAATTGTTGTATAATTTTTTATAAGTTTGTATACTATTTTAAAATTAAAAAAGAACTATTTTTATCATTAATTATTACATTTTTATCTTTAATAGAGAGGTCGATCAGAAAAGGAATTGAAAAGTTTGCGCCAAGAATGTGAAATACAACGTCAACTTCTCCATCCCAATATCGTCAAAATGTTGGATTCTTTTGAAACTGATAACGAAGTAATTGAAATTAAAAATCTTTTCTTTCAAATTAAATTTTAAAAAGTTGTCAAAGATAGCGGATTTTGAAGTTTCTAAACTGTTGAAATATTTTGTCAACCAGTTTTTAAACGTAGATATTCCTGAAGTTCTGAACGTTCATTTAAACGAACTTTTTTTCCATGATAATATTTTCAAAAATTACTTTTGCAACCAAAAATATAAAAAAGGAATTCAATTCTTAAAATATCCGAATCAATTTTTTGGTATGCAGAACATTATTTTTGGTCAAATTTAAATTTGTAATGTGTTAAAATAATAATTTCATTTATTTGAACGTTCAGAACTTCAAGCTCATAAACATAGCACACCATTCATAATATTTAAATTATTACAATTAAACTTTTGTGTGATTTACAATTAAAGTAAGTTTTATTTATCTATGTAAATTTAAACTTGCTTTTTTAGATAGTAGTGGTTACTGAATATGCGGATAAAGAACTTTACGAAATTCTTGGTAAAGCAGGTCGATTATCTGAAGAAAGAGCTCAAGTGATAGCATGTGATTTAATTTCCGCTCTTTACTATCTTCATTCAAATCGAGTATTGCACAGGTTTGTTTTAAAAAATATTATTAGTTCTCAAAATTAATTAATTAATTCTCATTTCAATTCAATGAAAATAAAACAATTTTTTTTACAGCTAAGCCGTTTTCATGCCGGTTTCATTTTGAAATTTTTTTAAATAAATTTATAACGATAAATTACATGCATTACTGTTAAAAATTATGTAGATATAATTAAAAATTAAAATTAAATTACTTCTCAGGGTGTAGAATAAACTTTGTTTTCGTACAGTAGTAAACAGTGGTTAATTTTCAAAAATATGCCAATTAAAATTCTTTCTATTTTAATGTACTTTAATGTCTAGTAAAATTCTGCGAAATATGAGACATAAACAAAAACATTGGTTTATTTTTCACGCAAGACGTCGTAAAAATAATTGAATTTATATTGTTCTTTTTTTTCAATTAATATTACTTATAAAGTAATTAACAGTTTAGTTTAACTGTTGATAAGCTTTACGCACTTACATTTATTTTAAATTTTGTTTGGTATGCTATTAAAATAACTTTTTACATTAATAAGGAATCTGACGAACAATTGAAATTTCAATTAAAAGAACATTTTTATTTTTATTCAAAAGCAACTCTAAATTGATTAAAATATTAAAAAATAATTTGTCTACTCTTCCACCAAAACGCTTATAAAATTTAGGTATTTTTTTTATTTAAAATATATAAAAACTAGGAGTTACCCTCATAAAATTGATTGATAATTTCACTATTATTGTTAATACATAACTAAATTTTACAGAGATTTGAAGCCTCAAAACGTGCTTCTCGAGAGAAATGGCATTGCGAAATTGTGTGATTTTGGATTTGCCCGTAGTATGAGTACTGGAACTCATGTACTGACTTCTATAAAAGGAACTCCATTGTATATGGCTCCAGAATTAATAGAAGAACGTCCTTACGACCACAACGCTGATTTATGGTAGGAATACAAAAATCTATTATGGAAATTATATTTTAACAGAATTATTTGTACTTAATTGTGGAAGAGAAAACATCAATTTCAGTGACAAATAATTTTTGAACTTTTCAACCATTTCGTTAGAAATTAAAAGTTATTATTAATAAGTCACATAATCCAAAAACATTTAAAACTTTAAAACATGTGTTTTATTTGACATTGTGAAATTGCATCTTTTTTTAAACTAACAATTATTCATAAATTAAAAATAATACAGAAAATTATTTGCAGGTCTTTAGGTTGTATAGTTTATGAATTAGTCGTTGGAACACCACCTTTTCAAACAAATTCTATTCTTCATTTGATAAAACTCATCAGATTCGAATCGGTCAAATGGCCAGATCATATTTCAAGCATTTGTAAAAGTTTTCTTCAAGTAAGTGTTATTTAACAATTTTACTTCTATAAAATTGACAAGCTTGTATATTTATTTAATGTCCGTGATTTGTTTTACAATTTTACATTAAACGACAATTTAATATTTTAGGGTTTACTACAGAAAGATCCCTCTAAGCGTCTCACTTGGCCAGATCTTCTGGAACATCCTTTTGTTAAAGATAGAATTCTTACCGTAGGTACATCTGTTCCGGCATCTCTTACTACGCCGCTTTCTGCAAGTCAAGCCAAAGCTAAACAGCAGCAATTTCAAACCCTTAATGTCAAATCTAACAAATCGAAGTTAGTATTTTACACTTAGGTATACTATTTTTATAATACTGATTTGATGTTATTCAAGGTGTCTATCGGCGATTTTGAAATCCTTGCACCACCTTGAATTTTTCTTAAACGTTCTTTTCACTTTGAAAACCTCATTATTATCATCACTACTATTTGTAATTCAACTCTAATTCATGGATTATATTGTTCCAAGACGTTAAACCAATTTTTATAATTTATTGAAACTTTCATCGATTTGATTTCAAAGTGATCAAAAATTTAATTAAGCCTTAAGTACATATGGGCGATTCCATATCAAATTTACAGTCCACATTTTAAAATCGATTAAATCTATTTTTTATTTGTTTCTTATAGTTATAGAAAAATATTAGATACGTATTCTTTTATTTTTATATTAGTTGCCAAATTTTCGAGTTATAAATTTTCAAAATTCTAGGTTTTTAAAAGTAGTCCTATTTTTAATCACATATAACTCAGAACCTATTGAATTTAGAAAATTTTTGGCAAAACGTAAAAAGTTAGTTTTTTCTTCAACTTTTAAATAGTGTTTACAAAAAAAAAGATAATATTTTTTAGAAAGAAATTCATTTTTTTAAATTTGGACTCCACTAAAAATCATTTTCTTTTATTTATACATACCTCGAAATGTCAAGAACATTTTACAAAAAGATTCGGAATGGTGTTATGAGTATTATGAGTTTAAATTAATTTTCAAACTCTACTAGTTATATCCACGTGCTGTACTGTGCCTGTTTTGGTTATTTGAATTCAATTCGTCATTAAAAAAAAAGTGATACAGCTATATTTAAGTCAAAACAGTTTTTTGTAGTTTAAACAGGTACAGTTCAGCACGTGGATATAACAGGCAGAGTTTGAAAATTAATTTAAACTCATAATACTCATAATGCCATCTCGAATCTTTTTATCAAATTTTCTTTACATTTCGAGGTATATGAAAAAATAATTTTTTAGTTTGGTCCAAATTTTAAAAAATTGAATTTGTTCCTAAATAATTGTTGTTTTCTTTCAGATTAAAAAATATTACCTTTTTTTTTGTAAACACTATTTAAAAGTTGAAGAAAAAACTAACTTTTTATGTTTTGTCAAAAATTTTCTAAATTCAATAGGTTCAGAGTTATAATGTGATTAAAAATAGGTCTACTTTTAAAAACATAGAATTTTGAAAATTTATAACTCAAAAATTTGGCAACTAATATAAAAATAAAAAAATACGTATCTAATATTTTTTTATAGGAAACAAATAAAAAATAGATTTAATCGATTTTAAAATGTGGACTGTAAATTTGATATTGAATAGCCAATATAATAAATTTGAATTAATTAAAGAATTTCTTCAATTTTAAAAAATTTTAATTATTAATAATAATTAATAACTATTATCAGTCCAATTAATTTCTTAAATTTTCAATTATTCTAATCATTTCTCAATTATTCTCTACAATTTTTAATTATTTTAATTATTTGTCAATTAGTTTTCTAATTTTTAAACCACATACTTATCGAAAATTTTAATTCTTTTAACCTTATTTTTTTAATGATTCTCTTCAATATTATATTTGTTTTCTCTGTTATTCATTTTTATCCTTTATTTCCAAATTTTTCCTTCATTTTTCTGTTACTTTTTTTAATTAACAATTATATTCTTTATTAATTTCTTCAATACTTAATTATTTTTATCATTATTTATTTAAAATTTGCCATCGTCACTTTTTAATCATTTTCTTCGATTTTTATTTAATTAATTTCTTCAAAAATCAATGTTTTTCGGAGATTTTCAATGTTCTTTTTCACTATTTTCAATTATCGTCATATATGTATATTGATTTGTTTAACTTTCAATGATAACAAAATACTTTTTTATACCTTCTTTAATGTTTCTTAAATAGTATTTATTTTGTTGAAATGTCAATTGTATTTTCCATTATTTGATTATTATTTCATTGTTTCTTCAATTTTTAATTACTCCCTTTATTTTTCAATTAAATTCTTAAATATCAAACCACTACGAACATTTTTATTTTATTCTTTTATTTTGTCAATTATTTTTCTAGGAAAAATTTTTTGTATTTATCAATTATTGCCTTTAATTTCCAATTATTTTCACAAAAAAGTTATCCATAAATTATGCCACACTTAAAGGGGAAGGGGGGTCTAAAGGCTTAACAACCTTTATAAAATTTTTAAGTTTCTTATATAAAAAGTTTGATATAACCCCAACTTTTTAATTATTTTCTTCAATTATTCAATTCATTTCTTTAATACTCAATTATTTTTATTATTTTTTATTTAGCAGCGTCATTTTAAAATTTATTTCTTTCTTTTTAGGATTATAACTTTAAATGTCATTTTTCATTAAATTTTCAATTTTCTTTTTCAGTATTTTCAATTATCAATCTTAAATTACAAATTATTTTCTTTTCATTACAATTACATTCTTCAACTGTTGAATTTATATCTTAATTTTTAAATTATTTTCTTTTTAATATCAATTGTAATTTTGATTATTTTTAATTATTGTTATCTTATATATTCAATTTTTTCAATTTAAAAGTTTAATTTTTGGTTTTAATTGTTTTATCAATTTCTCTTTTGTTTTTTTTAAATGAGAACTTTATTTAAAATTTTTTCAACTTTTTCAATAAGGTTTATCAATATCACGACGATCTTAAAATATTTGTGTCGTTTCCATACAACTTCGCTGATTCAATTGTATTGTATTGTATTGTTTTATTTTTTAATTAGTGCCGTCATTCATTATATATTTTTTCCATTGTTTTTTCAATTTATAATTATTAATGCAGATTTCAATTATTAATTTCAATATTTGTAATTATCGACTTACACGTTAAATTATTTTTGGAAAATTTTATTAATTTTCTTGAAATGTCAACTTTATTTGAAATTTGCAAATAATTTTATTAATTGCTTCTTCATAGAGGAAGTATTGTTTTACCCTTAAATTATCGATTGCGATTTTTTGACATATCTCGACATATTTTGACCTCAGGATGTCGAAAATGAAGTTTTTAAAACATGTCTGTGTGTGTGTGTCCACATTACGTTTGGCCTAATATCTCGAAAACTATAATATATAGAACTATCTTTTTTTTTACGAAATTATAGATTCCTCAGGGGGACAAATTATGATATACGTTTGAACCCGATCGATCAATTCTAACTATTTTTTTATCTCATTTAAAAATTTTAAAAAATCGTTTTTTTGCAAAATTGTATATTTAAAAAAAAAAATGAAAAATGTAAGTATTAAATTCGTTTCATTTTTTGAAAATGCATCGATTGGGCTATTAGCGAACACTCTAGTGCAATTTTATCCAAAGTTATTAGCATTTTAAAAATCGAAAATTTTGAAAATCTTGTTTTTTAATAATTTGATTTTTATGCTTTATTACGCAAGCTTCAATACATTTCCATTATTATGTAGGTAATTAAAAAACACATCAAATGAACTATATGAGAACATTATACTGTAATCCTGTTCCGAGTTATCAAGGTTTCAAAAAATGAAAATTGTTATAATAATTAATTTTTTTATGTTTTTTTTTTGCTTTTTATATAAATTTTATGAACACACCAAATGAACCACACCAAATAAATGCTTGAGGTACAACTTGGCAGCGGTTTTTTCAATGATTCTCTTTAAATTTTTAATTACATTGTTTTATTTCAAATATACTCTTTAATATTTTGAATTAATTTTTCAAGTTTGAACTTTGTTCTTTAATTTTTCAATTAGTTTCAATTTTCGTTAATGTTCAATTGCATACTTTAATTTTAATTGCTTTCTCAAGTACCAATTATATTTCTCAAATTTTAAAATTTTTTCCTTCAATTTTCAATTGTATTCTTAAGTTTTTAAATTATTTTCTCCAATGTTAAATCTACTTTTCCATTTTTCAATTATTACCTTTCATTTTTCATTTTTGCCATAATTTTTAATTTATTTTCTTTAATTTTAAACTATTTTCTTGAAATGTCAACTATATTAACTTCGTTTTCTTATAATTCTGTATTTAATTTTTTTAGTTTTCATTTTTTGTTTTTGCAAATTTGGCTTATATTTAAGCACGCTTTAATTAATAATTTAAAAATTTTAAATTACTGTCTTCCACATTCTCAATCAATTTTTCTTCATTTGTGAATTTAAAAATTTTATCTTTTTTTTATTTCAATTATTAAAAAAGAAATTAATTTACTTTCTCGAAATGTGAATTTTATTTCTTAATTTTTAAATGATTTTTTGATTTTTTAATAATACTTTTTAATATAATTTTAATATTAATATTTTTCTATTCTTTATATTTTGAATTATTGTCTCCAATATTCAATCTATTATTTAATGTATCAATTTATTATTTACTGTCTTTCATTTTTTATTTATTCTTTATTATTTTTCAATTACTTTTTATAATTTTCAAAATTTCTAATTTAATTTTTTTTAATTTTTAACAATTCCAATGATATTTTTCAGTTTTTTTTTTCATTGTTTTATTAAACGGTTTCTTTTTCTCTCCAAAAATATGTATCTATTGTATTTTTCAACGTTCTCAATGATTTCAATAGTAATTTAACTCCTGATATATATTCAATTATTTTTCATAACTATTAATTATTTGCGTTATTGTTTAATTTTTTTCAATTTTTAATTAATTTTTCTCATTTTTTTACTGTTTTCCTCAATTTAATTTACATTCTGGATTTTTTAGTTTCTTTCGTGAAAAAAGTGGTTCTTGATTTTATTTATTTTCGACCTTGTAAAAACCTTGAATTATTTTTTCGAATGTAGCTGGTCACCCTTTGATTGAACTAATGTATTTTTTACACTTTCAGGGATGTATTGGAAAGAGCAGTGTTGAAAGTTCAAGAACATGAGCGAAAATTGAGAGAGCATCAACGAAGAGGATGTATTTCACAGCCACGTTATCCAGTTTTGCTTAATTATTATGCTTACGAATTAAATCAGCAATGTCCAGCATTGCGTCGCAGTGAGCCCAGCGGAACAGAATCAAGCGCAAGTGTCGACGTTCTTCTTGGAAATTTAAGTTTACGAGCATCTCTACAGAGTGATATTCTTGCCGCAGATTACGCTGCTTGTCAAATCGATTGTCCCAATTCCACTCTTCATCATGAAATATTAACCAATGCGAATACGACTTGTGACGTTCCGAAAGCAGTTTTGGAACAAAGGACTGACTGTGTTTCTAATAATGCAGAAAATTTAATTTCAAATGCACAGAATATTGCATGCAAAAATCTAAAGCAAACGACCAAATCAGAAACACTCGGTTCTTCAGAGGTAAATCTACTGGCGGAGAATCTGAAACAAAGTCGTTTAAGTGTTGACTACGAGCAGGAATTTGGTAAAGAAAATATTGTCAATAAACACAATCGATTGTCAGATTGGAATCCTAGTATTGTGGAACAGCCAATAGAAAACGAAGAATGGGTAGCTTTTCTTCAGCGTTCTATGGAGGAAGTTATGGATGGTGAAATTGGATCTTTACTTCAGCAGAATTGCGTTTCTGTGTTTGTTTCGCCACTTAGGAATCCAGCAGCTGGATCTAAAGTTTTAGAATACGTTGCTTGTTTATTTGCACTTCCGTTCGTCGGCAAATTTTCGTCAAGTAAAATGGAAGCAATTCAAAAAAATTATCTTGATGTCCGAGTCGTTCCCAATCTTGTTTATGCACTGAAGCTCCTCATGCTTCAAGGAGAAGACAAGGAAGCTTCCGTTAAGTCTAAAACAAGATCTGCTTCATCTCTTTCTGCAGAGGAACTTCAAGCTCTTGAACGTACTATACTTCTTTTGTGTAGATTAGTTTATGTTAAGGACGCATTCTTATCACAGTTTTGCGATGCCATCCATATTATTGGTGGAATTCCTCTTCTGCAGCAGTTGCTTTTATTGGAAAAAAGAAAACCGGGAGTTCCCTGCTATCTAGTGGCAATTTTAAATAATATTTTAAGACGTCTGCCAGAAAATGCAGTTTTAGTGGAGAAAGTAGTGTTAAATGTAGAAAATAATGGTAAGTTGTAACTTTACAAGTTTTTCTATTTTAAATTTAAATTAAAAATGTTGGCACTCATTTTGTTAATATTTTTTCTTTTTCACATTTTTAAAACTAAGCTTTAGTTTATTAAAATTTTATATATTTTATAATTTTAATTATTCTGAATTTTAAGTAACCTGAAATTCTATCAAATCAAACGTTAATTTATCCAAATTGGAATGTATTTAAATTTTAACTACTGCTAACAATTTTTTATTGGTCGAAAATTTTATTGATGAAAAGTTCAAATAAGAATTCGTAAAAATACACACTTTTTACTAAACAAAGTTTAAAAGATTATTTAATCGAAATCTTGTTGATAAAATAAATAAATAAAAAGTTATGACAAATTAAACTAACCCTTCGACAAATCTATGAAAATAATTAACAAATGAACATCTATTACACAATAAACAACGACACATGCAGATTTAACGTTTCTTGTCATACATTTTTATTTATTTCTCGGAAAGTTATGCTCATCCAATTATCTAACAAATGCAAGTTCGTCGTTTTGAATGTTTTGACAAATGTGAGTTCGGTGATTTAAAAATTCGGTAAATGATTTTAAGAATAATTACTTCTTAAAATATCATGGAACTTATTTGAAAACCTGTAAATTTAACCTGTAATTGACTTTATTATATTTTTAAACTTCAAATATTACTTTGTTTTCATGAATTTTATTAATGTTTACTAATTATTTTTCAGAAACAAAAGAGATTAAACGAGAGCTATTAATAAAATTGCTAACTCATGAAGACTCTCTTGTACAGTCCAGAAGTTGCCTTCTAATGCAACTTCTTGGCACATTTTGCTGTAGAGCTTTACAGGCAATTTGGAACAAATCACTACAACTTATAATAGAAAATTTAACTACTGATAGTAATACTTCTGTTAAAATCGTAAGTGTCAAGAACTTTAGTAAATAAAATAAATAACTCCTAACAATACATTTTATAATCATGATTGAATTTTTAACTTTAAAGAATTGCTTTCATTTCAGGCTGCTAGAGAAGCCATTGTCGAATTGAAAAAATTGCCTTATTACGATCACCAGACTACTGTGACATAGGATAAAAAGGAAAAATATTACAACGAAATATTTTATACCGCAATTTTTATAGACAATTTTTTTAACAAATAGAAAAGATCGTAATTTATGTTTACGAATCAAGAAGACTGTAATTGTACAAGTTCATACATTTTTAATGGAAATAACTACTTCTAAGACGTTAATAACTTGAGAATATATTAATAACATCGAAAAAATCGTAATTTTTATTTACGAATCAAGACTACTGTAATTGTACAAGTTCATATATTTTTAATGAAAATAACTACTTTTAAAACGTTAACTATATGAGAATAAAATTTATGGACTTCAATTTTTCAATTTGCAATTTTTTTTTTGATCCGTACCTTCTCTGATAATAACTTGAAACTTAATTCTAAATATTCTAGGTATCATTTTTTTATCAAACTTATAATTAATTATATTAATTACTCTGTATCATAAAACCAAATATCAGGAATTTCATAATTGATTGGTTCTTCTTTGTTTTCACGTGCTGCACAATTTTCTTTATACATTGCCTGAACTTTAGCTACATCTTTTTCACTTAAATTCTTTCTCTGACCGATTTTTACATCTTCTATCTGCAATTAAATTATTTGGAATAAATTCAGTATTTAAAAATATTAGAATATGCAATTTAAAAGTAATTTATGGCAGAATTTCATATTATAGAGTTTTGAAATAATTAGGTATATAAATAAACTAAAAACAAAAAAATTTATTCACCTTTGGTTGAATAGTGGGTTCATCATTTTTTGAAAATGCATAAGCGCTGTAGTGCATTATACTGCCAAAATCGTATTCTATACCGTAATCAGTAATAGTTGAAACGTCATATTTTTTAAAATTATGCTCTTTTCCTGTATTTAAAAAAATAGTTTTATCAATATTATTAATTGAAATCGAAAAAACAGTTTTTACATTTGTTGCAATTTCATATATTACTTTATTAAGTTTAGTATAAAATTTATAACAATTGTTTAAACAAACGGGTTTTTACATTCATTTAATTTTTTAAAATAGTATATTGATTGAAACTTGCACCCTTTTTGCAACTTGCAATTCTTTATATTTGGAATAATCAAAGATGATAAACATTAAAAGTGAAATTATAATTTCATCAATTAATTGTTTAGGAAAGAGTCGACATTAATGAGACATTTTAATTTTTTAAAAAATTATCTTAAAAAGTAATGAATTTTTGGATGTAATCTTAATTTGATTGATATTTAGAATCTGGTAAGAGATTTTTTCAATTATTTTTAAAAATAATTGAAACGGCTCGTTAAAAAAAGTGTCCCTTTGATAGGCCACACAAAATTACAATTTTTTTTTTTTTTAACCCATTAAAGACGGGAAGTACACAAATTTGACATGGAGTTTAGTATTATTTTTTAGTGTTAGAAGAGAATGAAAAAAAATTTACTCAACCTATTTTATATAGATTAGACATCGCTCTTTCGAATTTTGCAATAAAAAATTATATAAATTCATAAATAAACAAGTTACAAGCAGTTTTTTAATAAAAAACACGTTTTTTTCAGTTTTTTTTTTCATTTATGAATTTTTTTGGACCCTTTATGGTAAAGGAATAACTTTGACTGATACAAATATCGCGGCAAGGATGTTTAATCTACAAGAAACCACAATGGTGAAAGTTAAATTTCAAAATGGCGGACACAAAATGGGTACTGAAGTGGGTTTTTTTTTTTTTAATCATGGACTGGTATTGGAAATCGTACAAACCTGATAGTTTTTCACAAAACTCGGTATGTGAATATTTTTGATTTCGCTGGTGCAGAATTTCCAATTAAACTTTCAAAATTCAAAATGGCGGATCCAAAATGTCGGACAAATTTTTAAAAATCTAACAATTTCGCTTGAAATTTATTACTCGGGAGTTTTTGGGGTCGCTGATTACGAATCTAAAGTCAGATTTTCAAAATTCAAAATGGCGGATCCAATATGGCGGACGAATTTTGAAAAACCTACTTATTTTGCTTGAAACTTGTTACTTGGGGGTTTTTGGGGTCGCTGATTACAAATCTAAAGTCAGATTTTCAAAATTATAAATGGCGGATCCGAAATGGCGGACAAATTTTTAAAAATTTAATGATTTCGCTTGAAACTTATTACTCGGGGGTTTTTGGGGTCGCTGATTACGAATCTAAAGTCAGATTTTCAAAATTCAAAATGGAGCATCCAATATGGCGGACGAATTTTGAAAAAACTACTTATTTTGCTTAAAACTTGTTACTCGGGGGTTTTTGGGGTCGCTGATCATGAATAATGAAATGAACACGTAACAAAAACAAATTGCTTGCAGTTGTGAGAATGCGACATCCATCTATTGGGAGGACTAGAACTAAGCCTTGGCGGGTATTTTCAAAAAACTAAATTTCATAAAATTAGTAAAAATTAGCTTCTTTACAGGCATATTCGTAATAATTATTAGTTATGGTACCAAGCTTTGAACATTTACTAATAATACATCCAATTTTTATTTATTTAAGTCGTTCTAATTGTTAATGTATAATAATTGTTATAAAAATAAAGAAAGAGAGCTACAGTTTTTTAAATCTACCAACTTTTTATGTTTCAAACACTAAGAGATTAGCCAAAATTAGTTTCAAACTATTATCCTTAATTATTTAAAGAAATAAATGTTGTTTATTATTATTAATTTCGTCCTAATGCACTGAGAAATTAATATTAACTAATTTTTCAAAATGTTGATCTATAAACAGAAATAAAGAAGTATTGAAATACTGTGCAATTATTATTTTTTTAAATGTTTAAACAATTAATAGTTGTTTATAAACTTTTTTTTAAAATTAAGCTTTGTCTATGTATTTTTTTCCTACCTTCACAGTTCGGTATTCTGTCAGTGTTTTGAAGTGTAAATACACATTCTTATATAATACTGATAATTATTTAAACAAATAATTGTTTTTTATAAATTTCTCTCATAAATGTTTTTTTTAAAGACCAATGTCACAAAGAATCGTTCGAATTATTTATGTAAAAAGGTCTACAATATATATCTAAATAGAAAGTTATAATTTATTTACTGTCATGACGTTTTATCCTAATTTTGCAGTGAAACATTCTTTTAATATTTGACAATTGTAAATATAGTCCAGAGTATTAAACTTCTACCGGAATAAGTAGATTTTTCAAAATTCGTCTGCCATATTGGATCAGCCATTTTGAATTTTGAAAATCTGACTATAGATTCGTAATCAGCGACCCCAAAAACCCCCGAGTAATAAGTTTCAAGCGAAATCGTTAGATTTTTAAAAATTTGTCCGCCATATGGGATCCGCCATTTCAAATTTTGAAAATCTGACTTTAGATTCGTAATCAGCGACCCCAAAAACCCCTGAGTAATAAATTTAAAGCGAAATTGTTAGATTTTTAAAAATTTGTCCGCCATTTTGAATTTTGAAAGTTTAATTGGAAATTTTGCACCAGCGAAATCAATAATATTCACATACCGAGTTTTGTGAAAAACTATCAGGTTTGTACAATTTCCAATACTAGTGCATGATTAAAAAAACAAAAACCCACTTCAGTCGCCATTTTGTGTCCGCCATTTTGAAATTTAACTTTCACCATTGTGGTTTCTTGTAGATTAAACATCCTTGCCGCGATATTTGTATCAGTCAAAGTTATTCCTTTACCATAAAGGGTCCAAAAAAATTCATAAATGAAAAAAAAAACTGAAAAAAACGTGTTTTTTATTAAAAAACTGCTTGTAACTTGTTTATTTATGAATTTATATAATTTTTTATTGCAAAATTCGAAAGAGCGATGTCTAATCTATATAAAATAGGTTGAGTAAATTTTTTTTCATTCTCTTCTAACACTAAAAAATAATATTAAACTTCATTGTCATATTGTATTGAGGACATCATGGTTCACTAAAATAGCATGCCTACACCGAGATAAATCTATTACTTAAATCGCATGATGAACGGTTGTCATTTTTGCATGCGAGTTTATTATGATGTAAGAAATGCATACAGAGCCGTAATTAGGTTTTTGTGTTATTTCTAATAAATCAACATTAACTAATTTATTTTGTCTTTTAAGAGCAAGAAACGTCAACATTGAAATTAGATGAGAGCATTTCTCTTTACAAGTTTGATCATACTTAAAGTCATTTAGCCTAAAATGCATATTGACAAAAATTACAAAGACGGGCTCTATTCCCGGCAAGAAGGCTGGAACAACCTAGAATTAATTTTATTAATTCTACTTAATACTTGAATTTCCCTTCATTTTATGATTTTGCATTATGAATTAAAAATAATAAAATTCTATTCCATATAATTCAGTTTTTGACAAAATTTTAATAAATATAAGAATCGATCCCCAATTTTTATGTTATAAGTCCATGAAAGTAACCACTGATCTACACGTGACATGAAAATGCAAACATGAATGAGCCTTTTGGATTGAATGTGTGAAGAAAATTGCCAGGGAAAGAAAAAATTTCAACTGTATTTTGTATTTCGGAATTAAACATTTTGTAGACTCAATTCAGAAGGAATTATTGGGAATAGAAAAATCATGAATGCGAATGCTGTTTTACAGAATAGAAGAAGTTTCTGGAATTAAAAACATTTTAATTCTATTCTGATGCATGGAATACAAAGTCATTTTAGAATAAAGCAGAATCAATTTCAAAAATATTCTTTTCTATTTCTGGAAGTAAGTATTTGAGGAAAATTCAAGTATTTAATAGAAAAGAAATCATTGCGATTTTGAGTAAATGTCAAATAAATGTAATTATTTTCTTTTCAAGGCTTCTTACCGGGTTGGCTTGTACAAAATTTTAATGCCCTCATCTATGGATATATTTTTTTTAATTTTTGAAGTCGGGCCCTAACGATACCTGAGTCCCCCGGTTTTAAATCTGTGCACAAGATCATCTACTGAACTTGTACATAATTCTGGAGAAAATCATGCACAGGTGCATTGACTTTTTTTGTGCATGAACATGAGAATGGTCAACACATGAATTTGGAAAAATAAATGTGCTAAGGAAAATGCACATGTTCATGAACGCCTATAAAGGCAAATAATTTCATGTGCATGGGCATGCACGCGAATATAATATGCACATGAATCTGTACACGAAAACTGATAATTATTTATTAAACTTTAAACGTTGCGCACTAGTTTTCTATGGAACTGAAGGCTGCGCAGTAGACTTTAACGGCTTTAAAGGTAGAGGAATTCTATAAAATTAATAACATTTGTTTATAATCTTTGAAATATAGAAAATTATGTGCATGAACATTTGCACGTTCATGCACATGTTTTTGTATCAGATTGTAGGTGCATGAAAATTTATACGTTCGTTGTTCCAAATTCACGTGCATTCAGAATGCATGATTTTATCCAGAATCATGTATGTACAAGTTCAGTAGATGGTGCATGGGCTTTAGCTTTAGGCTGCATGCATTTTAGGCTGAATGAGTTGTAGGTTAAATGCATTTTAGGTTAAATGGCCCATATAGCACCGAAGTTTTTAGGAAGCTAACAGGAAACTAACCGTGTTAAGTTCGTTAGCTTACACTGTTAGTTTTTTGTTAGCTTCATGGAAACTATAATAATGTCCTCCGCTTTATAGTTTCCAATGGTAGCTTCCAGAAAGTTACAAAAGTAAATTTGCTGAAAGTTATTTTTGGTAAGTTTACACAAAATTTCTATTATAAATTAAAAAATCTATTTACATGCGCAGTTGTTTTCTACTGTTTTCTATAGCAGCTAGGACTGCGCACAACTTTTGAATAACCTTTCCCACGGGGAAGGTATACACGTTGTAAAATTTATAAATGTTGTAAAAAAAATTTTTTTATTTTTTGAAATTATACAATAAAACTTGTTGCAAACTTTGTGGAAACTTACTAAAAAGACTTTCGTAAAATTTATATCCATAACTTTCTGGAAGTTAACATCGGAAACTATAAAGTGGAGGGCATTTGTAGTTTCCATAAAGCTAACAGAAAACGAACAGTGTTAATGAAGATTTTGTATATATCACATTTTCATCATAACTCTGAAATATTTAATTATATCTAATTCAAGCCTTCTTATTGAGCACATCCGTCCTTAAGCAAAAAAAATGTGACTAAAATTCTAGTTATATTCCATCAAATCTGCAGGTGGCTTATTATCAAATAACTTTGAAAACAAAATCGAAAACTCAAGTTCGATTTTCAAATTTTTTATGAAAAGTCAGTTTGTCTTTGTGATCATTGTGTTAAAAACATGGGTACCCAAGTAGTGTAACTCACCGATTTTCTTGGTACTTGGTATAAATATTCCATATAGAACTACATTTGACTTACCATGTTTTATATCGGCTGAAAAAACTTTTTAGGGGTAGAGATTACCTTTGTAAATATTTACATTATACAAAGGCCAATTAGAAACTATGGTTAAATTACTGTATGTATTTTAAATTTTCAACATGTAATTATCTTATGGCAAAGAAAAAACATTATAGACTCAGAAAAAATTGTAAAGAGCAATTTGTTTAAAACAAAAGTGTTTACATAATTAAAAAAATAGTCTTTTCCGTGAATTTTTTGCGCTAATCGATAGATAGTAAAAATTGCAGAAAATTTAATTTTGTTTTTTTGTTTAAACAATTTTATTATAAACTATTTTCTAAATTTTTCTTTTTCTATAATGTTTTTTCTTTACCGTAAAAACTTACATGCATGAAATTTACAATATATACAGTAATTTAACCATAGGTTTTAATTGGCCTTTACATATAATATAAATATTACAAGGGTAATCTCTACCCCTAGAAAGTTTTTTCAGCCGATATAAAACATGGTACATACGTCAAATGTAGTTCGATGTAGAATATTTATACCAAGTATGTACCAAGGAAATCGGTGAGTTACACTTGGGTAGTGTTACTTGTTAGTCGAAAGCGTTTAATCAATAAATCCAGGGTTTAAACCTTATTAAAAAAATTCATATGAGATCTCATATGAGATCATGTATGGTTTTCTATATAGAAACTCATATGAAAACCCATAATCATTTAGGAATTAATATATGATCGCATATGAGATCGCATGTAAAATCGTATGTGAAATTGAGACACTATTTGATGAATGAATTCATGTATGAAATTGTTATATGTTTTGCGATATAGAAACTTATGTGAATTCTCAAATCATTCCATATGTAATTTCACACAATTATTTATGTCTTATTCTTATGTCATTTTTTCATGTTAATTTTGTATACGATTATGTATGTAAAAACCATTACAAATTCTTTTCGAATTCTTATTTAAAATTTCCATATGTCAAAACTCACATTAAATCGCATATGCTACAATTATAGAAATTATTAATTGTAGCATAATATAAATAAACGCAAACCTATGAAATAAAAAAAACTAACCCATGTGGCGAATCGAAATCGCGACCTATACGCACTAAGAACCTAACGCATTAATGTTTACGTATTGAGTGTATCTTAATTTTTTCGTAAAGATTGACTACAAAATAAAAGATATCTTACGGTTGATTTGTGCTCTATCTGATTTTTATTATCAACTGGAGGAATGCTAAAATTTTTCCACTGCCTACAGAATTTTTTTGTACACTTTATTGGTATTTAGGCAAAAAAAATTGTTTCGCATTTACCAGTGCTAATACCTTACCACTACGCTACAAGACCGTCTTGATTATAGAAACTATCTCTACTCAGTATCTTGATGAGTAACAATTCAATGAATCAGTGAAATGTTTAACAACACAATTTAGTTAAATTAAAATCAATTTTTAATATAAAATTTTCAACTACACGGGATATGGAATCTTATACCAAATCTCATATGAAATCATAGATGAAATCTTATAAGAAATCTGCAGGTTTTGTACATATTTAATTTAAAATTATTAACAATTTTTCATGTTAAATCTTCCATGCAATCTTATATGAAATAATACATGAAATCTTATATGAAGTATTAAACAACATCTGCAGATTTCATGGAGGATCATTTAAAAATTTCCTATGTCAAATCTTACATTAAATCTTATTTGATAACTTATAGGAAATCTTATGTGAAATCTTCTATAAAATTTCCTTTCATATTAGATTATGCAAAAAGTTCCTATGTTAAATCTCACATTAAATATTATAAAAATTTCATATGAAATTTTATATGAAATCTTTTACAAAATCTTATATGAATTCGTACATGAAATCTGATGATTTCGTACAAGATTTTATATAAATTTTAATGTGAAATTGGACATAGAACATTTTTAAATAATCCTAACATGAAATCTGGAGATTTCGTTTAAGATTTCATATAAAATTCCATATGAGGGGGGACAAAATTCCATACCTTTAACGCCCGTATCAAAAAAAATTTTTCGCGTAAAAAATTTTTTTTTCAACGAATATAAAAAATTTTGGGGGGCCCGGGCCCCCTGGGTTAGAAATTGGTTAGAGTTAATTTTGTAAATTTCGTTTATTTCTCATGAATTTGGAACAACTTCGGAGAAACTTTGTGACGGCTTTTAACGAAAAATCAACAATCCTTCAAAATTTCCTGTTTCCTGATTCAACAATCCAATCAACAATCTATTTATTCACCTGGAGTGGAATTCAATAACACTGCCTTGCAAATTTCAATTTTTTGGATGCGAATAAGATGGGACCTAGTGTTTTCGAATGGATTTTTCGTGCTGAACACGAATTTGGCTTCAAAAACTGTTCATCACGTCACGTTTTCGAGAAAATAGGGGTTGAAAACTCCTAAAAACGCCTAAAAACAGCGTTTTTGGCAGTTTTTGAAAAATCGTGAGGCAAAATCCGGACGTAATATAACTTTTCTATTATCAGAAATTAAAGGCCAAAACAAGCCTTTTTAAATAAGTCTTATGTCAATTTAATCGCATTCGCCATTAGGGCGGGGGGTGTTTTTTTTTGTCTAAGAGGTGATGAAAAAATGAAAATAGGAAGGAATTTATTTAAAATTTGATTGTTATCGCTTAAAACTTGTTATTTGGGGGTTTTGAGGATCGCTGATTACGAATATGCAGATTGAATATTCAAATAATATTTGAAAGATTCAAAATGGCAGATTCAAACACATGGCTCCAAATTTTCCATCGTCGGGACGCTGGTCCCCCCTTTTTTCCGCATTCTTGCCGAGGGCCTCTTAAGACCCTCTCTTTTCAGTCCCTTTTTGAGATTCAAGGGGTCAATGAGGTTTTCTACAAATTGCTTTCTTTAGTTTTTACTAATTTTAAGCATTTTTAACCTTTTTTTAAGATGTATTTTTACAACAACGCATTTCTTCGATTGTGCCGCGACTTCAGTGAAAACAACTACTTGTGAAATCAACAGATTTAAATAAACTTCATTTTTGTGTCTTTTACGTGTTTTGTCTCATTTATAAAAACCTTGAATTACAGTCCACTATAAATTTGTTTAGTTTGTGCATTCTGCTCAAACACATTTAATTAGCCCGATTTTCTTTTTCCCTCAATTTAAAGTGTTAAAATCAATTTATTTAATTTGTTCTCCTATTTATTAAGTTTATTTAACATAGTGTTTTGTGTTGTGTCAAAAACAAGAGAATTCTTGAATTCCAATTTTTGGATTATAATCTTTGGATTACGTGCTTCTTCTGAATTTCAGGTGAGACTTAATTTGAAAATTTTAAGGAAGTTTTTCTTGTTTAAATTTAATTTCTTTTTGCTTAATTTTTAGATAGAATAAATTTTTTAATTCTAATAAATTTTTATTGATTTGATAAATATTTTCCTTTTGATTTTAATTTCCGAAATAATTAGTTAATTTAAAATTCTATTTAGTCCAATTCCCTAAATTTTCTTAGTTCTCGCAATCTTGGAAATTTCGGTCGAAAGGAGCAATTTAATTTGACAATTTCGTCTATTTATTGTATTGCTTTTTCCCAATTTGTTCCAAAATATTAAATCAACTTTATAAAAAATTTCTAAATTGTACCTCGAAATATAATTCAATTTTGAATTGTAAAAATTCTAATTTTAGAATTTAAAAATTAACATTTGTATTTTGAATATTAAACTATTTAAATATATGTGTCAGATTTTGCTTCTTTGTTTCATTTCCTAAATAAGTTGATTGAATTAATAATTTTATATTTATAAAATTTTGAACCACCCCCTCTGTCTTACCCAAAAAGGGACTGAGTTAGGCAAGTGTGTGATCTTAAATTAATTGAATTTCATAGGAAGTATAATACTATATTTATTTAAATATAAATATTTTATTTAATCTAAAAATTTATAAGGTCGTCTGTACAAGATATGATATGAGATTTCATGCATAATCTAAAAATTTAGCCTGTTGCATAATAAATGTTGAGATAAACTTGAAAAAAATAATGTAATAATGTATTTGGTGATACAGCGGTCCTGCTGATGGACACTATTGAATGGTCTGTAAAAAAGGTTTGTATTAAAATTATTAATTAAATTTGTAACCTAATGAAAGTTGATTAGATTATAATGTTAATAAATTAAAGTTTACATAGATTTAAGTTTAAATTAATGTAAATTATAATAAAAATTAAATAAAATTGAATTCTGCTATTCAAAAATTACATAAACAAAAGTATATAGGTATCAAGTAAAAAATTAGATTAATTGAATTCTAAAATGATGAAAATTTAAGTCGATTAAAATAACATTAAATATAACTTTTTTAAATTAAAATGTTGATTTACTATTTTAATAATTAGTTTATATTGTTTCACTTATCATTTTTTTTAATTCAGCAGAAATTTCACTTTGGGAGTTTTCTTCTTTCTTCTGTCACTACACTGCACTATTTGTATTTTTTTTTAAATTTCGCACTGTAATTTATTAATGCAGTATCACTGAATTTATAAATTTATTACATTTTCAAAATCCTACTAACCCTAAAGATTATCTCGATGATTTAAAAAAACAAAAAATTATCACAATGATCACAAAGACAAACTGACATTTCATAAAAAAATTGGAAATCAAAATTGCATTTTCGTTTTCAAAGTTACGTGATAAGCTCCCAGGTAAGCGTCCATTGGATTCTTCCGGGAAATTTCAAAAAGGCTTTTAGGTTCCGAGGGTAGCTGTAATGTAGCGATAATGTAGATTTCAATAAAAACCTTAGTGTTCACGCAACTGAACCTAAAGAAGCTTCTATACTGGAATCTCCAGAGAAGATTTCATCGGTAGCTTTTGGGAAGCTTTTATTGAAATCTCAAATGAATCTCAAGTGTAGCTTTCAGCGAAAAAAATCTCCTGGACATTTTGGAAGATTCCAATCAAAGTATCCCAGGAGAATATTAAGTGGAAGCTTCCCACAGATTCTCAAGAATCTTTCATGTAATCTTCCCGTTAGCTTTCAGGAAAATATTGCATTATTTGGGCAGAAATTAATAAAATTATTGAACACTCTAGTTTTTGCCTATTAATTTTAAGAATTAGTTTCAGTTGGCTTTACCAGTTTGTATATTATCCCAATTAATTGTGATCCACTGATCGCGGTCGGCAGCACTTTGTTGATGAAAAAATCCAATCGCATGCATTAATTCGTGAATAACAACACCATGCCGAACGCAATTAGGTGTCATTAAATTGAGGAGTTGGCCTTTTTGATGACGACCCACCAAGGACCAACAACCTGAATCTGAACCTTGCACTGTAATGTAATCTTTATCAGTCTTCTTAAAAGGCCGGAAACGAAGGCACGTCTTATTATGATATTCTTTGATCGCATCCATTATGACAGATAATTGCTCTTCATCTAAAATTATATATGCATATGTTGTATACTGTTAAGAATGTAAATATTCTCTTTAAATTTGAGTTGAATAAAATTTTGACTTAATTCAAACAATAATACTGAATTGATTAATTTTTCTTATGATTAAGGGCATGTCTCAGAATTGATATTTTCTAATGCAAATTTTCAGTGAAAAATCTAACCTTTTGAGGCATGCCCTTAATAGGTATTTATACTATTGGCTCATCTCTGAATGTTACAAATATCACTTTGAAAATGATTAAGTTACAAAATAAATCTGAAATCTGATTGTCAAAACTCAAAATGTAGATATTTAAATGGCAAACAAACATAAAATAATTTGAACGAATTTTGCTTGAAACTTTCCAATCGTGGAATTTTTTAATTGTCAAAATAATACTTTTTTAAAAAACTATTTTAAATTTTTAAAAAAATTTTGCAGGTCTTGCAGGAATTGACATTTAAAAATGTTAAAATCTGAGATAAAAGTCTCGTTTAGTAATCTCAGAAATAGGTTACCGAATTTGTAATTTTGTAGGATTTAATAACACAGCCACACAAAAAAAATAAACTTCTTTGTCCGAGACACTACATAGTGTATTCTTACGTATTTTTTTCCGATGAATACGAATCCGAAGTCAGAATTGCTAGATTGGCTAAATTTTTTGAGATAATCTCAAAAAACCAAATCTTAAAAAATTTCAAAACAACCCAAAAAAAATTTTTTTTTAGCCGGGACACTACACTAATGTATTTTTATGTATTTTTCTCTGACGAATGTAAATCAGAGGTTAGAATTTGCAGATTAGCTAAAATTTTGAAAATTATCTCAAAAAAGATAAAAAAACATCACCAATTAAAACCCAAAAAAAATTTTTTTTGTCCGAGACACTATGATAGTGTTTTCCTACGTATTTTTTTCCGCTGAATCCGAATCCGAAGTCAGAATAACCGATTTGGCTAAAATTTTTGAGATATTTTCAAAAAACTACTCAAAAACACGAAAAAAATCGAGTTTTTTGAGATTATCTCGAAAAATTTAGCCAATCTAAAAATTCTGACTTCGGATTTGGATTCAGCGGAAAAAATACGTAAGAATACACTAGTGTAGTGTCTCGGACAATAAAGTTGTTTTTTTTGTGTGGCTGTGTAATGAATCCGCCATTTTGAATTTTATAAATCATTTTTCAGATTTGTTATGAGTGTTTTCTAAAGTACCCTGAGTCCTGTACAATAAGTTTCAAGATGTTAAAATTTTTGTTTGTTAAAGTATAAAAATACAGGAAGTTAAATACGTAATAAATGAATATAAACAATTAAAGACTTAATATACAGTTAGATAGTTACAGGAGTTCAAAAAATAAGATACCAAAATCTTCTTCGTTAATATAATAAGGTACGATCCCATCCTTCCATCGTGATTTAACATCTAATAGTCCATTTTTGTTTGCAGTTTTAGAAAAAGGCATCATTATGTCTCCCTCGAGAAGTCCACTTAATTCCCAAATATTTTGCTTGTTTTCTGGTGTCCAAGCTTCCATCTGTTTATCTTTAAAACCCGTCATTTTATTTTTTTAACAGTTACAGGAATTCATTTAGATATAAATTACGTAACTTGAATTGTCATTTTGATCTCTTTTCCTAAACTCTCAAAAAATTGATTTTTCTGTAGCCTCCAAAAAATATCAATTTTTTTACACTAAAAGAATATGCTATTTTTCCCCACAAAAACTTAACGTTTTATTTACAAAAAAGTTGATTTTTATTACTCTCCAAAAACACAATTTTTTATTCATTATATTCACCAATTTATTAGTCAAATTTTAAATATTTTTTAGTTATTTTTTAACTAATAATTAGTCATGTTTTACTTATAAATTAGTTCTTTTAAACTTATTTAGAATAAGAGAGTAAATTAACCCAAATATAATTTTCTTCATACTTTCTGATTAATTAATTTTGAAAATAGAGCAAAAATATATTTCTGTCGGATATCTAATCGGCATTCATAATTTTAGACAAAATAAACATGTTATTTTAAAAATTCTATTAAATATCAATCGTGCAAATAAAAATTAAAAATTCGGACAAATGCAGATTTGCTAAAATGGATATTTTGGCATTTCAATGGAAATTTATATAGTTAAATTCGAATCCTTTAAGATAAAAAGTTGGTTATAAAAATAAATTTTGTTAAATAAAAATTCGGTTATATTAAAGTTTGACTGAAAACAAATTTGAAAAATTTAAATTCGTCATAAAGGAAATTAGGTCTACTGAAATTCTATGAAATGAAAATTATAAATAATGAATTTTTGAACTTTGTCATAAACTTTTTAATTTTTATTTCATGTCAGAAAAATTAATTTTTTATTTTTAGAAAAATGTAATTTTTTACTTCCTCAAAAAATGAACGTTTTTTAATTACCAATCGTTTCTTTGTCATAATCATCTTGAAAGAAAATTTCTGTTCTTGGAGCTGGTGGTTTAGGTTTTCCGCGCAATGTTAGATGAATGTTTTTTGCAGGATGTCCAACACAAAGACCCACAAAAATGACAAATAAGAGCACTCGCGAGGGAAGCATTTTTTACTTATGTCGGGAGCAAGTAAGATAAGTCTTTTTACTGAAAAAAAAGACATAACGGTCCTTATATATGAGGAGATTATTTATTTGGGACAATGCTTATCTACACTACTTCTAATTACATGTTTCACACTAGAAGTCCTGTTGAGCAGATATACATGCAAAAAGGTGTTTTATCTATCTACTATATTCAATCTAAGACAGGAAGTGCTTCGAGGTCGATCCTCTTTTCCCTTCAATCGTTTTTATTTTCAATTATTACACTTTTCATGTCATGACAAAAATTTATTTCTTATTTCTCTTGTAATAAAGAAAATACAGTTTTATACAGTTATTTATATACAAAATGTACAAAATATTTTGATAAATCTACAATGAATATAAATCTACAGATTGAAAAATATTTGTGAAATATTCCTAAAAGTCCTTCTGTAAAATGTAGCCGAGTATAATGTTGAGTGAATATTGCAAATTAATATTTAAAAGAATTCAATTATTTTTAAAATTCTTAGTTAATAAGGTAGATCACTTGTTGTAAAAGACAGTCATTTTAAAGTAACGTTGTCTCTCAAATTTTTCAAAAATAAAATCGTGGTGCAAAAACGCACTTTTCTTTTTTTTTCTTTAACCGTTTACATTTCTAAGAAAGATTTTACCAAATTAATGAATCCTTTGTAAAATATTGCTGCAACATTGCACTGTAATATTGTTGTAACATTGACGTAAAATGTTGCCTCAATGGGGACTTAAGCAGCATTAAGGTAGTATTGCAATAACATAACTCTGGCAAAAGTGTACAATAATATTATATTGGCTACATTAACTTGCAATGTTGCTGCAATTTTGCCTCAATATTATGTCCTACTTGGGCTGCAGTTCCTAATAGGAAACTTTCTATAACAAAAAAAATGTGTTTAATATACACTGAGAAAATAAGTCTTTAGCCAATTTCTAGGTTAAGGGACTCTGAACAAAACACACAAGATACCGGCGATCACAACCAAACTTCAAGGTTAACAGTAGCGTTTAATCTGCTAATAATAAACAAAGAGCTTTGCAGGTGCTATATTAACAACCTCTCTCTGCTAAATTTAATAAATAATTGGTTATATTTAGTCAACTTATTTTCTCAGTGTATGAAAAAGTTTATAATTTCTTTTGTGAGCATTGCTAAGAATGAATATTTTTGATGGTATTATATATACAGATTTTTCATTAAATTCTAGTTATTTTGAGACAGCCAGGAGTCAAAATCGTAATTTCCTGCAGTTGAGTTTTCACGTTCATGACAATATGTTTGATACATTTCTTGAACTTTAAGAATATCCTTCTGACTGAGACCTTCTCGCTGACCAATTGTTACTCCTTGTAACTGAAAAATCCAATTTCATCAAATTTTTAACATAAAGAAAAATACTGACAACTAACTATCAAATTTAGTAATAAGAGTCATTTTAAAATAAAGTTGTCTCCCAAATTTTTCATAAATTAAATTATATATTACTAAAACGCAATTTCTTCCGCACTCTTTTTTTTAAATTGCAGAGTAATTTCTTTATTACACTATAAGCGTCTCCTCATTTGCAATCAAATATTTAAGTAGACTAGTGCAGTAAATAAAAAATATTAACATTTAAATTACTATAATTTACATTAATAGAATTGACTTCTGTATTAAAGACACGTGCAGTACTGTTCTTTAATAACTAGACATGCGCACTAATTACCTATAATACTTAATCATGTGCAGTAGGCACTTATACAATACTTAGACATGCGCACTGAATGACTTTCAATTGGATACAATTATTAATCGACAATGCATTATGAAGCAAGAGAAATATCATTAGTACTATTGCAACAAATAAAATTTGTTTTGTAATGACAAAATACTTGACAAATAAAAATGATATTCCTACCTTTGGTACAATAGTGGCTGCTCCATTTTTGGAAAATCCATAGGCACTATAATGCAGAACACTACCATAGTCGTATCCTACACCAAAGTCAGTGACAATCGCTTCACTGTATTTCTCAAAATTGCTTTCTGTACCTAAATATTTAAATAAATAAAATAAAAAAATGTAACAATTCACAAAGATGTTATATTAGTTTAAATTGCTGATAATTTTTAAAATACAATGATATGATCATAATCATATTAATGCGTACTTCCAATTCTGATCTTTAGACGTTTCAAAAATGAAATTATAAAAAGTTTTATATTATTTCGTAAAAGTTGTTTCATTTATTTGTAGATTGTTTTCGTTTTCCATTGACAAGCTTAAAACTTACCGCTTATGATATTTTCCCAATGAATAGTGACATAATCATCTCGATTGGAAGCACTTTGCTGATGATAAAATCCTAATGCGTGCAAAAATTCATGAATAACTACTCCATGGCGAACGCATCCAGACATTTGCAAATTAAGTATTTGACTATTTCCCATGCGCCCTACGCTTGACCAACAACCAGAATGTGTTCCTTGCACAGTAACATAATCTTTATCAGTCTCATTGTTATACGGTCGAAATCGGATGCAAGTTTTATTATGATACTCTTTCAATGCACCTTTTATTGCTAAAATTTGCATAGTACCTGCAAGTGAAAATTAATTAATTATTACATTATTTTATATCAATTTTACAGAGAAGAAAAAACAATTTTCAAAAAACAAAAGAAGTTATGGAGTTGGGAACAAAAATATTGTAATGAAGGGAGAACAGGTTATTAAAGTTGACAAATTCAATTTTATTCCATATTTTGGTGCGAAAAGTCCCAATTTCAATTTTTTGTCTGTCGACTTTGAGCTTCTTGGCATGGGCTGGATCCCGTTCATTTGAATTTTCCTGGTTCTGGACAAAACATTTCTCGACTTCAGCGTCTCTAATAAGTCGTCAGGGATGCTACACACCTCTGTTTTGAAAAACATGTTTTAATTTCGGAGGAGATAATCTTGGAAGGACTTGTCTCTGAGAAGAATTGTCTTTGTTTGCCACACATTTTTTTATTTTCGGAGATGTCCTTGGAAGACTTGTCTTTGTTTGCCTCACATTTTTCATTTTAGAAAGAGATGTCCATAGGGTGACTTATCTACTGGGGACAGATAGTTCTGGGAGTACTTGCCTAGGAACACTTGCCCTCGGAAAGGCATTTTCAGTGTGACTTGTTGCAACCCCAGAGTTGCAAGCTACCTGGCAATAAGTTTCCACATCCTTCACAAGAAAATTAATTTAACATTTTTTAAGGCTGATTGAGCCTGTTAACAAAAAATCTTACAACTGATTTCAATGTTGAAGTTTCTTCATATTAAAATACAAGATGTTGATATCAAATGTTTATTTATTAAAAATAATAGAGTGAGGCGATTATACGTTTTTTTTGCTTTAAAAAACGCTTATTATTATTTAAAAATAATTTTTTTAAATTTCGGAAATAATTTTGAAATAATATTTAGCTCCTTTTTGTAGTATAAAAATTATAATCGCCTCACTTGTGCAGTGTCACTCTAGTATTTCTAATAAATCGATATTTGTCAATTTATCTTATCTTTTAAGATTTAAAATCAGCATTGAAATCAGGTAAGAGCACTTTTATTCACAGGTTTGATCAACTTCTAGACTTGTTAATAATATGGTTATAGGCAGCATATATAGATATAATGTGCAGAGCATTCTCTGTTTCGTATTGACATAATTTGCACATATCTAAATTATCACTACTAATATGAAATTTTTCATTATCGACATAAATATTTGGGACGTGTTTGTGAATTTGTTTATAGCTCTTTACAGCTTGTTTATATCAGTCTGGAAGGCTTCTGATTAAAACTTATTTAACTTGTTTAGAATTTTTTATTACTAATTTAAAATTGTTCGTTTCTGCTTAGTGCACTGCTTTGAATTTCTAACTTCTTTTATCTTAGCTTAGAAATTTCAAAGAGCTCATTTTAAATTCTTTAAAACTAGTTTAAAACTATTAACTATTTAAAACTATTAGAAAAGTTATTAAGACTGTTTAAAACTTTTTAAACATCTTTTAAAAGTGTCATAAAACAGTTTGGAACTTAATTAAAACTGTCAAGCACTTGTTTAATTTTTTTTACAACTCGTTTGAAAAGAGTTTTGAGCTGTTAAAAATAATTTAGAATTTGTTTAAAACTGTTTTAAAGTGTTTGGAGCATTTTTTAATTTCTTTTAAAGTTTGTAAAAAGTATAGTATAATACTGTTTGAAACAACTAAGAACTGTTTAGAACTTGTTTAGTATTTTTCAGAATTTGTTTCTATTTCTGAAGAAATGGTTCAAAATTATGTTCAGAACTTTTATTCAGAAATTAGAACTTGTTTAAAATAGATTTGAACACGCTTAAAACTGTTTAAAGCTATTAAAAACTGATTTAAAACTGTTTGAACAAGTACAACATTATTTATTATTATTTTACAACATTAGAACAAGTTCTAAACTATTTAAAATTAGTTTAAAACTGTTTAGTCATTTTTATTATAACATTTGAATTAAAATTAGATTAAGATACAAATATTGTGATTTTTTTATTTGCAGAATTTAAAAATCATTCTTGAGTTTATGTTACTTTGAGTGATCGATACACTTTACACATTTTCATTTATTCTTCAAGTAAATTGCCTTAAAAATGAATAAATAAAGGAATTAATTATCAATTACCGAAATCATCACCAAGTTTCACTGGCACGATTCCAAAAGGCCAACGCATTTTAAGATCTCGAATTCCATTTCTGTTTTCTACTTCTGAAATTGGCATCATTATATCTCCTTCAAACAGTCCACTCAATTCCCAAATATTTTCTTTATCTTCTGGTTTCCAAGCCTCGATTCGCTTTGCTGAAAAAATCATTTTTTAATAAAATAAAATTATTTTATTATAGAAATTCATGGGTAAATTTTATGGCCTTTGGTCATTAATTTAAAAAAAAAAAAAAAAAAATTTATTTAATTTAGGTCAAAAAAACTTTATTCTAAATTGAGGGGCTCAAAGTAAAAGTGGTATATAATAATAGTGCGAGCAAAAGTGAGTTAACTTTTCTGACGGGTAAGAATGGGCCAGATGAATGCTGCGAGGAAAAACAGAATTTCTTTCGAGTGCGAGCAAAAGCGGGTTAAATGGCTATCCCATTTTTGCTCTTAGTCAAAAGTTGATCCGCTTTTGCTCGCACCGTGAAGTCTATAGTAATGTCGAGATACGAGTCGTCGCTACATTTTGACAATTTTACGTTTTATTCCTTTTCGTTTAATTTACTTATATATTTTAATTGTTTTAATGCGTGAATAATAGGTAATAATAATTATAAATTATTATTTTGTTAATATTACGTTCGATTCCTTTTCGTTTAGTTTACTTTTATTTAATTGTTTCAATGTGTGAATAATAAAATAAGAATAAATAATAATAATAATAATAATAATAGTAAGGTGTGAATATTGATGGAATATTCCCGTAAAAAGGATCAGAATATTTCTTGCTATTTAGGATACTCTAAAAATAATTTAATAATTACAATTAAATGGTCTAATGGTACATTCCTTTAATAATTATTAATAATTATTAATTATTATATTGCAATGAAATATTCCTTCAATACTCTAACGAAATATATTTTATGGAATATAAGAAAACCTAAATTTTAGGAAAGTGAATGAAATATTAGTTGATATTAATTAATATTTAAGGATATTGGTAACTTTTTGCGAGCTGCATAATCGCATAATTTCTTTAATTTGTCTAAAATGAGATACTATCGTGTTTCTACATCTTCTGCATCTTCCAAAACTTATTTTTCAATCGCATAATTTTGCATAATTGACGTTCATTTGCAACATAATGCTTATATTGCATAATAAACGCATAATTAGGCCAAAACGGTGCTGAATTTAGTTTTCGACTATTGTTTTTTTTAATTTTCCGCATTTAAACAACTCAAAGGTTAAAGGACAAAAGTTTAAAAAAATCTCTTAAGAAACTCTCACACAATACAGCCAAAAAATTTTTATAAGATCTTATGAAGAACTTATAATTTTTCAACTATGTAAGTTGAAAATGTTTTGTTTTATTAAACTAAATTACTTTATAATAAAATAATAATTGTTCATCTATGTAAAAAGAAAGTCTTATTTTAAGGCAGAAATGCTGTCTTATTTTTAAGACAGCTTTTGCTTATTTTACAGATTTTTCTTTTGCTTTAAATTGTGCGCAAAAAAAAAATTTCAAATTCGCATAAAAACTTAAAGTTCTAATAAATTTAAAAAGGTAAATTTGTAATTATTGTAAATTTATGTTGATTAAGATAGTATTTTTTGCATAAACATTTATATAGGAAGGCTTGCTGACTTTAAGACATGTCTTAACTTAAGATTCTCTTTTTACACTGATGATTGTATAAACAATTATGCATTGTAGGTACGTTCTAATAAATGAACTAAATTTCTTTATACAAAAGATAATTTATATAAAATTTTTAATATTTTTTTGTTGTTGAAAAATTTTTTAGTTACATTAAAAATATGATCATGTTATTTATTTATATGTAGGTAATTAATTTTCAAATATTTTTCAAGTTTTCAACATGCTAATTTTTACTGGAAAACTTTTTCATTTGTCTCGAACCTGGAAATAGATCTTTATTATAATATGCATTACACGAAATGCAAGATTGAACCCTTCCCCGCCATGTCGTGCCATGTATCCACACACACATTTACTCGCAGCGAGCCGAGTATCGTCGGTGAGTGAGATTTTCGGTTTTCTCTTACTTTTTAACGTTCGGGACCTAGCGGGAACTTGACATTAAGGCCCGTTGCACACTATCCGATTCGTGTTGTACGACAAACCCTTTCCATGAGTACTTAGTAAGGCAACTGAGTGAGGAAATAGCGGCCGAGGGGAAAGTAACAATATAAAGTAAACGTGGAAAGGGTTTGTCGTACGACACGAATCGGATAATGTGCAACGGGCCTAAGGCGAACAATTGAACCGACGCACAGTGGGGCAAAAAATGCGGCCCTGGACAAATTGACTTGTAGATTGCAGTTTTTAATATTTTTGAATAAATTTTTTTTAAATTAAAGGTAGATAAATTTGTCATCGAACGTTCTTCTCGGAATTTAAAAAAAAATTGTTTATTAACTATTTAATTAACAAATTGAACAAATTTTTTTTTCACTTTTAAAGAGTACTAGTTTCTTAAATTTACAAAAATTTGTTCAAAAATGATTTGTATTACTTAAGAAACTATTAAAAAATAGTTTTAAGCAACAGTGTTTGTTTTAAAAAATTTTTTGATCTTGTTATTAACAAATAAATAAAAAAATAACATTTTAGTCGTTGTCGGTAATGTTTTTAAGATTTGTTTAAAAAATTATGAAATATTCTTTAAAAAGTTAGTATATAATCTATGACTAATTATATAATAACTAGCACCTTATTATACATAGATAATAATATTTTAGAGGATGTTGAAATTAAACTTAACAAATTTGTTCGAAAATGGTTAATTATTTTATGAATATTTATTAATTATTTTATGAACAATAAATGGATTTTTAAAAACTAAGCTTTGAAACCTTAAATAATTACAATTTTGTCAAATTAAGATCAAAAGAATTTTAAAAACATTGCCGAAAGCGACTAAAGTGTTTTTCTAAAACACTAAAAACACCAAAACTAAAAATTTTTCAATTTTTCACCTACTCTTACAACCACATACAAACCAAGCTTTTAATTTTAATAATATGTAATCGATTTTTTTTATTAGAAGTAAGGCATGAATTTTAAAACTTAAGAAAGTTCTAGGAAGTTTAAAAATTATTTAAAAGTTCGTTTTTGAAATCAATCAAGTGCCTATCTGCATTAGCTTTTTTAAAATTATTTTTAATCATAAATTAATAAAATTTGTAAACTTCAAAATTCTTATTTTAAATTTTAATACATTTTTAAAAATCACAAGTTTTGTTATTTCGTGATTCCAAATGTTTAAAAAAAGTTTTAGGAAAATTTAATCTGAAAAACAGATTTTCGAATAAACTGAAAACATGTAATAAGAAATAATGATTAATAAAACATTAAATCAAAATCAAATAAATTGTGTCAAATAAATAAGAAAATTTCAAAAAAATATCATCAAATTCATATGATCACAAAACTAAGAAAATTAGGTGAAAGCAACGAAAAAATAATAAATTAAAAAAAAATATAAGAACGTAAAAAGAAAAAAAAACAATCTATTACAAAAAATGAGAAAATTCTTTTAAATAAAAAATGTCATGGTCATTATTAAAGAAATGATAAAAAATGACAAAAACAACACAATAATAAAACAGTAACATAAAAATATGGTTATAAAAAAGTAGAAACACTTTTCAAAAATTTAAACTATTTACGGAAGTTTGTTTTACATTAAAAAAATAAATAAGAAGTAACTAAAAAATATATACTACTGCATGTAAAATATCGCAAACCATAAAAAAAACAACAAGTTTTCGGATATATCTTAAAACTTTCAATTTTAATATTTTATTCTTTATAAAATTTAAAAAATTGTGCTAATACCGATTATCAAAATACCTTAAATCTAAAAATTTTTGGTATTAGGGTAGCCAAAAATAGTAATAAACTTTTTTACCTTCAAGTCCTTATAAATTAAATACATTCCAAACGTCAGTTGGAAAGTATTTAAAATCGTTAACTAACAAAATTTTAAGCAACTTTAATCGTTTTTTTCTGTCTCAGTAGGTATTAATTAATGTTCAAAACTTTGAATAATAGTAGAAAAATTACAAAATATTCATTAAATTATTTTCAAAATAATTTTAACGTTTTTCCTAAATCTTTGTCAAGTATCCAAACTCAAAAATTAATAAAATTTCTTATTTTAATTTTTTTTTCTTCCAGAGAAAATCTTATTTTCGCAAGTTCAAAAAATGCTGTAAGGATTTTCGAAGTCTTTTATAATTGGTTTCAAAATAACCTTTGATAAAAATTAAAAATCATAAAATAACAGAAGTTTATAATGTTTTAAGTTTTAAAAAACCACATTCTGACACTTGTAAGACCTGCGACGCATACAAGGCTCAATTACTCCAAGAAAATTTGTCTGATGAAGAAAAACAGGAAATCGAAAATTCGAAGGAACACCATATGTCCTTGATACAGAAAATCACAGATGAATTTAAGAGTGATGTAACGAATGCTTTAGAAGACACTGTCGTTTTGACATTTGACCTCCAGAATTTAATTTAATTTTTATTATTATTTTATTACTTTGCAGTAAAGTATTGTTTTATTTTCATAAATTCGAAATGGATTTTTTATGGTATTAACTTTGTGGAGTAGCCAACGAGATGCAATGCGCGAAATATTTAAAAAATGTACTATGTTAGACTTTTTGGATGGCAATATTATTGTTCATAGGTTATAGGCAAATTAAGAAAATAAAATATTGACAACCTTTATGTCAGTACTCAGTGATTTAAACGAAAACTTAAGTACCAATTGCTTTGACAAACAATATAGAGAAATTATGTAAAAAAACTTATAAATTTGTTTGCTAAATTTAAGTCATTGCTTCTTATTGTTTACCGTAAAATCAGCGTTAGGGAAAAAGTCAGCGATTATTGCAAAGTATTTCAAATTCTTTTTTTTTCATTTTTTCTGAGAAAACAAATGCTTTAATTATTGGGGATTTTAAATTGCAATGAGAATAAAGTGAACCAAATTTTACGATACTATGTATTACTTTTTTTTATAAACATAAATGTGCAATAAATATTATTAAAATAAGTAGTAACATTTTAATATTTTGAAAAAAATGCGTAACTTATGTATTTCTTCTTTGAATGCTTGCCTTCATTTCTCAAAATAAATGAGAAGTAATTTTTTTAAGTGTCAAACATTCATAATGATTCATAAATTTAAGATTTTGTAAATAATTTTGAAAAATTAAAACTTGATTCAGTTGAATTAAAATTTTAAAAAATTGAATTTGTTAATTAATTTTGAAATAATATCATTATAAGTATTAAAGTGGTAATAACAATTTAAAATATATGGGAAGCGTGAAACGGGCAAAAATGAATCTTAAAATGAGTGCGGGCAAAAACGGAATATATCTGTATCCCTTTCTTGCGCGCAGTGAAATCTTATCCCGCTTTTGCTCGCAGCCAAAAGTAATTCGTTTTTCCTCGTAGCGTAAAACTTGTTTCGTTCTTCTGCGCTTACGAAAACTTGACTCACTTTTGCTTGCACTGTTATTTTATACCACTTTTACTTTGAGCCCCTCAATTATTTCTATGCATTTCGCCATGAACATGGCTCTTCAGGACTATAACAAATTACAATATATTAATCACAGTTTTTTCAAAGATTTTCTCATACCAAATATACATGATTAAATACGTACCACAATAAATTTAGAAAGTTGAGTTAAAAATTTACATTATAAAATTGTTATTAACGATGTTATCTGTAAGGTTATGAAGTAAAAAAAAAAAAGGTCTACAACGTATTCAATATAATTATTTTATTATTATGCTGAATACTTATTTATTAAGTTTTAATTACTTCCTCATAGAGGAAGCAATGTAGGTTAAAATAATACAAAAGAAAATATAAAATTTTAAATTCGTTAAAAATGAATTAAAAATAGCTAATAATTCTATCAATTTCTGGGAAAATATATACTTTATATAGATCAATTAGGTACGTTCTTTAATCGAGAATATTTTTTCCAAAAGATGTATATGGTTAAAAAATAAAAATTAGAGAAGTTACTGAAGCAAAAAGAATTTTAAATGCCAAATAACTAAAAAATCATGAATTATTATGCGAATTTTAGGTAAATTATATACTTTATTTGGGTCAATTGATTCGGTTTTAGACAAGAAATATGATTCTCTTTCATTAGGTTAGATTTTTATCATAAGAAAATTTTTCAAATTCAGATTTATTAATGAGCTTAATAGGTCTTCCAAATTTTATTGAAATCCGTTGAAGCATTCTCGAGATGTCCTGGCGACAAAAATAGTTACACACACACATACATCTGGACATTTGCCTAAAAATGAAAATTTTCTCCTTTTTGCACTGAGAAAATAAGCCTTTAGCCAAGGAGCTTTATTTCTAGGTTAGGGTTCCTCGGGACAAAACAAACAAAACACCGGCGATGACAATCAAACTTCTAGGATACCGGAGCATATGCTCTGCTAAAATCAATTAAGTGCTTTGCAGGTGCTATATCAACAACCTCTCTCTGCTAAAATTAATCAAAAATTGGTTGTATTTAGTCAACTTATTTTCTCAGTGTGATGAAAATAAGTCGATTTAGACTATTTTTGGAAAATCGAAATTTTGAACGATCACAAAACTTTATCAACGAGGAAGTAAAAATGGTAAAGAAAATTGTACCAATTTCATCCTCATTGTAGTTTTCGTTCAGTACAAATTTTTCAATATTTTTTGTTGGATATCCGACACTAACTTCTACAATAATTGTTAATAACAGTGCACCCAAAAGAACCATTTTTTACACTTAAAAGTTATTTTTCTGTGTCAATGTACAAGTAAATTATAAACAAATAATTAATTAATTAAAGCCAACTCATTTATTAATTTATGTATTATTCTATTACGCGCACAGATAACAAATGCAGAAGTTAACATTCTTCACGCATTATATATTTCAGGTGCTGATAAGACAATAATCTAGTTAGAAAAATTAATTTCTTTTAGTTATTTAGATTCCACTGATTATATAAGGAAGTATTCTTAGGCTAAACATGTAATTGATTATTTTCAAGATTTTTTTAGATATTTGTGAAGATTTGAGTGATCACCTTTAACGATCATTAACATTGATTTTATAGATATTAACAGCAGGAAATTTACAAATTCTTTCTGTCATTCATAAATTAATAAAAACTAAATATTGTTTTCTAGTTATTTATTACCAGTAATAATATTCAATTTTATTGATCATCAATATCTGTAATCATTCATCACGATTGTAGAATTGGAAATTAGGGAATTCACTTGAGAATAGCCGGTTAAGTATGTAAAATTTGCCCCCGCATCTGTTGTGATCACATTCCTGTTATAATTTGTCATTGCAGTGAAAAAAATTTCCACCAAATATTAAACCTTAAATCCAATTTTTGGGGGAGATATGGAGGGGGTAAGTAAAATTTAAATATTTGTTTTTCTCCAAAACGGCTTATTCGATTTTATTAAATAAAATATATGTTAAGGTAGCCGATATGACTATTAAGAATGTTTTTTTGTTTTTGCACAAAAATTACAATATTGTGACAGGAATGTGAGCACAATAGGTGCGGGGGCAGATTTTACATATATATACTTAACCGGCTATGGTTTTTATTTGGTCATTTATACTATATGGGTGATTCTCCACGAAACCGACAATTCCATGTCCCTTGTGTTTTTTAAGAAACAAATTGCACATATGGTAATGAATCTAACGTAAAAAAGTAACTCTAGTGATCACAAACAAAAGCCTGTAGCCAGTTTAATTTATAAGATTAAATATTTTTTTTTAAATGCAAATTTATAGGCCAAATCGTCATGGTGAAGCCTGTCCCCAGGGTTAGTTACGACACAAAAATAAATATTTTTAGTAAACTTTAATAGTAAAACAAATTAATGGTTATATTTTTTTATTGTCTAAGTGTGTAGAATTCAGAAAAAAATTAGTTGTAAAAAAAATAATAATTATTTTTATTTTTTTCTAGATGTTATTTCTTGTCCCCAGTTTTGTGCGTCATGGTGAAGCCTTTTTAAAAAATTGAAATATTTCATAAAAATCAAATCAGAATTTAGTTATACTTTAGTATAAGCAACAATTGACTTCACTCAAGAGATTCACTACGATAGAAACAAATTTTATAACTGATTTTTTGCTTTTTTTTACGTTTAAAGCGCTAAATTTGTGTAGGGAATCACAGAATCGTCATGGTGAAGCCTTTGCATGTTTCGCAATAAATCAAAAAAAAAAAAAATTTTGTTTCAATAAATGATGTATTGTAGTATTATTTCCGTGAATATAGATGACAGGAATGCAAAATCGATTGAAAATCGCTTATAATTTGTTTAAAAAAACAGTATTCATTAAGCGTCATGGTGAAGCCTCAGCGTCATGGTGAAGCCTTTTGCATCATGATGAAGCTTTTTGGCTGTCTATCATTGAATTTGTGGTTTAAACAAGTGTACAATTTAAAAATTTTTAGTAATTGTGTTCAAATAAAATTAAACAAATAGAAATTACCTAAACTGTCATAATTTTAATATAAGTTTAACATTAATTACTTTATAAATTTTCATAAATAACCGTATAAATTTCTATAAATTGCTGGCAACTGATTTACAAATTTTAAATTATTTGTTAATAAATTACAATAAATGTTTTTAAAATAATTTATAAAATTACAACATATATTTCTATAAATTTTAATATAATTTCCATAAATTACCATAAATTTCCATAAATTACTACATAAATTTCCTTCATCAGTTTTTTAAATCCTGAATTTCGTTTGCATTTTTATTATAAATTACCTCAATATTTTCATAAACTACCGCATAAATTACCACCATAGATTTATTTGGGCCCGTATCATTTTGACACAAATTTTTTCGTGCAACTTGTTATATTGTACTCCCGAAGATGAATGTTATATTTTACTCCTACAAAAATCAAAGATTTTTAAGTTTTAATTATTCAATAATTGAACTTACTGGATTAATTAAGTCTTTTAATATTAATTTAATGTATTAAAATCAATTATTTAATAATTAAGACTTAAAAATCTTTTATTTTAGAAGGAGTAAAATATAACATTCATCTTCGGGAGTACAATATAACAAGTTGCCCGAAAAAATTTGTGTCAAAATGATACGGGCCCAAATAGAAAATATAAAAGTTAGAATCCGAATGATTTTTATTTAACTTTTCTATAAATTCAACTATCAATTCTGTTATACTGCAACCGATTATAGTACATGGATGCGGTAACAGCTAATTTGTTTAAAAATACAAAAATTATAAACAATTTGTCCGGCCCATCACAGATATTTTATTTTTTACTATCATACTTCAAAGTTATATCACAATATTTATTTTAATCAGAAATTTTTTTTTCTAAAATCACAGTAACCAAATTGTCGGTTTCGTGGAGAAGCACCCATATATAAAAATAATATGACAAAGGCTTTACGAAATTTAAAATGACGCTACAAACTAGTGACCCATAAGTACCAAGAAATTTATCAATTTTTTCGAAAATCATCATGACAAAATTACTATTCTAATCTTCAACAATACAACAATCATATTCGAAATTAGCGAACCCAATGTCCTGCTGCACGAGTCCCCCTCCCTGAATCAAATAAGCTAAAAAAAGTAAATTTAAATGAAACAATGCAATAAAAAATGGTTGTTTGGGTGATATTTTTTATAAAAAAGTGTCTTGAGAACTTTAAAAGATTGGACAGAAGTGGTGTCAATAAAGATCAAATGTTAATTCGAGGATAAAGCTAATGCTTTATTTTGTATAATTACTCAGCTACTTGCAATTGACTACATATAATCTGTGTCTGGAGAAGGTACCGTGTGGAAAGAACTTTTTACATAAAGATATAAATCTGCTTCTTTTTGGCTATAGAGAGTGTGTCATTCAAGTAGGAAGATCGAAAGAAAGAATGGCAAAATAAAAGCGGTATTTCTAATCTCTTTGGACCAATCTGACTTAAACGCCCGCTAATTTTCTTGAGGCAATGATTCCTTGAGCTCGCCTTATGTGGGTCAGAATGATTCGGTAGCCGACAACCGTGTAATGCGACCCATCAGCTTAATCGTACCTTTCCCGGCCTGCTTACCGCTTACCTTCCTTTCGTTTCGCATCCTTTCGTTCCGGCCCCGCACACTCTGTGACATTAATACTTATTGCTTCACTAATTTTAATTAGTCATATACCTTGCTAATTAAGCTCTTAGTCTTAATGAGAAATATGTAAATAAAATTTGGACAATCATACAGTCTTTACAACATTTACGGTTACTATCTTTATTAGGTATTAATATGTGAATTGTGACGCCTTTCTTCTTTTTTGATTACTTCTAATTAATTTGTATTTAATCGGTAATTTAATTGTTGATTTATTTAATTGAAATGTTTCAAGCCTTTAGATGTATTTTCCAAATCTGAACGAGAAGCACCAAGTTAGTTTTTAACATTTAAGGGAGTTTAATAATAGGATCTATAAATAAACCTACCAAATTTAACATTACCTGAAACACGATTAGCTCAAGAAGACGAAGATTGAGAAGGTGAGGAGTAACACATAATAAAAAATGTAGTTAATCAGAAATAAAAAGTGAAAACAAAATTTATTTTATAATTATAAGAAAGATTTACTTGAGGTCGCACGGCCTCACTACAATAAGCACGCACTGACAATAATTATTGTTGGAACTTATTTATTACAATTTTGTTTGCAAAGTAAATATGAAAAATTTCATAAGCAATACTTTGATATTTACTTTACAAAAAGTAACAGTAAACATGGATGAATTTGCAAAATCAAATTAGTATTGAATTCCTTATCAAATTTAACTTTTGTGTAAATGAACCTTTTTTTATTACAAGTTTAGTTTCCGAGAACACGAGTGACCGGTAAACTGTTGCCCACGCGACTATACTATTTCTTCTTACAACAATCTTAAGTGACCGCTTGAATGAACACCCGACAAGAACAAACACAGAACGAGGAATGAGGCGAAGAGCATCGAATCGTTAGAAATGCAACCTGTGGCAACACCAGCGCCGCGAGAGTGAATTCACTTTGTGCAAAAATTCTTAAGAACTTTTTAAGCTTCAGCATCAGTAATATTTATAATAAGAGTCATAATACTGTAATGAAATTTATAAGGTAAAATCAATTAATAAAACAAACACCATTTCACCGTCTGGCACATTGATTTTTAACTTTAAAAATTTTTTTCATAAAATTTGAGCATTTATAAACAACTTTTGTAGAATAACATTTTTTGAGAAAACGTATGTTTTAGCAGGTTTTTAGACTAGAAAAAAATATATATCAAAAATTTTTTTTTAATATTTCAAAAATCCCTTTTACGACATCAATCTAGGTATTCAACAGAACAATTTTACCAATTATAAAGAAAATCGCAGATTTCGAACCCCCTTTTATTTGGGATGCATCATGGGCGAATACACTTTTGCTGGATCCGAGTCTCATACACAGCGGAGTATAGTTTATCGATTGATTCTTGCACTATTCTTTACGCTCTTATGGTGTGTCAAGGCATTTATCAAAACCATCAAAAATAATAATTATTATTACTATTAATCTCGTTAGTTGTTTGGTGGTGTCCGTTACCAAACCCCTAAAGGATACTGGGCCTATTTGACTCAGTGCTAGGATGACCATTACAGAACAGCGTGAAGTTGCTTGATCGAGTTTGGAAGACACTTAGTCGTCCCACACTGAAAAAAATATTTCAGATCACTGAAAGCTTTTATGTATTAAAATAATCTGCAGCGCGATTGTTTAAAGCCAATTTCAAATTATTTATATTCAATTTGGTATAAAAAACAGCGTTGCAGATTAATTTGATCCAAAACAATTTTCTGTGATGAACTGCCATAGTCATGGGTAGATCGACCATATTTTATTGCTAATTTGGGTTTTATTGCTGCTTTGGTTTAATAAAATCAACAGTGACGCACCGATGAATTATGGGAAATTTATGCGTATAGTTATCAAACTTCTAGATTAAACTATATCATTAGTTCCATATCTTGTGCTTAAAACACTGTTTTTCCCTGAGTAACATCGGACCACTCCAGGAATGATACCAGTTATTACTAGAGTTAGGTTTTCAAGACCGTATATTTCAACGACTTATTAGTTCTTCAATTATCATTATTGCAAACTTCTAGATACCTATCAATCATACACTGCAAAAACAGGAGTCTTATTGTAAGACATTTATGTGGTAATTTTTAAGACATTTTCGAGTGTTAAGTGCTTCAGTGCGTTAAGAGATGGCACAGGATTTCTGATCCGACTGAGTCAAGGACTTGAATGTCTTATGAGGTGGAGTTTCTGACACCCCAATCGTCTCCAAGATATGGGAGGTACTGAGGAATTTAAAGTTCCTGGGTTTAATTAATCGCAGATGGAGGTGAACACTCGATATAGTTGTCCACTCTATAAGGAGTGGCAATAGAACAGAGCCTAGACAATGATCAGGCTTTGATCAGGGACAGGCTGGAACTCGTTTTAAATGAACGGAAATATTTGGAACTACATTGTCAAAACATTGGAAAAACAGCACTTCTAGCAGAAGAGGATTTTATATGTGTTGAGGTTGCATGAGCGATGGGTCAATATATACCCGTCATTCGCCCAAATGATGCCGAAGTATTTAAGACACCAGAAATTTTTTCTGCAGAAAAAAAGACCGTTCAACTTTCAACAGTAATATACCTATGGCGATGACAGAAGAAGCGAACATCCAAGCTATTTGTCAACCTTAGCGGTCTTTCGATTTTACCACCTTGCCTTTGAACCAAGCTTTTTCCCATGGATTTCTAAGCTGACTTCCAACTAAGGTAAGTATATCTGTTTTAACCCATATCACTATTGTCATCTCATAGCACACCTAAGTTTTATTGACAGTTTTGGAAGATCCTTTTTGGTTTATTAAGTTTAATAAGGTACCGTTTCATCTCAGTGCAAAAGCGTCGGCAAGAGCGTAAGCAATCCGATAGAAA
This sequence comes from Ganaspis brasiliensis, assembly GCA_037103525.1. NCBI lineage: Eukaryota > Metazoa > Arthropoda > Insecta > Hymenoptera > Figitidae > Ganaspis > Ganaspis brasiliensis. The sequence goes on along the minus strand of JAZKLR010000074.1, from coordinate 553,789 downwards.
GAAAAGAGCAGGAGATGACGTTCTCTCACTTGCATGGTTTTCGCTTTCTGCCGACGCTTTTGCGCTGACATGGGTGGCACCTTTAAACACATGTTTACCTTGCATCAATCAGGGATGGTCGGACTAGAACACTAACAATTCAGTTTCTTTTTTTTGTGATATTTTTGTTAAATGACTAAAGGGTTATACTACTCAGCAAATTTTTTTCGATTTTTTTATTGGCCTAAACGATGCATAAACTATCCAAGAATGATATTCAAACAATATTTTGTCGGAGAAAATTCAATAACCTATTTATTGTCGCTTGTTGGTAATTTTTGACGGTATATATCAATTCAATTTCTTCATGCTTGGAAGGACTTCTCCCTGAAGATGTAGATGTCTGGTCATTAAACTGAGCTATTTATCAAAGTGTTGTTATTTATTGAAATTAACAGAAAATCTGTTACAGAACGCGTTGATAAGACTAGCAAACGAACCAAAAATAGTCCTGGAAGTAGCCACACTCTAAAGAAATCAAAAATGCAAAGAAACCATCAAGCAACATTGAAGTCTTGACAATATTGTACGCAAACTGTTAATTGATTTAGATTTTGAAAAAAAGCTGCTATGAAAAACTGCTTCGACATTTTGGAATATTTACACTTAACGAATTCCTGTTGCATCTAGAAGGTTGTCTTAAAACTATGTGCTAGCAGTTACTTCATATTCTTTTATTGTTTAAATAGTTTACATCTCTGTTACTAAAAATAGTTGTATTTTCTAGTAAAAATGACTTTTATTAAACGCCTTTCATATTCATATTATCTTTGCTAATATAGGTAAATATCATCGTTAAAGGTGCGATGATCATTAGATTTGTGGGCAACGCGTTTATTGTGTTTACTGATAAAACACCAGAGGTTCCTGAAATACTGATGAAGCACTGTCTCCAGCTAATAAAAAGCTAAATGAATGACAGGGCTCTTTTAATGGCTATGAAAAAGGCTGATTATATGTAACATCAAAGATTTTAAACTGATCTATTAAACACAAATAACATAACATATAATATTATGGTATAAAAAAACAAAAGAAAGAGAGGGAAGGAGAGAATCATCTTCGCATCTAAACAAACCGTTAAATAAGTTTACGAGCAATTCAAACAACGTTTTAAATTTCCCAGTTAATAATCGTTAAGTAAATACATAAATGCTATAACTTCAAGTTGCACAAATTTGCATTCCTTACTTTTTATCCCAACTAATCTGACAATCTATTCTTTTCTCATGAGTTTACCTTTCGCATAAAAATACATTTCTTTAAATAAGATTCACATCACGTAATACTTTAATGTAACAAGCTGCACCAACAAGATTTTTGCTAAAATTAGATCATATAAATTGAAATTACTTTAAAATGTTTTTCTCTTTGTTTTCTTTTATTTTAACGCACGTTTCAAAACTTTCTCCAAACCTTGAAATTTACTCTTTCTAATTCTTACTCTATAATTGTGCATCATAATTTCTAATCAAATTTTTTATAATTTAATTAAACTTCTAAAGTCAATTAAAATTTTTTAAAGTGCAGTTTCATTTTACTACATTTTGAATGTTTAAAAAAAATGGGTTGTGAAATAACAATATAGTCAAAAGTTAATGTATAACAATAATAATTACCGTTTCGTTAGTTGTGTAAATTCTTGATTATTATAAAGGACATAATGTGAAAGAAAAAAAAATCGGAGAAATCGAGTCCCAATGCAAAGAATCGCACACGCGGTAATGCAAATACGTATGTACATATTTACATACCTGTAGACAAGTTACCAACTGCCTGTACATACTTTTCAACTCATCCCGTTTTTCTTAAGTGAAACCCAACGCATTCGAGATAAATTGGCATTTGAATACTGGAATAATAAAAAACGACAATATATTGGAATGTGTCAATTTTCTGAATATTTATTTTTTTATTCATTATTAATCTTATCTTATTTCATCTTCATATTTTAATAAGATTTTATAAATTGGAATATATTTAGATAAGTTATATTAGCTTTTACTGGAGTTTTAAAAAAAATCATGGAATTGATATTGTTATAGAAGTTATGATAAAATCAGGGGCAAACATTTTTAGATACATATAAATAAATGCAATAAGCATATTCTAAGACTATTTTTTCTTCGTGTATCAAATAAATGTAAAATACTCATGTTTAAAAAATATATTTATATAAATACTACATGTCACTAGAAGGTACAAAACTAAAAAAAGAAAACAAATATAAGAGCAATACGTACGAGCCAAAAATGTAGTCCTGACTAGAAATTTATAAAATTTGTTAACAGTGCTTATAGGTTTTAAAAAACCTACTTTAGAAAAAACAGTTTTCCTTTTTCTATTAAATTTATACCAAACTTATTGCAATTTATAAATGAAATCGGTGTTGATATTTTGATAAATTAATGAAAATTGAGTAAAATTTAAATAATGATAAAGAAATAACAGTTGAAAATGACAAGTGATTACTAATTGTCGCTGAATTTAGAGTTTTCTTATGCTTTTGTATAAAATCGAATAAGTATATTTAAGAAATTGAAGAAAGCAGAGTGAAATCGTGGACAATACCGACGGGTTTGGCCATCAGGCCCGAGAATTGGTGATGGGGCGGCAGGAGCTTTTGCTCCGTGGCCCGCCTTAAGAAATTGTCTACTAAAAAAAATATCCATTGAAGGGGGCATTAAAATGTTGTATAAGTCAATAGGAACCGTCTTTGTAATTTCCCTCGGGACCCGAAATTATATTTAAGCAAAGTACCATGCAGTGGCGTAGCCAGGCGAAATGTGAGGGTGGGCGACACAACTTGCGCGAGACCCCTTTTCCGAAAGACTTTTTTTTACTCTTAATCATCGTAACTGCTTTTGGACCCATTGCATGACAATAAAAAACATGCTTTAAATTAATTAGTATTTGAATAAATTCCTAATAATAATGATCTTATTTAACATGGCACATATTCACATATTCTGCAATATTTTTTTTAGTTTAATATTAGTTTGATAAAATAAATGTAACTTCATTTGTTTTAGTTTTTATTCTTAAAAAATAGATAATTATGACATTATTACAAGATACAACAGTAAAAAAATTTTGTTTTACAATATATTTATGTATATTTTAATTTAGAAAAATATATTGTTATATAAAAATTACACTGAAGTTATTTTTTCAAAGAAATTAACTTTTCGGCTTTTTACTAAGCTGAAATTTTTAAGAAGTTCTTCATAATTTAGTTTGGCAGCTATTTCAGCCTCACTTGATAAAACAGACAATCCTGAAAGTCTTTCTTGACCCATCGAGTTTCTTAAATAATTTTTTACTAATTTTAATTTTGAAAACGTCTTTCTGCAGAAGCTGTACTTACTATAATAGTGAACATAATTCGAAGAGCTATAAAACAATTTGGCTATATTTCCTGCAAATTGTTTTCGATAATGTATCGAAGAAGCTGCTTGCCATCCGTAATAGAATCTGGTAACAATGATTTTATGAGTTTTAATACTTCATTCAATCCATTGGGCTGTATGTCTCTATTTTCACCATCTCGAAGAAGATTACCTAAATCATCACAGTGCTTATAAAGCTCTTCTTTTGATAAAGATCACAAAGAAATAATATCATAAATAAAACTAAATTTATCACAATAGTTGTTTATAGCATTAAATCTCCATTCAATATTTTGTGTAATCTTATCCACCATTGCATTGAAAAAGTTAATTTCGAATTGTTTTTAAACGGATTCAACAGGTTCATCTAGATGTTCATAACCGAACATTCTTTTCTTTCGGGCAATCCTTTTATCCTTAAACGTATTCGATAGATCATAATTACTTTGGTCTATGAATTTACAAGCTTCTTCAACGCTTTTCTTGAATCCAGTGTTACGATATTAAAGAAGCCAATTTTTAAAATTATCTAAGGAATCTACAGCGACTTTTAAATTTATCGGAACTGACTGACAAATTTTATTTATATTATTAATACGCAGTAAAATCTCGTACCACACGTGCATTGCAATTATAAACTCAAAAGTAAAAATCTCTTTTAACACACCTTCATAATCGCATATAATTTCCGCTTCTTTTGTTTGATTTTTTAAGTTCATTATACAGTCAACGATATCATCAAATTATAAGATAATCGCTTTGACAGCATCAATTCTACTCTCCCATCTTGTTTTAACTCCTTTATTGATGCCAACCATATTGGCTCCATTATCATAGCCCTGATAATAATTCATTTCTCATGAATAGCAGAAAACGTTTTAAAGTAAAATCCCATGTGAGCAGAAAGCGCAAAAACGAAAGCAGAAATCGTGAGTGTGAGAGAGACAGTGATATCTACCTACCTCTCTCACTCTTATGATTTCTGCTTTCGGTTTTACGCTTTCTGCTCACATGGGATTTTACCCTTACGTTAGCAAAAAGACCTTCTTCTGAATTAAGAAAATAATTTAAAAATTATGAAGAAGAACAATTTAAAGATGAAACTGCTAGATCTATAATAGAACAAGTAAAAAACGAAAAAACTAAAAGATATATAATTTATAACGATTTATTATATTTTGTATGTATCAGGTAATAATAATAAGTTATATTTAACTAAAGATACATTAAATTTAGTTATTGATGAGACTCACGAGCTCTATGCTCATATAGGTGCTCAAAGAGTTTTTCGAATGCTCAATGAATATTTTTATCATCCACATTTTGCTAGAATGATAAGACATAGAAAAGCAAGTTGTGATTCTTGTCAAAAAAGTAAAATATCGAATCAAACTAATTATTCAGAAATGCGAAATTATAGTCCTAAAAAACCCAGTGAAATATTATCTATTGATTTTTATGGGCCGCTTCCTGCTTCGAAGGGTGGTTTTAAATATATTTTATCAACAACAGATGCTTTTAGTAAATTTGTTCGGTTATATCCAATTAGGAAAATGACTACTAGAGCTGTAATAAATAAAATTTTTAACCAATATATCCCTACATATGGAAAACCTAAAAAAATAATAACTGATCATGGAACACAATTTACGTCGGAAATATGGAAAAATAAATTAATTGAAGAGAATATTCAGCCTGTTTCATTTTTCTATACGACATCCACAAGGCAACATTGCAGAAAGAATTCATAGGGAATTTCTAGATTTTTTAGATCTTTAATTATAAAAAAGCATAATTCATGGTGGAACTGGGTTGAAATAATAGAAAATTGTATGAACGAAACTCACCATGAAACAACTGAATTTACCCCAATTGAATTACAATTGAATAAAAAACCTAAAAGAATGTGGGAAAAATGGCTTAAACTTCCTTCAAAACTTGAAAATCAAACTTATGAAACAAAACTTGAACTCGCGTTTAAAAATATATGTAAAAAAGGTAAAAATAGAGCTGAAAAATTTAATCAAACTCATACATTAACTGAATTTCAAGAAGGTGATAAAGTATTAATAAATTTACTAAATAAATCGGATAAAGAAAATAAAATTATCGCGAAATTTTTACAAATATATGAAGGGCCTTACGAGATTAAAAAAGTTATAAATAAAGGGACATTTATCATTTGGGACCCAGGAAAAAATAAAGAAAGAGGGCAATTTCATTCAGAAGGTTTAAAAATTTATTTTCAGAGACAATAAACTGTTAGTGAAAATAAGGGAATAAAAATTAAGTGAAAAACTTTTAAATAAGACAATTTAAAAATAAGAGTAGTGTAAATAAAAGGATAGTAGACAACCAGAAAAATATAAACTGAGAAAAACACCAACAGTGAATTATAAACAATGAAAATAGATAAATAAGAATTAGAAATAGTAAAATTTTTGTAGAATTAAGTAATTAATAGGTTTAAAAGTATTTTAGTAAAAAAAAAATAATAGTAATAATAATAAGCTCGACATCTCTGTGGTAAATGGTATCGTCCGTTAGCAAACATCACAGAATTGCCTGGCCGGTTGGTTCAGCATAGATGCCCTCTATCGAACACCAAGGAAATACTTGGTCCACTTGGCCAAGTGTTTGAGTGGCATCTAAGGTGGGGTTTCTGACATCCTAATCGAGCGCCTCCCCAGGTGGCGGATAGGGGAAATCCACCCAGATATGGGGGTAACCGGGCAATTCAAATACCCGGGGCGGACCAATGTCAGATAGGGGTGAGCACCCAAAACAATTGTCCACTCTGTGCTGGGTTAACTACCTACACAGAGAAGATGCAGTTACGAGGACTGTAACGCGCAGTGCCACCCGCAATAGATCTCTCTCGGATAGAGATCTGGGTTCAGTTGGGAGTGGCAATAGGACAGAACCCAGGCGGCGAACAGGCAATGACCCGGGACAAACTCGAGAGCGTTTCAAATGGACGGCCAACTTCGGAATGACATCTTGTTATGTTGGCAAAACAGTTCTCCAGGCAGAAGAGGATATATGCTAAGGCTGCACAGGTGGCTGGAAGGAAAAAAAGTTTACCTACGATGCCCCTTCAGCTCCTTGGTATCAAGTCTATCTGAATACCAGGGGCTTTATAACCACGTCTGTCTGTGACTAGCAGCGCTTCGGTTTTTCCAGAGCCATTTGAAGGCCTCTGTCCTCCAGCCAGCGCTTTGCCCGTCTCAGACATTCGTTCAGTAATATGCCTAGGGCTTCTGCCGATTTGGCAGTGCACACGATAAACGCGTTGTCCGCGAAGCCGATGGTCACCGCGCCTTCAGGTAGACCCATTCGCAAGAAGCCATCATAAGAAACGTTCCTTACGAATGGTCCTATCCTCGAGCCTTGAGGGGCACCTCTTTGCATCTCTTCCTTCAGAGTGCAGGTGTCACCCTCGTATATTACCCACCTGTCGCTAAGATAATTATTCATTATCCACAACAGGTAGGGCGGTATTCCTTTGTTTCTCATCGACCCGATGAGATCTTTCCATCGCGCGGTATTAAACGCGTTGCGTATGTCAATAGCTACCAACGCGCAGAAACCCTTTTTCTTCCCTGGTCCCAATTTGTTTTTTCCTTCTCTTGCTAAGTCCACCGCCTTCTGAATGGCGTCTACTGTAGCGTCCATATGTGTCAGCTTTCAAAGCACTCGATAAGATTGTGCATGATTGTTTCTCGAATAAGAGGCTTGGCGGTAATTTGCACATGTACGTAACTGACTTTAAAAAATCTTTCGCAGCTACGAATGTCAGTGAATCATTAAAGATCCACGTCTGCCTAAACCATCTTGAGGAATCTCTAGAGTTTTTGGAACGAGAGGAAGGATTCGGCATTTGGTCGGAGCAAGCTGGAGAGTCCATCCATCGCGAGTTTTTGAAGTTTTGGAACCGAAGAAAGATAAACAATATTAGAGACGTCAATTATCCTGTAAAATTGAAGGAATCTGTAGTGAACTTTTCATAACTATTAACGGTAACAACATAATACATTAAATATTTCATTGTGTTAAATAAATATTCCTTTCTGAACATCTTCTATTATATAAATTATAAATCATAAAAATTCTTCTTGAGTTTGATTTTTGTTGTTGTAAATATCTTTTGCAGAAAACGAGAAAACAAAAAAAACATATAAAATTCTTTTTTACATTTTTTTAATAATTATTCTATAATTATATTATCAGTTTTGATAATTTGAAAGTGTATTTTTTGGTAAATCCCCGAATTGACCCTAAAAAAGGGCAATTCTCCCACAAATAAACAGCTACGATTTTGGATCAAGTTTTTCTCGACTCAGGGGATGCTAAGGAATCACTTGATACCAAGGAGCTGAAGGGGCATCGTAGGTAAACTTTTTTTTCTTTCCAGCCACCTGTAGCTGCATATGCGATGGGTCGAAATGTACCCCCAATACGCAGAAGTGACGCCTCAGTATCTAAGAGACCAGGTATCCTTTTTGAGGAAAAAGGGACATGAGGCTTTTTTACGAGAAGAAGAACATTCCTCAGAGAACATACAAGTTCTCGACACACCACACGGAAATAAATGGATTATAACAGGTATAATCTGGATTATACCAATTATAATATTTTAACACTGACGGTGGGACAATTAACAGAATTATAAAACAACTCATCCTAGTATTATAGTTTTGAAATTATACCTGATATTAGTCTGGATGATAAAATATGAGTTAGTTTATTTATTAATCAGTAGGATTTCACATCTAGCAACAAAGATAACTTTAAATACCTACTAACTATGGTTGACGGTAATAAATAAAATAATAATAAAAAACCCGGGGAGGGGTGCCCCACATGGAAATGAAAATAAAAAATTTGAAAACTTATTTTTGTAAACAAATATATCGCCTCAGGATGACCCACTGGAGGTAATTTCTATGTGGGGAGGGGGGCGACTTGCACCCATGTGAAAATTGAAATCAAAGAATTGAAAATTTATTTTTATCAACATACATCCCGTTTCAGGACAATCCGCCGGGGGTAATTTCTATGCGGGGGAAGACTTGTACCCATGTGAAAATTAAAATAAAAAATTGAAAATATACGATATACTTGTTGACAAAAATAAATTTTCAATTTTTTAATTTTAATTTTCACATGGGTGTAAGTCTTACCAGCATAGAAATGACCCCCGGTGGATCATCCTGAAACAGGTGTGTAATATTTGGTAAAGGGTTAAGAAAAAGGGGATAAAGGAAGTATAGAAGGGTGAGGAGCGAAAGATTTTCAATTTTTCGTGTATTGAATTTCAAATAAGGTTAAATTCCATGTATGAAGTACTCCATACCTTACATACTGCTTGCGACGGCCCTGTTTGACCAAAATAGGTTTTCAATTTTTTGATTTTAATTTTTACGTAGCCCCATGTGGATTTCAATTTCCCTCCCCAGGGCACCCCGGGGAGAGGTGCCCCACAAGGAAAATGTCCCTGGCGTCATACTCCCGAAGTGGTTAATAAATTAACTTTTGAGTTTTAGTATTAAAGTGTATAATAAAAAAATAGTATTTAATCAATTTCTAAAAATTTAATTGTTTAGTTTTCTAAACTTCATAAATTTCAACTTGATTTAATGTTAAGTTGTAGTTAAGTTGTATGTTAAATTTAGACTGTTAATAATCTGGAATTGTACATCAATTGAATTTAAATTATAATTCTTATAATCCATTAGTTATACTTGGTATTATTTGAAAACAATAAAAAGTAGATTATAGCTTATAAATGGTATAAAACAGATTATATTCAATATGATATTTCTTTTAATAATCCAAGACAATGACTTTTGTATAATCCATTTTTCTCCGTGCATGCTTCTCAATTACAGAGTGTGATAGCGTATCTAGAATTGAATAAAAGTTTTACACCAAGAGTTTTGGAAATTGCCAAAACTCTAAAAAGATTGCATCACACTTTGAAAAAATCAAAATTGCAGACCATCAAGCAACATTGGATTGAGAAGATACGTTCTCTTGTAGTTATAAGAGAACGTTTAGAACGGCGGATTGACTGGATTAAGCAAAATAATATCTTTGCTACTAATTCCTCCCGCCTGTTCAGTCCACCAACATCAGTCGTTGTTAACCCCCCATGTCGTGAAGAGGTTGAAACTTTCTGGAGAAACATCTATGGGACGTCCTATACAGTCAAGGATGAGGATGCGTCTTTACCATTCTTCAGAAGCTTCTGTCTTGAACAGGGGCTTGACCATCTTAGTGAGGCATGTCCGCCAATTACTGAGCAAGAGGTTAGAAATATAGTTGCTAAAAATAAGAACTTTTCAGCACCCGGGCCAGATAAGATTAATAATCTATGGTGGAAGAAGTTTACTTCAACTCACCGATATTTGACCCGCATCTTTTCAACCTTTTTTTGCGGAGAACATCCCGTACCACAGTGGTTGGTGGAAGGTCGAACGGTACTCTTACCAAAATCAGGAGATTTGTCTAATCCAAAAAATTATAGACCGATGGCTTGTCTTAACACCTGTTACAAGCTATTTACTGGCATTCTAAAAGAAAGGATATTAACATATATAAAGCCAGTTTGGAGTGCAATAAGTGAACAACGTGTGTGCTAAAGGGGCCTGTCAGGTTGTAGGGAAAACCTATTAATAGATAGGTGCGTTACCCAAGACTCGATAGTTTATCGACGCAACTTGTCAATGGCTTGGATTGATTACCGTAAAGCATTCGACTCCTCGAGTCATGAGCTGATCATCAAGCTTCTTGATTGCTTACGGGTACATCCAAACATCGTGAGATGCTTGAAAGAGCTGATGCTCATGTGGAGGACAAGGTTTGTTATATCATCCAACAAACAGCAGATGATAACTAACATCATCTCTTTTAGAAGAGGAGTTTTTCAAGGTGACTCACTCAGTCCTCTACTTTTCTGCATCTCTCTTCTGCCTCTGTCTATTGTGCTTCGAAAAAATCGCTCTGGATACATGTGTGGCAAACCAAGAAATAGAGTTCATAAGATCAACCATCTTTTCTACATGGACGATCTTAAGCTCTAAGGATCTAATAGAGAAGAACTTACAAATCTAGTGTTTGCAGTAGCCAAGTATTCCAGAGCAATTGGAATGGAATTTGGATTGTATAAATGTGCCGTTTTCCACTTAAGTAAGGGAAGACATGAAACATCTGAAACACCAGGCGACTCTGAGGATCTTCAGCTCATTGGTGGCAACACCATTCATCATCTTGGTCAAGGAGGAACATACGCATATCTTGGAATTCTACAAGCGGAGACTCAAGATGTGCGTCAGCTTAAAGATCGTCTCCAAACAAAATATCGTGGTCTTCTCAGAATAATTTGGTCTACAGAATTATCTGGGAAGAATAAGATACAAGCCACAAATACATTAGCCATTCCTTTGCTTCTCTATACCTTTGGAGTAGTTAAGTGGAATGTGAATGAGCTGAAGATGCTAGACAGAGAAACTCGCAAGATGATGACAATCCATCGAAGTCATCATCCAAAGTCTTCCGTGCCTCGAATTTACCTTTCGCGAGATCGAGGAGGAAGAGGTCTACTGAACTTAGAGTGTTTTCATCGTAGAATCGTTTTAGCTGCTACATGCTCAATTATGAACAGTCGAGATCCTCTTTTACAATTTGTTCACCATCATGAAATTACGAATTGTGGGGTATTCTTATATCATGCGGCAGAAAGAGCTGCGAATGAACTTCGTCTCCCATTTGATACTAGTAATGTGCAACATGGATTAGCATCGTTACCACCATTGATGCTTAAGGGCCGTGTCAAGGAAGCAGAACATGCGCTTCTACTACAGGAACATAAGATCAAATCTGTTCACGGACAATTCTACAATCTCATAAATGAAGTAGGATTGTCAGTTGGTTTGACATTTTCGTTCCTTAAATCTGCTGGTTTAAGATTGGTGACTGAAGGATTTCTATTAGCCTGTCAGGATGGTGTAATTAATACTTTGGTGTACCGCAGTCGTGTGATGCATATACCTGTCGACAGTGATATCTGTCGTGCATATAAACAATATGCGGAGACTCTAAGTCACATTCTAAGTGCTTGTCCGAAGTACGCGTGTTACAGGTATATTGAAAGACACAATGCTGCGCTTAAGGTGTTGTATTATCACCTTCGACACCAGTATGGTATAGATAAAGAACCCATCTTGCCGTATACCCAAGGGGATCAGGAGTCCGTAGTGGAAAATGACCAGTGTAAGATCTACTAGAACTTCTCTTTTTCCACCACTCATCGTATCAGTGCCAATAAGCCTGGTATAGTACTCCAGGATCATAAAAGTAAGATCATTTGTGTAATTGAATTCTCGGCCCCAGCTGAGAACAACATTAATCATAAGGAGGATGAGAAGCGGACCAAGTATCAAGAGCTCATGTTCGAAGTGAGTCGAATGCATTCAGGTTATAAAGTCCCATTGAATGTTTTTATAATCGGTTGTTTGGTAGGGATTAAGGCTTCATTTATAAGCCAATTAAAAAAGATTCCTGGCTGCGAGCGCCAGGCTGATGCATTGGCGGTTCGCATGCATAAGGAAGTCCTTCTGAACTCTCTCAATCTGGTTCGGCAGCACTGTTCACTTTAACATCTTATTTGGTAGCTCTAAAAAAGCATCCAACAACGTTCTCGACCACCGCTTAAGAACATCGGCGGCTATGGGCGAGGACAACAGTGCAAGAAACATGAAAAACGTCTCGAGTAAGTGGATCACGCTCTTGCTAACCTTTCAGGATGGAGGGAGCAGGAACGGATGGAGTAAGTAAAGCAAGAATGAGAGAGGTTGTTTTAGTGCGGTATTGCCACAGCACGTGGTTGAGTCCCACACGAACAAGTGCGTAAAAGCATTTTTTCCTCTCCTAAACTTGTTTTGCAAAAAAAAAAATAATAATAATAAGTAAATAAATAAATTAAGAAAATAAAAAAATGTAGAAATATAAGTTTAATTTGGATGAAACAATTTTATTATTAATATTTATAAAAAATAGTTAATTTTCAATCCAATTTATAAAATCTTAGATTTGAATTTCGTGTGAATTTAAAATGTTTTTAAGAAATTAAAATTATTGGTTTTCAAAATTTTATAAATATCCTATAACAGTCAAGGATAAATTTGTGAAGGCCAATAATATTTTGGATAAAGAATCTAATTTAGAATTGATAAATTGAGGGCGAAAAGACTCCGTGTAAAAGTTCTTGTTAAGGTCAAGAAACACTCTTGCAAGTTCCTCGTTTTCAGCAGCACGTTGAATTTATTCTGTAAATTGTAGAGGTCATTATTAAAAAAATTAAACATAATAATTAATCAAAAACATTATTAATAAATCGTTTTTCTTTTCGTTATGTTTCTTATTTTTTTTAGATGAATCCTGAAAATGATAAAATTATAAAAAAATCAGAAAAAGGAGTACTGGCACGGGACAATTTAATAAATGATCCTATTTTGAGGGATTGTAATGTTAAAATTCCACAGAATGGATTTGTGGAAAAAGAAAATTATGAGGAAGCAATAAAAGAGAACGAAAGATATGACTATGATGAAGAGAAGGATAGCTTTATAAAAGACGATTATTATAATAGATCAACTCAAACTAATGTAACAGGGGTAAAATTAGGAATAAAGACACCATTAAGACCCCAACAAAATATATAAAATACATAAAAATATATAAAATATATAATATATAAAATATATAAAAATGTAGACTATAATTGTAAAAATAAATAAATAAATAAATAAATAAATAAAAACAATAATAATAAAAAAAAAATTTAAGAAGTAAAAACTATTTCAATAAAGTATTTTAAGTAGTAATAGCAATTAAAATTTTCAAACTGACAGTATTTAAGCACTTAAATTAGTCGATAGAGTGTAATCTTGAGATCAAGGGTCTAAATCCTGAAATTTAATTTTTTTTTTCTATAGTTATTTATAAATCTATTTATTATAACGATTTCCTTTTGTTAATTTTTTTTTTTTTTTTAATACAATTTTTTTTTCCACTTAATTTAGGATGAATATGCAGAATGATTTAGCCAAAACTGGAGATAAAACCATTACTAGAGCGTTGGATTTTAATCAATTTTATAAAATAGAAATTACCTCAGCGGTCTCTTCATCAGAATTTAAAGGAAAAATAATTAATCACAGTGAGAGTTACCTCTGTCGCCAAAGCGACTTTCTCCCTTATTTTACGGGACCTCCATTCTTTGGCGACCATCGAGATCTTTGACCCTCATAACATAATGTATGAAGGTCTCGATGGTTCGCCAATCCTCGGGAGAGCGAGTCATAAGCGGGATCATGTTCTCCGGTGTAACCTTGCGATTAACACCAGTAAACATAACCTACCTCTCCGCGTCCCAACGCTTACAGCTAAAGAGTGTGTGCTCTGGGTCGTCCACTGCACTGGGAACTTGCAGTACACACACTCCGAGCTATCGACTTTTTAAATCGCTCCAGATAGGAGACGAAACACCCGTGCCCTGTGAGAGCTTGTGTTAAATAGTAGGAAACCACTCCGTGCTTCCTACTTATCCAGGTGGCGAGTGTAGGTATCAGCCGATACGTCCATCGGCCTGTCTCTTCCCTGCTCCATCATTCTTGCCATATGTCGACAAGTCTGCTTCTCGCATCTCGGCGACTTTGGTCCTTGCTGGATCTATTATCTTCCGTATATGCGGAAGAATTTCTCTTCTTGAAAAGGAGGAAAACTTCCTCCCTTTCTTGTGCCAAAAGATCTGAATACCAGGGGACTGTATAACCACGTCTGTCTGTGACTAGCAGCGCTTCGGTCTTTTCCAGAGCCATTTGGAGGCCTCTGGCCTCCAGCCAGCGCTTTGCCCGTCTTAGACATTCGTTCACTAATACGCACAGGGCTTCTACAGTTTCGGCAGTGCATACGATCAACGCGTCGTCCGCGAAGCCGATGATCACCGCGCCTTTAGGTACACCCATTCGCAAGAAGTCGTCATACGAGACATTCCATACGAATGGTCCTATCCTCGAGCCTTGGGTGGCAGCTCTCTGCATCTCCTCTTTCAGAGTGCAGGTGTCACCCTCGTATATAACCCACCTATCGCTAAGATAATTATCCATTATCCGCAACAGGTAGGGCGGTATTCCTTTGTTTCTCATCGACTTGATGAGATCTTCCCATCGCGCGGTATTAAACGCGTTGCGTATATCAATGGCTACCAACGCGCAGAAGCCCTTTTTCTTCCCTGATCCCAATTTGTTTTTCCTTCTCTGGCTAGGTCCACCGCCTTCTGAATGGCGTCTACTGTGGACAGGCCTTTGCGGAAACCAAATTGGTTGTCAGACAGACTATTCTCTCCGGTCAAGTGAGATTGCATTCTCTGCAGAACCATGTCCTCCAGAAGCTTACCCATCGTATCTAACAGGCATATAGGCCTGTAGGATGAGACTTTATCTAGAGGTTTTGTCTCCTTTCCTTAGGAGGACTAGCCTCTGTCTTTTCCAGTCGCGGAAAAACTCTCCTCTCTTTAGGCAGTTGTTGTAGCATTCTAAGAGAATCTGAGGTGAAGCAACGATCACTTGTTTAAGGATCTTGTTGCTTATCCCATCGATTCCAGGCGCCTTGCCTGACATCAACCTGCTGCCTGCATTCTGCAATTCTGTAAGAGTGAAGAGTTGATCCTCACCGACTTGACAGTCAATCCAGTCCATCCTAGGCCATGGTTCTACTGGAGGAAACAAGGCCTTTATAATTTGCCGGACCCAATCGGGATTGTCTAGACCGGTGGTCTTTTGCCTCGATAACAATTTCTTGTTAACGATTTTATAAGCCAGACCCCATGGGTCGTTTTCGACGTCACCGATTAGGTTCTTCCAGCTCTTCCTTTTTGCAGCGCGTATCTCCTTCCTGAAGATTCTCTTGGCCTCTGTATATGCCTCCTTCAGCAGAGGATCTCCGTTTGAACGGTCATATCTTCTTCTTGCTTTGAGGCATGCCTTTCGCAAAGAGGCCAATTCCTCTTATCACCAGTATACATTTCTTCTTCTTGGGGTTGTGCTTCTACAACGCGGCATAGACGCGTCGCATGCGGGGACAATCATATTTTTCACCGTCCGCGCCTCCCCTTCAAGGTTATTCTGCCTCTTCACCCATACCAAGTCCTCTATGAGGCGGGATTCTTCCAGGGACCGGCCGAACTTCTCCTTGTCGATTTTCTTAATGTTCCACTATGGGCCATTCTCACGGAGAACTCCGTGGTTCCTGGCCCGCAGCGTGTCTCCCCTTGAGACTGAAAACTCGATATACTGGTGGTCACTGTGGGTATAATCCTCCAGGACACGCCAATCTTTCATACTTTTATGCAGGAAAGTATGAATATTATCTCCCCTGGTTCCCAACCATCAGCTTGTTCCTGGAGATCATTTCTCCGACCAAGATTCCTCTTTTATCGAGCCTGGTCTCACCCCATTCTGGTGACTTAGCATTAAAGTCACCTGTAATGAGGGTATCCATCCTGGAGTCTCTAAGGCTCATTTCGAGGTCATCAATCTGATTTTCGAAGACTGACAGTTTATCGTTGGGTGAGAAATAACAGCTATACATGCGTATGCCTGCCATTTCCACCCACACGAATCCACTGTTCGTCACCAGAAACTTATCTGCCCGCAATTCGGAATTGCAGATCTGTATGGCTGCTTTTCCAGATTTATCCTGAAACCAGGGAGCGAGATCGTTCTTTCTGTTCTGTTCAGTGCAGAACAAGACATCGATCTTTTTCTCCCCGGAAGAGAAGCTTTCTCTTTTCGAGGCTTCTCGGCCTGCTTCTCCTTTTTCTTGGCTTTATAACGCCTACGAGCCTCTTTTCTTTTATCTTTAAAAGTTTCAAAGCCTTCTTCGTCTGGGCCTGTTGTGGCCTTTGCAGGCTGAGTGCCAGAGGGGCCGGCGGCCGTTTCTATGCCTAGAAGGACCTGAGCACAGGTCCTCTGAGGCTGAACGCTTTCGGCATTCTTGGCTGCCGTGCTGGCCTTACCAGGCGTTTCCGCTTTTGCCGGAGGAAGCCCACGCCTTGTTTGTGGGACTCTTCGTTTTAATTCCCTTTCTTTTGGCGTCGGTGGTATCGCCATCCGTGCGGGGACGTTTCTAGATGAATCCTGAAAATGATAAAATTATAAAAAAATCAGAAAAAGAAGTACTGGCACGGGACAATTTAATAAATGATTCCTATTTTGAGAGATTGTAATATTAAAATTCCACAAAATGGATTTGTGGAAAAAGAAAATTATGAGGAAGCAATAAAAGAGAACGAAAGATATGACTATGATGAAGAGAAGGATAGCTTTATAAAAGACGATTATTATAATAGATCAACTCAAACTAATGTAAAAGGGGTAAAATTAGGAAAAAAAGACACCATTAAGACCCCAACAAAATGTATAAAATATATAAAAATATATAAAATATATAATATATAAAATATATAAAAATGTAGACTATAATTGTAAAAATAAATAAATAAAAAAATAAAAAAAACAATAAAAAAACAATAATATTAAAAAAAAAAATTTAAGAAGTAAAAACTATTTCAATAAAGTATTTTAAGTAGTAATAGCAATTTAAATTTTCAAACTGACAGTATTTAAGCACTTAAATTAGTCGATAGAGTGTGATCTTGGGATCAAGGGTTCAAATCCTGAAATTTAATTTTTTTTTCTTTTCTATAGTTATTTATAAATCTATTTATTATAATGATTTCCTTTTGTTAATTTTTTTTTTTTTTGAATAATTTTTTTTTTTCCACTTAATTTAGGATGAATATGGAGAATGATTTAGCCAAAACTGGAGATAAAATCCCTACTAGAGCGTTGGATTTTAATCAATTTTATAAAATAGAAATTACTTCAGCGATCTCTCCATCAGAATTTAAAGGAAAAATAATTAATCACAGTGAGAGTTACTGGGATTTGGTAGAAAGAATGGAGGATACATATAAAAGGGGTCCAGAGAATCTAAATATTCTAAATAAGTCATTAACGATTACAAATTCATTACCTTTAGCATTTTTTAATGAAGAAGGGGGTTGTGGAAGAGGATTTTTAGGAGTGACAAACTGTGGAAAAATGATTCTATATGATGTGGATGAAGATGAATATTTCGCAGTAAGACAAAGCCGAGTGTATCGTTTATTAAAGAAATTTAGTAAAGAACCACGTTATACAGTGGATTTGGCTTTGGAAGGCGTAAAACCTAATAGAAGAGATGAATGGTCAAGAGATGAATGTAGAAATTTTAAAAAAATTACTTTATGCAAATTATTAAAAATAAATTTAACTAACAGAAATAGAAACACTTATATGGGATGGAGGTTACTCAATGACCATTTATCTATAAAGGGATACTTATTGCAAAATAAATGTGCACGAATTGGATTAAAAAACAAATTGTATATAGCCAAGGAAGGAGAGGAATTATACCAAAATGAGCTCAAAGATGTATTGGAAGTTGTTTTCTGTCAGAAAATTTGAATAATGTCAAATTATGTCAAATTCCAAGTTCATTCGGGGGGGCATTGAAATGGTGATTTAAAAAAAATCCATATTTGAAATATTTTTTTTCTCAACAATTAAGAAACTTATTTTTTTTTACTTAAGATTTATAGTTAATAGCAATTAATTATTATAAAATAAATGCATAAATTTTTATAGAATAAGAAATTGATGTATTTAGGGGGGCATTGAAATGGTATTTCATGGTTAAGAAATTATTTCAAAATAATATTAAAAAAATAATATTAAATAGGAATAAAAATAAAAATATTAATTAAATTGAAAATTTAAATATAAAATAATATTGAGGTCTGTTGGGATCGAGCTCTGGACGTTTAGGTTGGTGGTCCGATGGCTTGTGCGTGCTGGTATACAGGACGTTGAAGTTAGTAGGGAAAATTGAAAAGAACAATTGCTACTTGGATTTTCAAAAATTCAGTTGAAATAATTAATTTTGATAATAAAATTTATTAGATTATTATTATAAATAATTATAAGAAATTAAAAAAGAAATATATTAAGGAACATATTTAGATACAAGATTTAGTATTTCAAAATAAAAATCGAAATAGAAAGTTAAAAGTTGAATATTGTTGAATAAATGACTGAATATTGAAAATCTGAGAATTAGTTAATTGTAAAATAATAGATTATGATCATTGTGATCATTCAACAATCGTCAATTATAATCAATTATAATTAAAATCATACACATTTCCTTCCAGGGATCAACACGAGTTAACCAAGTTTATATTGATCCTTTCCAACAACTTTTCGGTTCTTTATAGGCAAAGCAGAAATGTACTATAGCTATAGATTTCGTTGAGTGAGTACTAGATTTCTAGATTCAGCTAAAAGTACTAGATCTAGTACAATTGTAAGTACTAATTGTGTACTGTCTCATTGTTCCCCAGCAGCCTAGTCATTGGCGGATCCAGGGAGGGGCCACGGGTGCTTGCCCCCCCCCCCCCAAAAGCCTCATATTTAACAATGAGAATGAGAGAGATAGCATTATAGTGCTATCTCTTTCTCTCTCATGCATTACCCCCTCCAAAAACCTTGTCTGGATCCGCCACTGAGCCTAGTCCTTTATTAGTGAAGTACATTAAAGTGTATAATTCTGTCTTTACACGGAGGAAATTAAATAGCTAAATATAACAAATTTTCTTTTAAAACTTACCGAGCGAGTCTGTTAGAATAGCACCTGCAAAGCGCGAGTTCATTTGTAAACAAGTGTATTCGATTATGAGTTTCTGTTGACATTCATCAAGTTTCTAGGTTATGAAAGCTAACTGTCACTTGCTTAAAAACATACTTGGTTACTGTATATACATTCAAAAGGGTTAATTTCGATAAACTACAAGTTTGTTTTCAAACATGCAAAAGTTGCTTGTTTTAATTTTCTGAATCTCAACTCGATTCTGACAGCCAGTACTATTTATTTTCTTTTAACTGTGTCTTATGTAAGGACGAAACCTAAAACGGAAACGCAAGTTCGACTTTCAATTTTTTTTTTCATATGTCAGTTTGCCTTTGTGATGATTGTGATCGTTGTTTATATTTTCAAACCGTCGCGATAGTGTTTGGGGTTAGTAGAATTTCAAAAGTTTAATAAATTTATAAAGTAAGTATAAAGTGATAAATTGAAATAAAAATAAAATAAAAAAAAAATAAAAAGTGCAGTGCTTTAGTGACTGAATAAAACTGGAAAAAACGAAATGCATGCTCAAATGAAAAAAAGGTTAAATAAAAAAATAAGGTAATAAACAAATTATTAGATTAGTAAATAAAATATAGGTATTATTAATTGTTTAGCAAAAGTTTTAAAAGGATTAATATTTTTGGTTAATATAAATATTGTTTATTATATAACTAGAATATTCAAAATAATAAGTATTTACATTTTTCGTTTAAATAGCCTAGTTAAATTTAATAAAAAAATATAATGTATTTAAATTAAAGAAAATAAAAGAATAACTATGAAGTATAAATTTAACATACTTTAAAAATGTTTTCAAGTCTTACAGCTGCGAATTTTACTGTTTTCAATTTTTAAACGCTTAATTTAAATCAACAATCTACACTCTACAGATAAATGATATGTTTGATATCGGAAAGATAGGAGTCAAAATATAAATTTTTATTTTTATTTATTTTATTTTATGATTTTTTTATCATTTAATTTTTAAACCCCATTTTCAAGGGTAGATCTTGAAGATTATGGCACATGCTTTACATGTAAAATCTGTCCTTTTACAGTAGTTAATATTGCAAAAAGGAATGAGGAGACGCATTTAGAATTTGTGATTCTTAGTAAATGTCAGGGCTAAAATAAAAATCCATATTTAAGGGCCGATTTGAATGTTTATGGCAAATGTTTTTAAATGTAAAATCTGCCCTTTTACACTAATTAATAGTGCAAAAAGGAACGAGGAGACGCATTTAGAAATTGTGATTCCCAGTTGATGTCAGGGCTAAAATAAAAATCCATATTCAAGGGCAAATTTTAAAGATTATGGCAAATGTTTTACATGTAAAATTTGACCTTTTACATTAACTAATATTAACTAATTAATTTGGGACAAAACGCGCTACATGTAAATTATACGTTTAAGAGAAAAAGTTAGTGATTGAGTGAAAGAGAGCAAGAGAGAGAAAGAAAGAGAGAGAGAGAGAGAGAGAGAGAGAGAGAGAGAGAGAGAGACTTCAAATTCGTATTAGATAACCCTTGGCTGTCAAAATTGAAGCAAATTAGATCAATTTTTACGAATTTTGTTAGAATTGTCCGTCCTATTGGATCCGACATTTTTAATTTTAAATGTCTGGTTTCAGATTAAATTTCAGCGACCTCAGAAATATTTTTTTACTAAGTTTAAGATAAATTACTTAAAATTTGTTCAAGTTATTTAGTTTTTCACATTGCTACTTACGGCGTGCTTGATTTTTGAACTTATATGATATATTATCATTCAACTGATTAAAGTATCATATATCTATTATGAAAATGAATATTATATAATATTATATTATATATAAATGAATATTATATAAATGAAATAAAATTAATTTATAAATGATTCTGATTCTAGAGTTTCAATGAGAGAGCGATTGCTAGTGTTTGTTTACATTACTGGACGAATTTTGACATTTAGACTTATTGTTGTCTTATAAGAAGAGACATTTAATAAATGATTGTGAGTAGCTTTTAATTTAGTAATTTTAAAATTGAGTTAATTTTTAACAATCAGACTTGATTCTGAATATTTTTTATTATTAATGTTGTAGATTTTCCAAATATGTTCATGGAATATTGTCAATCCTGAAGAGGAAACCTTACCGGTTTCGAAACGTCGAATTGGAATTGTTTTCAAGATATTTTATCCCTTAATACAGTAGTATACTTTAGATAACTTTTTTCTTAAACTTTTCTTAGAAAAAACTCTGTCCCGAATTATCTCTAAATTTTACAATTTTGGTAAAATCGTCGGGGTAATGCGGGACTGCAATTTTTCACGATTCAGGGTCATCTATAAAATCTACTAACCCATACAATCATGTTGATTAGAACACTATAGGTCGAGTCCATACCAAGTGATCACACCAATTTCAGTCATATTGAGTAATATTTACGAAATTGATATTTTGGGTTCCTTTAGGAGTAAAAAAAATAAATTTTAATTATTTTTAAAAAATTCAAAATATTTTCGAAAATATTCAAATTCGAAATTTTATGTACTATTTTTTTTGTGTTATCATAACTTCTGTAATTTTGAAGCAATTGAGATCATTTTTTTTTTAAATTACTCGTATTTAAATACTCTTTCAAGAAAAATTATAATAATTAAGAAATTGTTTATAATTAAATTTTTATTAAAAAAATTAAATTATTTATTTAAACAAAATCTAAAGTATATCATCGTTCTTTTTCAAAAAATTCATAAACATAGCCTATAATGTGCTTAAAAATTTAAGCCAAAGAAAAAGATGGTATGTATTATAGTTTTTGAGAAAAAAATTATTAAGTTATGCTAGCGCGGCGCAGACCGGTGTCACCGCTACTCAACGCGTAGTTCCGTAGTAACTGAAATGTATGTATATTTTTACATAATGTAAATATAGTTAGTGTATTATATTTAAATTATAAGCTTCAGAAAGTCACACTGATCTTTTCATAGTACATGGACATCAAACTTTAGAATTAAAAAAATCGGAGAAAATAATTAAAGTAAAAAAAAGTAATTAAAAAATTGGTAATTTATAGAAAAATAATAAAAATAACTAAAAATTGGGAAAATTATTAAAATTTAAGAATAATAATTGAAAATTTGTTAAATCAATTGAAAAATAATTAATATAATTAAAAACTGGTAAAAATAAGTGAAAATAAGTGAATAATTAAAATAATTTAAAACTGAAGAAAGAAAAATAATGGACTGGTAAAATTATCAAAATTCGCGATGTTCAGGGGTGTTAATTTTTTTTCTTATGCAATTTTAGACCTAAAATTATGGGGTAATGTCAAAAATAGAGAAACAAATAATTTGCGGAGTTTGAGAAATTTATTCTAAGAAAAACTTAAATTTTAAAAATTAAACCTCTTTCACAATTTTCATTTTTTCCATCGACAATTTTTTTGTGGGATTTTTAAATGATTTTCTACAATCCATCGTATGGATTTTGAAAAATAAAATTTCGAAAATGACCAAAAAAATATTGTTTTTTAATTTTTATGTAATACCATAATTCTACATCTTAATTGATGTAAGAAAAAAAATGACACCTCTGAGCATCAAAAATTTTGTTGAGTTAAAATTTCACCTATCTCTCCCCTTAAAGAATGATAAAAATAGTTTGAAAATAGTTGAAAGAAATGAAAACTATAATAAATTTAAAAGATGACAAAATTTTATAAGGAGAAAAATGATTAAAAATTTGAAACATAAAGTATGAAACATAAAATTTGTCAGTACTGCGAAGTACTGACAAACTTCGCAGGTGTTGACAGATTGAATTAATGAATGAAATTTGAAGATTATTATAAATAACTATTTTTAATCAATGTTTGTAAAAAAAAAATTCAAATCAATCTTATAAGTTCACATAATAGAAAAAATTATATGAATTTGTGTTGATATCTATAATTAAATTCAATATTTAATATTTTAAAGATTTCGAATTTGCCGCTAACATTTGTAGTTCTTAACTTGCCGCTAGGTGCGTGTATTTCTCGAAAGAGAGATCGTTGAGTATTTTTTATATAAGCAAGCAAGCTTTAATTAAAAATTCACTTATATACAGGTTTGTATCCTTTGATTTTTTATCGTTTTGCGTTTGTAGTTGAAGTGATTGAATTTGGGTCATTATTAGTACTAGTCTCACTTTTTTCTAATTTTTTGACCATTAAAGGTACACAAAAATTTCATTCCTTCGTACCCCTTGAGAATAAAATTGAAACAAAAATTTTTTCAAATTCTGTGCACAGCACAATTTGTAAAATAAAAAAATAAACATGACGATTAACTGTATTTATATTATGTAATAATATACATACATTTCGGTTACTACGGAACTACGCGTTGAGTAGCGGTGACACCGGTCTGCGCCGCGCTAGCATAACTTAATAATTTTTTTCTCAAAAACTATAATACATACCATCTTTTTCTTTGGCTTAAATTTTTAAGCACATTATAGGCTATGTTTATGAATTTTTTGAAAAAGATCGATGATATACTTTAGATTTTGTTTAAATAAATAATTTAATTTTTTTAATAAAAATTTAATTATAAACAATTTCTTAATTATTATAATTTTTCTTAAAAGAGTATTTAAATACGAGTAATTTAAAAAAAAATTATCTCAATTGCTTCAAAATTACAGAAGTTATGATAAAACAAAAAAAATAGTACTCAAAATTTTGAATTTGAATATTTTCGAAAATATTTTGAATTTTTTAAAAATAATTAAAATTTATTTTTTTTACTCCTAAAGGAACCCAAAATATCAATTTCGTAAATATTACTCAATATGACTGAAATTGGTGTGATCACTTGGTATGGACTCGACCTATAGTGTTGATTGTTGATTGGATAATTAATGCTTAGAATACTACTGTGTATATTTATGTTGATTAGAACTCTACTGCACATGCATTTAAGGGCTTAAACACTACTGCGCATGTATTTAGTACTCACAACACTTCTGCGCATATTTCTGTTGATTTGAATACTACTGCGCATGTGTCTCTCTCTTGTAACACTTTATGGCTCCAAAAAAGCGATAAATATTTCAAGTCCTCGAAATTTTATGGGTTATCTATTTTGAAACATCTTCACTGAGAAAAATGTTTAGTCATAGCAACGAAAATTTGGTTGAGCCAACCAAATTATTTGGTTGTTATTTAATCAACCAAACTATTTGGTTGAGACAACTAAATTATTTGGTTCAGTGTTGTTTGTTGGCATAACAAAAACTTTTGGTTGTCACAACTATATTTTTTTATTCGGAATAACAAAAATTTTGGTTGTCATAAAAAAAATTTTTATTTGGGAGCTAACTAACCCAGGTGCGAATTTTCGTTCCGCCAACACATATACAGTAAAACCCACGTATATCGGACCCGCATAAATCGGATTCCCGCCTACATCAGATATTTCTGCCGGTCCCTTGAATTTATATATCATGTATTTTTACCCAGATAAATCGGATTCCATGAGAGATATGAATGACCAATATGGAATAAACCTTATAGCTAGACAGTTCAGTAACTGACACTTCTGGCTCAACTATCAGACCCAGGTTCGGCCGACCGTCTGGTATTGGTTTTTATTTAGATTTTATTTATATTATTATCGGCAGCTTACTTACAAACTAATCACCAATTTTTTTTAATAATTGTTTGGTTGTCACAACCAATTTCTGTTTGGTTGTCACAACTAAATTATGTTTGTTCAACCAAATAAGAGCAACAAAATAATATGGTTGTCCCAAACAACTTGATGTGTTACGCCAACCAAATCGTTTTGTTATACCAATCAAAATATTGTTGTTACAACCAACAATAGTCAACTAAAAAATATTGTTGGTAAAACTAAACCTTTTTTCTCAGTGTTTCAATTAGGTTTTAATAATTTTAACAAAAACACGATAATAGTTTTTGCTTCAAAGATTTATATTAATTATTATTATATCGTTTTTAATAGAGTTAGCAGTTTAATTTGACAGATATGGAATTAGCTGTTTTACTCATAGTACTTTTTCAACAACTTCCGGAAATAATTAAGTATAGACCCTTACCCAGTTGATGTGTCATATTTTTCTCTATCCATTGCAAAAAAAATATCAAATTCGATAAAAGGTGGATTTAGCAGGTTTACATTCTAAGTCGTCGGTATTCATTATGGATAAATTGTAAAAAAAATTGTTATCATGGTCTTAATTTATCTATCATTCACTGATTTATAGACAACTTCAGAATTTGAGAAATACTTGAAGAGAAGAAATTACCGATAAAATTAACGAGCTTTAAACCATTGTATACAAAGCAATATGAGTAAAATAGACATGTCATTATAAAGATAAGACTCTACGAGTTATAAATGTGTGATAATATTTGAAATTGCCAAAACATGAATTCTGAGTGTCTAATTTTTAATAGTCAGTTAGCTGTATGTTTAACATTGGACGTCTGTCAGTAAGCACAGTGAGGAGCAGTGACCGCCACTGTTCCAGATTCGGGTAGGAATTCCTCGTAGCCCAAATTCTAACCGGACTCTTAAAGCATCATTCTAGTATAAAGTCTTCTACTGTCTTCGCTACGAGTCACGCATTTTTTACGATCATCTAATGACGAAAATCTAGCGCGCTAAGACAAGATTCGTGTACAAGGTACAAATTGTACTCAGAATCACCTTATGTTTACAGACCCAATCACGAAACATCTTAACAAGATCTTCAAGCGAAATATGTAAAAAAAAGTACAAAAGTGTGAAATTCAATTTATGTGACAACTACATTTAAAAATCCGTGAAAAGAAAGTGGAATACTGAAGAAAAAATCTTTGTTATAAACAAATATCAAACGTGAAAATATTAAAGATATAAAAAGTCTTTTCAAAAAGTATCAAAAGAGACTCTAAATCCCCATTATGTCAAGAAAAAATGGAAAGGCAGCTACGGATCTTCGAAGCGTTGGACCCATTGTCAATTGCATTTTACACACCGGTATTCGAAGATGTCTCGTTTGTTTAAGGTATCAAGTTGTGGGTTGTTAATTCGCGTTATGCTTTCCAAACATGTCCGAGAGTAAGGCGATAATGTCTTGCAACATCGTTTAACGCGCCTCTTTAATAGCGTCGAGAATTAACTGGACAGACTGACACCAAAGTACTGAATCGAAAGTTGCAACATAATCAAAGCCCTTCCGACACGTGCTTCAA
The DNA here is from genome assembly GCA_037103525.1 of Ganaspis brasiliensis. Taxonomy (NCBI): domain Eukaryota; kingdom Metazoa; phylum Arthropoda; class Insecta; order Hymenoptera; family Figitidae; genus Ganaspis; species Ganaspis brasiliensis. Next base: position 527,333 of record JAZKLR010000074.1, on the reverse strand, counting down.
GATCTGTGAACATCAGTTATGAAACATTAGTTATGAGTCACTTTTATACGACATTTATCTCCACATTGCTGACAAACCTTTCTAATTAAGAAACATTGCGTGCTTAACATTCTTACATAAATAAATAAACATAAATTCACACTGTACAGCCAACATCAATGAATGGTCCGAGTTTGGAAATTTAGAGTTTCTAGAGTTAATCAAGAATTATATAAAGTCGTGAATAATTATAGTTTTCTTTTTATGATTCTTGTTTCAAAGAGAGGTTAATATTTTACCAAATAACCGCATAAATCAATGTTTTTTCAAAATCGGTTGAAATGTGTTAAAGAAATTTTAATTCATTATTGTTTTATACATTTTAAACCTAATTTTTTAAATTTTGGTTTTTTCGACTTTTAAATATGCAAGGTTATAGCTAAAGGGGATATAGGGATTTCAACCCTTCCCCCCAATAAAAAATGTATTTTTAAATAGCTCATTTTGTGTATATTTTTTTCGAACCCCTCCCACCTAAAAAAAAATAATAAATAAATAAAATTGGAAACCTTCTCTCAGATATTTTTTTTCTAGACTTGTTATATCAGAATTAATTTCTTATTTACTTTTCGAAAAAAATAGATTTCTTTAATTTTATTTTTTTGAAACTCAAAGGATAAAAAAAGAATTATAAATAGTAGATTATGTTAAGATTATAAGCCTAGGTTAGATCAGGTTAGATTAGGTAAAGTGCGATAGGGTTGTAGGTAAAATTGGTATGAAAATAAAGTAAATTAAACATTAATTATTTTTTTAAACAATTGGTAGAATTGTTATTTTTAGTTCTTGTTGTTACTAATTTATATCACTAAGCTTGAAAAGTTTCAAAATGTAGAAAACGTTGCAGCTCTGTAGTTTAATTTGATAAAAAGTTGAAATTGTACAATGATAATTTGTTTAAACAATTTTTTTTTTTGTTTAATGAAGAAAGCAAAAAACAAAATGCTTCTAGATGAATCTAATGAAAAGTTTTTTTAAACAATTTAAGTTGTTTGAAGTTAGAAATAATAAATAAAATACTTAATATAAACATTTTCTTTAAATTGTTGCTAAAGAATAGACAGCTATTAAAGAAATTATTGAAATTCGAAGATATAAGAAAAATAAATTGCTTTAACAAATAAAAGTAGTTTAAACAATTAAATACCAATCAATTAAATTGTTTTTCCCTATGCTTTTTAAAAAATTGTAAGCCTTTAAAATATTTAATTAGAACAGATAATATGAAAAAAATTGTTTAAACAAATTAAAATGGTTTAAACGATTAAAAATGGATTTCAAACTGTAGCGAGCCTTGTATTTTGTTAAGTAGAAAATACTATAGATAAAGCAACGTAAAAAAATAATATTTTAAACCTATACTTACTTATAAAATAATGCTGAATTTTCGTTTAGGGGTGATATTTTTAGGTATCCCCAGACAGGGTATAATGAGTACACTTTGCCAATGTATTTCTAACCCTTTAAGAAGCACATTTCTCCATCCGCCGAATTTTCTTTGTCCTTCGTGTATCTACGTTTTTAGGGTCACTGATTACGAATCTAATGTAAAAAATTCAAGATTCAAAATGGCGGATCCAATATGGCAAACGAATTTTTCAAAGGTTAAGGGATTCGCTCGGAACTTGTTACTCGGGGGTTCTTGATGTCGCTGATTACGAATCTAATGTAAAAAATTCAAGATTCAAAATGGCGGATCCAAATTGGCGGACGAATTTCTAAAAAGTTAATGGATTCGCTCGGAACTTGATACTCGGGGGTTTTTAGGGTCGATGATTACTAATCTGACGTCCGAATTTGAAAATTCAAAATGGTGGATTCAATATGGCCAAAGAAAGTTTTAAAATTTGTTAATTTTTTAACTTGGTTTCTAGGGGTTTTTGGGTCAGCTGAATTCGAATTTAATATTAGTTTGGAGAAATACAAAACGGCCGATCTCATATGGTAACTGCAATTTTTTTAATTAATATCTGAATTTTCAGAAAATATAGTATCTAAGGGTTCTCAAGGTTGCTGATTACAAATCCAATCCTTGGAGCAAAAACTTAAAATGGAGTATCCAATATAGGAACCGAAAGTTAAAAATGGTAGAATTTACATAAAAAATAGTACGGAAGAGTTATTGAGTCAGATAATTGCAAATTTAATAAATAAACCTAACAAAAAAATCATAAAACTATAAAAAAATATTGGAGTTAAACTCAAGCTCTACATCCTCGTCGATAACTCTGATTAACTCTAATGCGAGAAATTTGCACAAAACATTCAGAAAAACTACAGCTACAAAGTTTCATATACATCAAACAATTTTCTTAAAACGTAAATGATGTTGGATCCGTCATATTAAATTTTCAAAATCTGAGATAAAATAAGTAATTAGCGACCCCAAAAACTCCCGAGTAACAAGTTTCAAACGATTTCAATAAATGTTTATAAATTCGTCAGCCATATTGGATCCGACATTTCGAATTTTGAAAATATTAAAAATCTGACTCCGGATTCTTATTCAGCGTCTCCTAGAGTGTACTTGACGTTAATTATTTCATACCAAAAATTACACTACTTAATGAATATTTAAAAATGTAGTAAAGTTACAAAAATGTTTCTCTATTCCCAAATTGTCTGACCTTTTCATAAAGGTATCATATTCGTAACCCAAACTCATCGAAACTTACCTTATCGAACAAAACTTTACCTAATCGGACCTGATACAAGTGAGAATGTTTGTATAAATTCAGATATTAAAAAAAATTAATTGTGCCCCCGAATTATCGAGCTTTGGTTTAAATCTAAGAAATATATTTTCTCCGTTCCAAGAAAAGGATAAAATTGTATAGGCTTGAAGATGAAAATGTTTTTTTTTTCTAGACAGAAAATTTTTTCTAAAACGGATACTTTCCCACATTATTCAGTTAAATGTTTTTGAAAATTATATTACTTGAAAAAAAGAACTGTGAGAAACAACATTTAGTTTGCATAAAAATTAAAAGTGGGGTGTGAAACATTTGAAGAAACTAGAAATTGTAAAAAGGAAAGGTCAGCACTTTGATCGTTGTATCATCACATTCGGATAATTTATGTCCACCTTCAGTCAGCTTAAACATTTTAATTTCATGTTAATTTTAGCACGAAAGTTGTTGATCTCTTCTTTACAATATTTTGTTCATTCAACGTATCTTTTTACAATTAGCCAGAAATATTAAATATTTTTCAAAATTTGTGATTTTTTGGAATTGAAGTCATAATGATTGTAAATTGTTAACTACTGAACAAGAATGTTAACAAAAATAATAATAATAATCTTAATAATAATAGTAATAATAATGAAAATAATAATCAAACAAAGTTATAAAGATAATAATAAAGAAATAAAAGAATATAAAATGACGATAAAAACAAGAAAATAATAGCCGCTAATTTGAATGAAAAGTTAGAAGTTCTGGAGAACTATACCGATGATGAGAAGGTGATAAATTAACTTTGTAAGATTTTTTTGGTTCTTGGACAGGAAAGGTATTGTTGCCACTTCGTGAACCACTGACCCACTGAAAACCACTTTGCTCTTTAGACCAGACCGGGACCAAGCAGAGCTGTAATTCGGTAACGAGTAAACTCGGCGAACGGTCCTGACGTACAGGGTTCATTGACCTCTCTCTCCCTCTCTTTTGCTCTTTCTTTTTATTTTCTTCATTTCTCCCTCTCTCTCTTTCTCTCTCTCGTCACAAACATATTCTCCATCTTTCTTTTATCACTCCTCTCCTCCCACCTTTAAAGTGTATATACACCTCGCCTCTTAGCCTTTTCGACCAAGTCTTTATCGTGCACTCTCAAGGCAATCGCAATGTTCATTCTCGTCTCTCACGAAATGCTAATAATCCCCAAGATTCTGTGATATAAATAAGATAATGCTCCGCGATGAAGCTTCACTTCGTAACTCGATTTAAGGCACAGGTTTTTATTTTTGTTTGTTTTTCTGAAATTGAAACAATAGCTGACAAGTACAATAGCTTATTGTTTACCTTGTTTTCAAAATCGTTTTTATGTGCATTCTCGTTAAGTGTTAATTTTAAATAGGGTTGACCCACCTCTTCGGAATTTGAAGAATATTTATTGAAAATTAACTTTTTAATAAAAAAAAAGAAGAGAAAAGAATCGAGTACTAGAATCGCGGTACCCGAGAAAATTAATCAGAACTTAGTTGATTGAATTAAAATTAATACATTGCCATTTGTTATCGAGCGTATAACGCCTAAGTGTAGGCTACCCACCGTACTATTATGCTAACATGAGAAATATGGGCGATTATCCCGGTCGGTACATTGTAAAAAAGTTGTTAAAATATTGAGCTCGTTGCAGAAGAAAGGAAATATTTCTTTCAGGTCTCATATATTATTTGGGACAGGTAGTTTGCAAAGTCGAAAGATATTTTGAAAAATCCAAAATGACTGATCTAATATGGACGAGAAAATTTTAAGAACGTATATAGATTTTCATTGAAAGATGATTAATACAAATCCGAATAAGGATGATTATGTGTAAAGCTCAGATCAGAGAGCAGCACAAAAACAATTTTTTTTGGCGCGATATTTTTAATATGAAAAATTGATTCTTTAAATTTTATAAAAACAAAAAGTATACAATTTGATTAAATTAATTAAGTATAAGCCTATTTTAATTGAAACTCATACACTACGACTTTCAAATCTTTTCTTAAACTCATTGAATTTGTTTTACATAACCTAAAAATGTCGAAATCATTAAACGAATAATTACATTAGAAAATATTGATTATTTAGAAAATTGTATGAGATATAATCATTTATATTTATTGTACTCTCTAACTTAAAAAAATTTTTTTTTGGCATACAATTTTCAGAATTTTAATTAATTTACGAAATTCAAAATTTTTAATTCAAATTCTATATCAGCGACCCCAAAAAATGCTGAAGCTTCTGCTAAGACGCAAGGATTTCTGCGCAGACACTTTTGCTGACACTTTTGCAGACTTTTGCTTAGATTCATGAACTTTTGCCCAGGAGCAGGAATCCGACATTTTTAACTTCAAAAATATAAATTCAAATTGATAACCAAAAAATAAAAAAATACTCCTAAAAGTCATTCTATGTTCCGTAAACATTTTTACATATTTTAAAATTGTTACTGACATATTGAATCCGACATTTTATATTCTGAAGATCACAATTCAGATTTTTAAACAGAGATGTAAAAAACTTTGAATTGTTATTTTTGTGAAAATTTTACAAGATGTAAATGTTGGGTTACAAGTACACAACCAAAACTTTTAGAACAAAGGATTTTTTTTAAATCAATGTTTGCTTTCTTTTCTTATAAATTGATTTTAATTGACAATTTTTTTACTTTTGTCCATCATTTCATTTATAAATTTTAAACTGCCTGCAAGGCATTGAAAAGCTGATATTTGTAGCTCTATTTCAAGCTACCATAGAATGTTGTCTGGCAAAAATTAAAATGGAGAGGGGGTTGATCCAGTTGAGATAGAATGCCCAATATTTATATGGGTCAATTCATCACAATTGAAGACCTTTCCTATACAAAAATAGGTTTGACGAAAAAAATGTTCCACTAAGAAATTTTGGGTTATTAAGTCTACGTTTAACTGCAAAGTGGCACCTTTGGAACTTTATAATAGTGGGTCCCATATGACCGTAGATTAAAAACAAATTTTAAAATGTTACTAAACACTTTTGGAACATGATGTTTTGAAGGTTTTCAGATCATTTAAAACGAATAAGATATATTTTTAGAAGTCAAAATGGTGAATTTAATATGGCGGATGATTGATGAGACTTAATTCAAAATTTCAAAGTTAGATTTTTTGGATCTGATGATTACAGATCAGACATCGAATTTTTGAAAATACAAAATGTTCGCTATATCAAAATCGTCAGTTTATCATGAAAGGTTTTTTAAGCTTATTCCATATTGGATCCGACGTTTTTAATAAACACTTCGACTTTAAAGGTAAGCATAATAATTCAAAAAGCTAGTTTATCGCCCGGGAATAATAATCTAAGTAAAAAAATGTAAAATAAACTTGGGCACAATAACTTTAATTTTAAACCGTACTAGAACTGTTTCTTCACTTAACAAATTTGACAAAAGAATATCATGGGTAAAAAAAATTGTAACGGTGCACAATGTTAATAAATTTTCAAAATGATGTCTGTTAATAAAAAAAAATCAGATTGATTTTAATATTTCAACTAAAATTGCCTGTGTTACAGACTTTTTTTTAGCAGACATAAGATAAAAAATGGTTGATTACTTTTTTAAGACATGACATAAGAACCGTTCTTCTGAAAATTGTGTGTCAAATTATATTTTTAATCATCTTTCTTTTTACAAAATTCTTTCATAATTTGTAATTCTGTCTTATGGAATCGGAACACTAATGATGTTAATATACAACTGAGAGTGCAAAAACGTTTATGATTGTTTTCGAGAAATGGAGATAAAAGAAAGCGTTCTTCATCTGTTTTTACTTTATGTTGAGATGTTTCCTTTGTGTATATTATCACACCGAAACTCATTCATTTACGGTTTAAAATCAGGACAAGTAAAAAGTACGTTTTACAAAATTTGTACTTAAGAAATAAATGTACTGACTGCAATTTCACCTAATTTTGATAAATGATTTTCATAAGAAAGAAGCAAAGAACTTTTGCAATTTACTTAAAAAACATTGAATGCATTTAATACTTTCAAGAACGTATTTATTTGATTTCTTCAATAATATTTTTTAGAATAAATTGTAAATTCGAACCATGTAAACTTTTACCATTTCTTTGAAAAAAAATCATAAAAATGTTCCTTTTTTCGATCGTAAAACCTAACCCCCCTCCCCTTAACCAGGAGCGTACGCAAGAGGGGTTGGAGGTTCAAACCTCCCCCGAAATAGGTAGTTGAAAATATTTTTCGCAATGTTGAGCATACTTTTGTTCACTGCTTATAAAAATCCATCATTTATATAATACCTAGCATAAGAAATCAATATCTTCTTGGATTATAATAACGGTTTAACATAAATTTTTGAAAAACCATTTTAAAGAACTCTTATACATAGGAATTTATTAATCACTAATAAATAACTTCACCGAGTGATAAATTTTTTTAAAATAATAACTCTTATATATATTTATAAATCTATATATACATACATATTAGGGTGGTCCAAAAAGACGAAAGACTGAAATGCTTTGCTCCTACCCCCCAAAAAGTTTAGAAATCGAAAAAAATACCCCTATTTTCTTTTTTTTTTTTTTTTAGTAACCGAACAATATATATAAGTGGCTAAACTCCGTGAAATTTCCCATTGATTTCACATGAAAAAAAAAAACACTTTTTAGTAAATTCGCTACAAAATCCTCAAAAATCACTGAAAACACCAATACAGCGAATCACGTCTTGTAAAAGTCCTCAAACAATAATGTTCCATAATTTACTTAATAATTTATTGATTGAAAATCAATATTAAAGATTTTTAAAAATCCACCGTGTCTCTCATTTTTTTCAAAATCTTTAATATTGATTTTCAAAAATTATATTAGCCAAAAAGGTATGTAAAAATTTCTCCATTAACAATTTAATTTATATCAATAATTAATAATTTAACTATTTTTTAAAAAGTTATAATTTATAAACAACCCCCATAAATGCAAAAAAAAATATAATTTCTTTAAAATTACAAATTGATAGTTTCTCTGGGATTTTTCAACAAAATTGTTACATATCGTCAATTTACGAATGTTTACAGATATTTTTATGTATTTTTCATTTGTTTAAACAATTTATTATTGTTAATTTATACAGCTATTATTCAAATAAACCTAATAGTTTTTTCTTTTTTTTTTACTTAACTTTTTTTTTATATTTAAAATTAAAAGAGAATCTAGTAACATTTACTACAACAACCATTTGCAATTGTTTAAGCAAATAGTTGTTAATAATGATTAATTCCTTACAAATGCACCGAGAAAGACACAACTTTTTATCAATTTTACAAATTAATGGCTCTGGTTATGATAAGAAAAAATATTGACTATAATTTATTATTTTTACTTTGTTTAAACAATTTATTATTGTTAATTTATAACTATTATCAAAATAAACCTAGTGAGTGGTAGTTTTTTCTGACTTAACTATTTTTTATATTTAAAATTAAAAAAATATTCAGTAAATTTAACCAGAACAACCATTTGACATTTTTTTAAACAAATTATTGTTAATAATAATTCATTCTTTACAAATTCACCTTGAAAGACACAACTTATTCCTAATTTGACAAATTAACAATCTCTGGGTATAATGAGACAAATAATTAACTATAATTTATTCTAAAACACCTAGCGAGCTGTAGTTTTCTTACCTTGCTAACTTTTTATTTTGAAAGTAATAAGATAATTAGCCAAATTTTAGGTTTCTTTGTAAATAATTAATAGTTATTAACAATAATTTATTTAAACAATTACAAACGCTAGTTGTAGTTCATTTTGCTGAAATCTTATGGTCTTAAATATAAACAATTAATAGGTTAAAAAAATTACAAATCGCTAGATGTTTTAGGATAAAAGTTATAAATAAACTATTGTTCATTTATAAATTTATAAATATTATAAATTGTTATAACATTTATAAATTGTTTAAACAAAGTAAAAATAATAGCTTCTGGTTAATATTTTTTCTTATTCTAACCACAGCCCATTAATTTGTAAAATTAGGAAAAAGTTGTGTATTTGTGCATTAGCAAAGAATTAATAATTATTAACAATAATTTGTTGAAACAATCGCAAATAGTTGTTGTGGTTATTTTTACTGAATACTTTTTTTAATTGTAAATATAAGAGATAGTTAAGTCGGAAAAACCTACAACTCGCTAGGTTTATTAAAATTATAGTTCAAAATTAACAATAATAAATTGTTTAAACAAAGTAAAAATAATAGCTTATAGTTAATAATTTTTCTTATTCTAACCAGAGCCCATTAATTTGTAAAATTAGAAAAAAGTTGTGTCTTTCTAGATGTATTAGTAAAGAATGAATAATTATTAACAATAATTTGTTTAAACAATTGTGCATGGTTGTTGTAGTTACTTTTACTGAATACTTTTTTTAATTTTCCATATAAAAAATAGTTATGTCAGAAAAAATACAACTCGCTAGGTTTATTTGAATAATAGCTGTAAATTATTTAAATAAATAAATTGTTTAAACAAATGAAAAATACATAAAAATATCTATGAATATTCGTAAATTGACGTTATGTAACAATTTTGTTGAAAAATCCTACAGAAATTATCAATATGTAATTTTAAAGAAATTATCATTTTTTTTGCAATTATGTGGGTTCTTTATTACCATATATAAAAGTTAATATTTATAAATTATTAAGTAAATTATGGAATATTATTCTTTGAGGACTTTTCAAGTTGTGATTTGCTGCATTGATGTTTTCAGTGATTTTTGACGATTTTGTAGCGAATTTATAAAAAAGTGCATTTTTCCAATGTAAAATGAATTGGAAATTTCAAGGGGTTTGCGCCACCCCTAAATATTGTCCGATTCCAAAACAACAAAAATAGGGGAATTTTTTTTCGATTTGGAAACGTTTTTGGAGAGTAGGAACAAAACATTCCAAAAAGAATTTTTTACTGTATATCTTTGGATCAACCTAACATATAATATATATAAAATGTCGATCTATTTTGAGTTCAATTTAATAAAAAAGGATCTATGGAACCAATTAGAATAGTTATTACCCCTTTGAAATTTGTAATATCATCACTGAGAGAAAAAGAATGCATACTTAGATCAATAATAAGTTATTCTTGATCCAAGAATAAGTATACTTACGATGTTCGATCCTAAGGATAATTTACATTTGATCCTATGCAAAAATGCATTGATACCTCAATGATACAAAAAAACATTTCTCTTAGTGATTTTATATAATTTTTTTTTATCAATGCGGTGAGTCAAAGCCTTGTCAAGAACACAATTTGCTGTATCATTTTTTTACGAATTGTCAAAATAATCTTTATCTTCTTCTTTTTTTACATGTAGCCCTGATGAGTGATGAGCTTCGTTTAATAGCGAAAATGCATTTGACAAAAATAAAATAAACAAAATTAAATAGAAGCTTAAAACTCTACCAAAGGGCCACAAATCTATATACAAAAATTATTAAAAACTTGGAATTACTGAGAAAAAACTTTGATTTAGCGTTATCTGTTTCTAACAAAGTTTAAGAATTAGGATGGTATAAAACCGAAATGAAAAAGAAAAAAAAACTAATCCAAATTGCTATTAGCGTAAAAAATTGATCCCATATTTTTTTCTGTGTTGTTCTTTAAATTTAAAGTGAACCAATTTGTATTTCTTTTTGTGAGCCTGACACAGTTGAACTGGTTTTTTTTTCCTCTTTATTAGAGCTGATAAAAATAAAATTTTGATATAAAGTTCTTTGTCATTGTTATAAATGTAATACATAATTAGAAAGAGTGACAAAGCAAAGAGAAAAATGAGAATTAGGTAGAGTACATAGTTGGTGTATTAGTAGAGGAGTAAGTACGAGTGAGCACGTGTTCTCAATGAATGAGCCGTTATCTAGGAGCTAGTTAACCGTGGAGAATATCGTAACGTGAGCGTACTCTAAATCCAGATCCTCTATCTCGTGTACAACGTAAACTAAAAGGGACCATCTCCGCGTTCTGGTACCTAATTACTTCTCTGGAGACAGGTACATCATGGTATCGATGACTGGAACCGAGTTCAGACTTCCAAAGCGAGTGGGCATCTGAGTCTCGAGTTGGAGCGAACTAGGGCGAAGAACCAGGGGGCATGTTCTTCGCTCTTTCTTTATTTGCTCGCTCACTCGCTCGGTCATGCACCTGTGAGAGTGAAAGTGTCCTCCGCCCCACCATCTTCAGCACACAACCATCACCATTCTTCATCGTTCACCGTAAACTCACCACTTCCGAGTTCGACCATGTCGCACCTAGGACAATGTACACATCATCATCCCTTTGCTCTTGCTGCGCCCACTTTTATCTACGTCCATATATTCTTCATTCTTTTCACCAAAATTTCCAAATTTCTTCACATTTCACAATTATATTGCATTTTTCATTTGCTTTCTCATCATTGAATTTGACGATTGAAAAATTATTTTTTAATTTGTGTGTTAATTTAAAAATCATTAATTCATTGCATTAACCGTTTTAATGTCAATTTTCATTTTAAAATAACTCGAATAAGTGCAAGTTCTAAAATACCATCAAGCGGGGCTACTTTGTGAACCCGGGGACTATTTTGTGCACGCAAGGTTTCTTATAAATACAATCTTTATATTGATTTGTTTAAGTTTCCTATTTGGTATAAATCTTTTCCGATATATAGAATATAGAGAGTACTAAATAAAATTACTTAATTCTTTATTAGAAATCAGACAAAAATTTGTAAATTCCTGAAAATCAAGCCGAAATTTTTCAAAGTCCTCAAAATTCTGTTCAGATCTCCGGAAGTTTAAAAGTGTTTCTATAAAGTATTATAACACCTTCCGACAAAATTAATATTTTTTACTGCACCCAAGAAAAAATCTAGCATTTTCGTGAAGTGGGGTTAAAAAAATTACCCGTATTTGGCCATGTTTCTAGATCAATTCGTTTACAGTTTTTACGGGTAACTTAACCTATAAATCAAAGGTTATTGAAAAGTTGCTTTACAATTTTTAGATTTTTCGGATGCTGATTACGAATCTAAAGTCAGTTTTTAAAAACCCAAGATGGCTGATCCAATATGGCGGATGAATTTTAAAAAAAATATTTAATTTTTATGAAACTTGATATTTAAGTTTTTAGGGTACTTTTTAGATTTTTTTAGGGACTCTGATTAAGAATATGAAGGTAGTTTCAAAAATTAAAACAGTAAAAACAAAAATAATTGATTTTGCAAAACGGGCAAATACGGGTGTATTTTTTTTTAACTCTCTTTTCCGAAAATACTTGATTTTTTCATGGGTGCAAAATTGTGTCGAACGGTGTAATAGTTGACAATATATAGTTGTGATAATGTATGCTTGATGCGCTAACTTTTTATTACATATTTTTAGAAAAAGTATAAAAAACTGAAAAACCAGGATTTCGTGAGTTATATTGTGCATTCTGCAAAATCAATTTTTTTTCAAAAATTTGTTTTGTCGTTAGTAAGAAAGACTCTAGTTTTTCGTTCTGAAACATTTTTGTCTTATTTTTGTTATAAAAGACGAGAAATAAGCATTAAATTTAAATTTTACACGCAATTGCATAAAAACCTCAAAAAAGTAACGTTTATAATTATACATGCTTTTCAAGTTAATTTTAAAACTTTTTCTTTAAAAATAACTAAAGAAGTTTTATAGAAATTACATATACGAAGTAAAATTTTCTTAAAAAATAATTTTTTTGTAAATCTAGATTTTTGTGAAATTTCAGTATTTTACTTTCAAATTAGTTAAGGTATTTATCCGATGGGCAGTCCCTGACAAAAGTTAGTATTTCAGTTTATAGCGATTATAAATTAATATAATTTATTTTCTTACATATTATTTACTATTAATAGTTAATCAGACATCGTCCAATAATTTTTTTAATGAAAATGTTTCAAAAATGAATAAATGTTGTTAAATTTTTAACGCTTTTCAAAGATACCTTTTTTACAGGTCTATCTTTTCTTACAATTATTTTTTAAAATGGTTCAATTTAAGTGAAAAATAGCTTATTTTCTTCAGAAAAACAAACTCTACAACTTTACGTCGGCAGATTTTCGAAAAAATGAATCATTTTTTAAATAAAGCAGTTTGTTTATAAATATTTAGAAATATGTTTTTAAATAAATTACTATATTTAAAAAATGGTCCACTTTTTCAAAAATCTAATGAAATGAAGTTGTAGAGTTTGTTTTTCTGAAGAAAATAAGCTATTATTTACTTAAATTGAACCATTTTTAAAAAAATTGCAAGAAAAGATAGATTTGTAAAAAAGGTATCTTTGAAAAACGTTAAAAATTTAACATTTGTTCAGTTTTGAAATATTTTCATTAAAAACACTATTGGCCGATGACCGATTAACTATTAACAGTAAATAATAATAAGTCAAGAAATAAATTATTTTAATTAATAATCGCTACTAACTGAAATACTAACTTTTGGCAGGGACTTCCCATCGGAGAAATACCTTAAATAATTTCTACAAAAAGAAATAATTCTAGCTTTAGTTTCCTTTATTGTACTCTAAAATATCTAGAAAAAATACTTTGTACAGCAGTAAAGATAAAAAAAATTGTTAAACAACTTTATAAATAAACAAACTTTGATGTCAAGAAACATCAAATTTTTTTCGGTCAAACGATCATTTAATCAATAAATTAATACAATAAAGTATTTACGATCAAAGAAAGAAGGATGATTTGGAGAATTGTCTTGACAATTTTCTATTTAAAAACAAACTTTGCTTCACAAAATAGCCCCATCAATGGACAACTTTGAGTTTCTATAACTCGCAGACAAAAATTATTTCTCGTCGCTAACTCATTATTTGAAGAATCTCCACAACATAACTGAATTGGTAAACTTTTTATTTTTCGAATTCTGAATTTTAATAAAGCATTGACTGGAAAAAGAGCGGTTTTGTGCACAAAATAGCTGCGCTTGACGGTAAATATATAAATAAAATCAAAGTTATTAAGTAAATTGTATGTGTGGTCCTTAAAAAGAAAATTTTCGAATTTTAAAGTTCGTAACCCCTCATTTTGTTGCACATAAAAAAAGAAGAGACAAGTATTTTTTTATTTTTTATTTCAATACTTAATGGTGCCCCATCGACCATAAAATTTCCCATGTATTTTGCATGGGGGAAAAACAATATTTGTAGATTTACAATAAAATCTTTAAAAATCACCACTGTTTTTAACAGACTACTCTGTTTCTCCTGGAAAACGTTCAAAAAATGACATCCAATAATTTATTTATAAATTTTTTGAAAATAACTATTTTTTTAAGAGCATCAAAAAAAAACGCCAGAAAATGGAAAATCAGGGGAAAATAGTTAAAAAATATTTATTACTATTTTTTTGACTATTTTTTGCACGATTTTCAATAAATAATAAAAATGTAGACTTCTAACCATTGTTTCATGAAACTGCTTTATTTAAGCAAATTATTATTGTTTATTTACAACTATTTATCAAATGAAGCTGGAGAGTTGCAACGCTATTTTCAATTTTACAACTTTTCAAGACAAATGTAACCAGTTACTAACAAAAAAATAAAAATAACAATTGTTTGCATTGTTTAAACAAATTATAATTGTTCAATTTTTATCTTTTCATCTATTTAAGCTATATTTTTATTATTTATTGAAAATCGTACAATAAATGGAAAAAAAATAGTAATAAATATTTTTTAACGATTTTTCCCTGATTTTTCATTTTATGTTTTTTTTGGGGCTCTTTGAAAAATAATTATTTTCAAAAAATTCATAAATAAACTATTAGATGTCACTTTTTGAACATTTACCAAGCGAAACAGAGTAGTCCCATAAAATAATGTTAGTTTTCTTGATTTTATTGCAAATCTACTAAAAATTGTTTTTTCTTCATGCAAAATACCTATATGGGAAATTTCATTGTCGACGAGGCACCAATAAATATTGAAACAAAAATAAATAAAAAATACGTGTCTCTTCTTTTTTGATGTGCAACAACATGAGGGGTTACGAACTTTAAAATTCTAAAATTTTATTTTTTAGGACCACCCTATTTTATATTGTTGGAAATCTCAAATTGTGAACATAAATATTCTTTTTGGGTATCAAGGAAACAAAAATTCGTATAAAAATGTCATGTCTGTCTGTTTGGCTGACTGTCACAAAACTTTGTACACACATCATTTTAAACAGCTGAACCGATTTAAACGAAATTTAGCAGTCTATCTGGCATTGATTTAATTTAGGTTTATAAACTTAAAAAGTTAAAAATTTTTAATTACAACGGAAGATATGACAATTTTTCCAAAAATAGAACGAATTTTCAATTTCATCATTATCTCAAAACTTGCTGATAAGCTTTTTTTAAACATAAAAAAATACGTAAATAATAATATCGTAGTCCATTTTTGCGCCGGAAATAAAGATTTGGTCCTCATAGGACCAAAGTGACAAATTTTCGGCACAATTTTATTCACCAAATATTTAAAAATACCTAAAATACGCAAATAATCAGCTTTTAGTGCTAAAATAAATGTCATTGGAATTTTTTAAACAAAAAAATATAATTACAAAATGATGAATGTAAGTTTCAATGAAATTAGATAAATACCAATCATAAATTTAAAAAAATACTTCCCGTCGAAGAAAGGTACGGCAGGTAGTTAAATATGTAAATAAAAGTGTTGCAAGCATATTTTAAGGATTTTCACATTAAATATTTTGTGCCTTGCATAAAAAATAGAAAATATCTAAGATTTTCATTCATAAACGAAAATTATTCAAATTTACATTAAATTAAGCATTCATAGTTCTCGAATTTTAAAGAATGAAATTATGAAGTCAAAATTCATTCAGAACAAAAATTCAAAATGACGGACGATTTTGGGAAAGTAAACTTAAATTCGCTTAAAACTTGTTATTTGCTGTTTCAGGGGCCCCTAATGACGTAACTAATAATAATAATATTAACTAATAATTTTATATTTTAAAAAATCAAAATAACGGATTCAAAATAGCAAATATTTAAAGAAACTTTTTAAATTTACATAAAACTTGATTTTTAGAGATACCTATTTAGAATTCTTACAAGACTGCAGTAATTTTCATAAACATTCTAAAATTTCTTACA
Organism: Ganaspis brasiliensis; assembly: GCA_037103525.1. Taxonomy (NCBI): domain Eukaryota; kingdom Metazoa; phylum Arthropoda; class Insecta; order Hymenoptera; family Figitidae; genus Ganaspis; species Ganaspis brasiliensis. The sequence continues at coordinate 511,386 of JAZKLR010000074.1, read as the reverse complement.
ATCCATTTGTCTTTTGGATTTGACACTTAAAACTTTTGGAAACTGACATTAAATTAAAAAGCACTTTACTTGTTTTTTGTTTCTAAATTTTTTAAAGTTAAATTGAAAATAAACTAAAAATAATATTAATGGTTTTAGTAAAATGATTCAAATAGCAGCAAAAGTCAGAAAAAATCTTTGTTGTTCCTACTTTGAAAAAAACAAATTTTTTAAAATTAATTCATAATATTTTACAATTGTAGTATGAATTACAATTTTTTTTTGACTGAGCTCCTAACTCCAATGACTCCCCTCCCCCTGAATCCGCTACTGCTATAAAACTCAGTACATAAAGGTTTTATGGTCGTTAAATTTAAATTTGATTTTAAAACTCAGAACTTAAAAATACCAAATTCAAAATCTCGAAAATGGATTTGTCATAGTTTAGGACAATTTTTGAAAGACTCTGTATAAAGGAGTTTTTGGTGTCGCTGAATTGAAATCTGACCTTTAAATTAAAAAATTGAAACCGGGGAATCTAATATGAAGGATAGAATTTTTATAAAATTCAATATAAAGGAACTTTTAGGATCGCAAATTTCATATCTGATTTTAGAATTAAAAGATTAAAAATTGCAGAACCAAAATGGGGAACATTTTTTTCAATTTAATCTGATTTTTATGAAACTTGGTATGAAGAAGTATTTAGATTAGCTAAATTCGAATCTAACCTCAAAATTTAAAAATTCAAAATGTCAATAAAGGAGGATCCGCCTCGGAGATTAATATTGTATCCGCTATTTTAAGTTTTCTCTGAAAGCACATTTTTATAAAAAAAAATATATATATTTGGATGTATTTTTATATTGCATAGAAATTGAAATAAAATGTTCGCCATATTAGATTCGCCATTTTGAATTCACAATTTTGAGGTCAGATTTAAATTCAGCAATCCCAAAAAACCATTATATATCGAGTTTCATAAAAATTGGTGTAAGTTGAAGAAATCATATCCTTTATATTAGATCCACCATTTTAAATTTTCAAATTTTGAGGTCAGACTTGAATTCAGCAATTCTGAAAACACATTAACATTGATAGATTCATGAGAATTATTAATTCAGCTGATTAATATATTTTTTGTCGATAAATTACTTTTTCAATACTTAATTTAAAAATTAAAAATATAATCAAAATAATTTTTTTTTAATTAATTTCGAAAGCTTGCTGAAGGTTGACTACTTTTTAACTAATTAGCGGTTAATTTCGAATATTTCATTTACAAAATAGTAACATTTTAGAATAATTTTTACTACAATTCTTTGTTTATAATATTTATTTAACATCATTCAATACTTTTTTTCAATTATTTGTTTAAATAGTCGATGAAATTAACAAATATTTAGTCAGATAGGTTGAATAAGATTTATTTGTTTTTAATCACAAAATTATCTGTATAAATTTCATGAAACTACTTCATTTCTCCTTAATTTAAAAAAATGTGTTTTACTTTTTTTTTATCATCTCAAGTATTTAAGAAACGTGTCCGATCCACTGTAGCCGCTTGGAACACGAATACAACACCTTGATTATAAAGCAGCTGAACGATAAATACTTCATTGCATTTATAAGAGGTCATGTACTTTTTTATTATCAACATATTTTTCATAATAGAAAATTTTGATAAATTCATCATTCTTTTAAGGTGTTTAAGAATATTGTCATTTTAATTTGATACATATATTTACATTTTTGATATTTCTTTATTCCTCTCTATTTTTGGTTCCATCAAATTGCGCTAGCTTAATAATAAAGAGGATGTATAATTATCATTTTGGTTCAATCTCCTTTTGCCCTCCAGGTATTACTTTTCCTTGTCCACACAGTTAAAAAACATCTTTAAAAAATCACTTGTGACTACAAATTACCATAAATAATAGTTCTGCAAACTATGACACTTTTTATTACTTTTAATCTCACCACTAATCTGTTAACACAAATATTGTGTTCTTTTCCAAAATCACAAATCTAGTCTATAGTAACTTCTTCTTTTTAAATTTCACAATTTTTGTACCACACGTTTTTAAATTATATATTGGCTACTTTGCTTGATTTCAGTGTCAATAAATAAAGCTGGGTGTACTAATAAATTTTGGAAATCAAATCTTTGCGATAAAAAGTATTTAAAGGCAACAATCGATGCCACATAACCATGACGTGAGAACTGCGAACAAATGAAATATACAAGTTTGCCGCGGGCAGGTTTGTAATCTCCAGCAGGCCGTTCATTATCATAAATTCGAATTAGAAATTTCGTTAATAGACAATATCGCAAGTCTCGCATGCCGATGAGTCGGGAAAGCTTCAACTTTCGAGTACATTGAACCTCGATGACCCCCTAGAGATCGGCCAAACGTTGTTCGTTCCTTCCACTACCATTTGCAGGTGGCCCGGAATCTCTTTTTACGAGGCCGTCCGTTCGTTATTCATTTTATTACCATTATATGTACTTTCCTGAGCACCTGTACTTCCACTCCTAAAAAGTAGACTTATGACCATTACTTACAATCATTTATTAATTTTTCAATGCAGTCTGAAAATGAGGACCATTTCTTTTGTATACTTCCTAAATTTATGAGGTGAAAACACTTGAAAAGCGGCGTCACGAACATTGAATTTATTCTCGGTGTTACAATTATTTCCTAAATAGGGGAAACGTTAAATAAATTATAATTAAAGTAGCGATGGCAAAACTGACAAAATTGGTCTGAGGTACGGATAAGTTCGACTACGTCACTGAAAAAACCTGAACACGTATTGAGCCCGTTTTGCTTCGTTTTGAGACGCAACGGAAATGAGATTTCCTTTGATCTTGTTACGTTCTATTCCAAAAGATTGCAAAATGACTTTTTAACTCTGAAAAAGTCGTTTTTCAACTTTTTGGACTAAAACTTGACAAGGGAAATGAAATCTCATTTTTGCTGATTCTCAAAACGAGACAAAACGGGCTCAATATGAGTTCAGATTTTTTCTAGGAGTGTAAATCTGTTGCTTCCAAAAAAAGGTATAAATGGGTGTAATTGTTTGGAAACTTGTGCTATTTCCTTTCAATAACCTATTATCTTAATAATAATATTATAAAAATAATCTCCTTTTAATAATGAAATATATATTTTTTACTAAAAAATTAAGGTTGCCATCAAATTGAGAGTCTCAAGGAAAGAAAAAATATTAACAGGAGACGTAAACAATCTTCGGAAGGTAATTTGAAATAAAAATTCAAATTTTTTATTTTTTGTCACAAAGAACGACGTTTCGTCGGCTGAGATTTGCCGACCTCATCAGGCTAAAATTGGTTAACAACATAAACACGTAGTCAACAAGTCAACGGACTACGTGTTTATGTTGTTAACCAATTTTAGCCTGATGAGGTCGGCAAATTTCAGCCGACGAAACGTCGTTCTTTGTGACAAAAAATAAAAAATTTGAATTTTTATTTCAAATTACCTTCCGAAGATTGTTTACGTCTCCTGTTAATTAACAAAAATGGAAGGGTGTACTTCTCACTTCTCAAAGAAAAAATATATCTTAAAATATAAATAACACACCTAAGAACTAACAGTAAAAAAATTTGTGAAGTTAGATAGCATAACATTATAAATTTAGTTGTAAATAAATAGTAAGTTTTAAAAGCAACAATTAAAAAAACTCGATAATAAATTGAAATACGAGAACAAGTTTTCTTTAATGCAAACTAATTTTTAAGAAAATTAATTCAAATAAATGTATTATATGCATTGGATATAAATATTAAATGTGAAAAATTAAAAGTAAAGAGCATTTGATAATAACAGAGTTGGAAGTAATATATCTCCGCATTAAACAAATCAGTTATTTATTTACTTAATGTATTATTTTAATATAAATAATAATAGGGTAATTCCGGGTGAGTTAGAACACGGGGAGAGTTGGTACGCTTGCTCTACCAACTCCCCCGGACTTACCTTAATTATTAATAAATAAATAATTAGCATCATAATCACTATAATAACTAAATAATATAACTAACAAGTAATTATAAACTTGTCTTATAATTGAGGTTATGTATTATGTTGATCAATATGGTGGATTTCACAGAAATTGTCCTGCCCCAAAAATAAAATATGTCCAATCTACTGCAAATTTTTTTTATGAGTTGTCCTATTGGATAGTAATTTATCCTATAAATATTTAAAAAAAATTTTAAAAATTGGGGCAGTGGGAGGGGGGAAAAGTTTGGCGTTTTTTGGTAATTCACTCTTCTTTTCCTATTTCCACTGTTTTAATGAATGGATAAAAAAATTGTATGTGACATGATTTTTGTAGATTTTTGCATAACCTTTCGATTGAAAAGGTTCATTTTATATTTTTTAAATAATTTGACCTTGATTTTTCAAAATTAAAAACAAATATGAGTTTTTCTCAAAGATGGGCCTTTTTAATTTTTTTAAAAATATTTTTAAATGAAAGCTGAGGTTTTTTCCTATAAGAATCCAAAATTTCAAAAATGCGTTTTTTTTTCGTTTTCGAGAAATAAAATTATGAATACCGCGCGACGCAGGATCCACTGTAAAGGCTCGCGTCGACGCTGCGATCCGACGCCGATCCGGCGTCGCGCGTGATTCATCATTTAATTACTCGAAAACGAAAAAAACGCATTTTTGAAATTTTGGGTTTTTATAGGAAAAAACCTCAGCTTTCCTTTAAAAATATTTTTAAAAAAATTAAAAAGGGCCCATCTTTAAGAAAAACTCATATTTGTTTTTAATTTTGAAGAATCAAGGTCAAATTATTTAAAAAATATAAAATGGACCTTTTCAATCGAAAGGTTATGCAAAAATCTACAAAGATCATGTCACATAAAATTTTTTTATCCATTCATTAAAACAGTGGAAATAGGAAAAGAAGAGTGAATTATCAAAAAACGCCAAAGTTTCACCCCCTCCCACTGCCCCAATTTTTTAAAAAATTTAAAAATATTTATAGGATAAATTACTATCCAATAGGACAACTCATAAAAAAAATTTGCAGTAGATTGGACATATTTTATTTTTGGGGCAGGACAATTATAATATTAATAATATTCATCTATATAAACTAAACAACTTTTAAATTATGTAATGAAACATTTTTAGAAGACAATTCTTTTTATTGTTACATTTAAAATAATGTTATTAAACATTTAATTGTATATAAAAAAATTAAAATTTTCTTCGTAATTGAGTTTCTTTGCGTAACTTACAAATCTTCATTCTTCAACCTATCTTGCGCGTCTTATAAATTGAAGAATTTAACCTTCCGAACTTACCCGCAAGGGTTAGTCAAAACATTAATAATTTTTTAGGGTTTCGTGGTTCAGGACCGAAACCCTTAAACTGGCTCTACATGTGAACCTAACGCTGGTCCATACGCACGTCTTACATGAGATAGAAAAGGACAGAGACTCCTTCCGTCCTTTTCTATTCACCGTCTTTTTCCATCTCATGCAAGACGTGCGTACGGACCAGCGTTAGGTTCACATGTAGAGCCAGCTTTATAGAGAGACTTTGTCGTATGTCCGTCCGTCCGTCCGTCCGTCGATCGTTCACAGCCAATAGCTGTCAATTTTAGCTGTCTCGCTCTTGTGAGCGAGACACCCCCCCCCCGCCCCCATGTAAGATTTTTTACATACATTAGCGTCATTTTTTCTATTGGTCGTAAGATTTACTGGACCCCCCCTCCCCCCTAAAAGTCTTAAGTAATTTATAGATGGCCCCTTACCGCGAATTCCGTAAGTTACCGTGAGTTACGTAAGTTATCGTTGAAGTTACCAAGAGTTACGTAAGTTACCATAAAAGTTACCGCAAGTTTCGTAAATTATCGTAAAAGTTGCCGCGAGTTACGTGAATTACCATAAAAGTTACCGCGAATTACATAAGTTATCGTAAAAGTTACTGCGAGTTAAGTAGGTCACCGCGAGTAACGTAAGTAGCCGTAGAAGTTACCTGAGTTACGTAAGTTACCGTAAAAGTTACCGCGAGTTACGTAAGTTGTTGGCGTTACCATAAGTTGCATAAGTTACCGCAAGCTACGTAAGTCACCGTAAGATGCGTAAGTTATCGTAAAAGTAACCTTGAGATACGTTACTTACCGCGAGATACTTAAATTGTTTGGGTTGCCGTAAGCTACATAAGTTACGGGGATTACCGCAAGTTAGATAAGTTAAGGTAAGTTACGATATCGAGACTTTTATCGTCCGTTCGTCTGTCTGTTCGTCGATCACAGCCAATAGCTGTCAATTTGCGGTTGTGTGTGAGAAAGAGGAAAATAGTGAAAGACAGAGACAGAGATTATCGATTATCAATAAAAAAGATTTTCTGGTAATGTATGAGAGAGAAATAGGGATTAAGAGAAAGCCACGAAACCCTCGATAGTATGGTGCATTGCGCCTACTTTCTGTGCTGTTTATTTCAGTCTCCAAGATGCTTTTTTTCATTAAATAATTGGTTTTATAAAGCATACTATTTCAAAATTATAATACAAAAAAATGTATCATCATCTTTTATCGATAAGTACAAGTTTTCAAAAATTCAAAATTTTTTAAATTACACAGACACACAAAAACAACATATATTTCTATGTTTTTGGGGTCGCTAAAACTGAATATGACCATAAAAACATGGGTCTTTACCCATTTTTCTTAGTATTGCCGCGATACGAGACGAGGCAATAATTTTAACTATCTCGTCTGGTGTGTCGATAATCCGTAGCACTCTCGTCTCGTCTCGTTTTTATCGACATTATGTATTAATTTTGCTTCCACATAAATTATATTTTAAAATAAAAATCGCATAGATTTGATCATTTGTAAACTTTGTATGCTTGAACTTTGTGTGCCTTTTAAAGATTAAAAATTTTAAAAAAATTTAGGTACCCTGATTTTTAATTCTTGTCGAGAATTCTCGTCTCTCGTGATATTATTCTCGTATCGTTTCGTATTTGTCGATAGATAAAAAAATACTCTCTCGTATCGTATTGAATCAGAGTTCTCTCGTCTCGTCTCGCTTCTATCGTCTATCGCGGCAACACTAATTTTTCCCCTAGCCCCCCCCTTCCGCCACACGAGGGTTGACATTTCATTTTTTAAAAAAAGTCAAGTAGGGTGTTTATTTCTATCTTTTTTATGGCGCTAAACCCGAAAAAGACCTCCAAAAACAAATTTCTCCTCTCCTTTACCGCCTATTACCCCCTGGGAGGGGGTTGGAATTTCAAATTTCACAAAAAGTCGAGTTCGGTGTCTATTCCTACGTTTTTTGGGTCGCTGAAACCGAAAAAGACCACCAAAAATAAATTAGCCCCTTCATTCACTTCTCCAGGGGTTAATATGGGATGAAGGAGGGGAAAATTTTTTTTTTTTGTGTTTTTTTGCGATTTCAGAGCGGAAAAAACATGGGAATAGATACGGTATTCGACTTTTTGTGAAATTCGAAATTCCAACCCTCTCCCTGGGAGTAAGAGGGGGTAAGGAAGGAAGGAATGTGTTTTTGGTTGTTTTTTTCGGTTTCAGCAACTCAAAAAACATAGGAATAGATACCGAACTCGACTTTTTGTGCAGTTCAAAATTCTAACCCCCTTCCAGGCGGTAATAGGGGGTAAAGGTAATATTCTGATAAATGGAGATTCGAAAAGTTCAATATTCTGACAATTGGAGATTCGGGAAGTTAAATGTTCTGACAAATGGTGATTCGGGAAGTTTAATATTATGACAAATAAATTTCGGTCTATTGAATATTCTGTCAATTGAGTTTATGAGAAAATGATGGCGACTCCTTCAAAACAAATCGATTGTTCTATATAAAGTTTATATTTTGTTAAAATTTTAATTATAAATCGCAATTTTCGAGTTTTTAAAAAATTGAAATTTTCAGTTTTCAAAAGATTATTTTGTTGCTTCCTTCATGAGGAAGCAAATATTTTTCTGACGTGGAAGCAAAATGCTCATGAAATGAAAATAATTTTCGACTATTGTTTTCCTAATTCTACACGTAAGAAGGAACATTTTTTTTCAAAAAGTCAATTGATCTTAAGTTATCAACAATTGAAAGAAGGTCTGTTTTTTAAAACAAATGATCACCTCTTCCTTAAAAATTATCGTAGAACAATTTTTAAAGAATTGTTTAAAAGGTAATGAAATAAGCTTTTAAATTCCATTTTCAAAATTTAAACGTGATAATTTCTTCAAAAATTGCACAAATTTAAAATTGTCCAAAAAATAAAAATGGAATTTTTTTTTAATTTTAAGCAATTTTACAATGCAAAAAGTTTTCCTATAATTTCTTTTTCAAGCATCGTTAAATTCATAGATATGAGGTTTGAACTGAATATTTGACAAAGGTTTTATCTTTACTAGAAATTAAGATACAAAACTTTTTGTAATGCCCTTGCATGCTAATGTGAGCAAAAAGTTTTCACTCTTGCCATAAAACTAAAAAATTTTCTATCTAATCGAACATGTTCTTGTACATACAATGAATTTGTTTCAAAGTAAAATTATTGCATTTGTTGACTGGCGAAGTATTTTTTCTCAGACCTGAGTGTTCTGAAAAATAATAACTATAAATGGGAATCGTTGTTGAATGCTTACTTGTCTATACAGTCTACAGTAATGCATCAGTAGATACGTTAAAATTGCGCAGCAACGCGTGTGCACCTTGCAGATAGGAAGGTCCTTGGTCAGCGAGAAATAAACCTAGAAACGCTTTTGCTGGTCTTCTTGTCCCGGCCATCGAACCCCGTATCGTTCTCGCATTCACCGTACTGACGTGCCATACCACGACACCGAATATGTCTCTGACTATAAAGTACAAGGCACTTGCAACATGTTTGGCATTGAGCTGCTGTTCATTAATAATAATCAAAGAAACTATCTCTTCATTAAATGCCTTCCTTGGAAGCTACCCGTCAAATTCCTGAAAAAAATGAGAGAAAAATTATAAAATAATAGAGAAATAGAGATACGGGGCTTTGCACAATACTTTGGATTCAATTAGAGAAACAATTACACAGACTCACAGAAGAAAAGTTTTTGTTCGAGACACTTCACTTGTGTATTTTTAAGTATTTACCTTCGCTGAATCCAAATCCGTTGTCAGATTTGCTTGATTGATTCAACTTTTGAGATAATCACAAAAACTTTTAAAAACACAGATTAAAACCCTAAAAGTTAAACCAATTTAGCAATTTTAACTTCGGACTTAGATTCAGCAAAGAAAAATAAGTAGGAATACACTTGATTATATTGGCCCGGACAAAAATATATTTTTAGGGAGTTATTTCGTGTTTTTTGCAGCTTTTTGAGATTATCTTAACACTTTGAACAAATTTAACAATTTTAACTTCTGACATTCATCAAAGAAAAATACGTAGGAATACACTAGAGTAGTGTCCAGGATAAAAAAAATATTTTTGGAAATATTTTTCGTGTCTTTTCGCGGCTTTTTGAGATTATCTCAGAACTTTGAATCAATTTAGCATATTTTAACTTCGAACTTGGATTCAGCAAAGAAAAATAAGTAAGAATAACACTAGAGTATTGGCCCGGACAAAAAGTATATTTTTGGGGAATTTTTTCGTGCTTTTTCGCAACTTTTTGAGATTATCTCAAAACTTTGAACCAATTTAGCAATTTTAACTTGAGACTTGGATTCAGCCAAGAACAATACGTAGAATTACACTAGAGTATTGGCCTGGACAAAAAAAATATTTTTGGGGAATTTTTTCGTGCTTTTTCGCAACTTTTTGAGATTATCTCAAAACTTTGAACCAATTTAGCAATTTTAACTTGAGACTTGGATTCAGCCAAGAAAAATAAGTAGAATTACACTAGAGTACACAGTGGAATAAAATGACAAAATTTGGTTTAAATTGTCTTTCAGACCGCAATTTTGAACCAAATTAAAAAATTCTTCTTTCCTCAAACGCAGAACTAAATTCTAAAGTATCTGTGAGAGTCGATTCTTTAATTATTGTTTTATAATTTTTAAATCTTTATGCAAAAAGTATAAAAAATTAAAAAATGATATTTTACAATTTTTTATTTCTTTTGCACAAAAATTTTTTTGCATACACCCTTTGCTGCATACATTTTTTGAAAACAAAGAAAATAATTTTCTAGGTACAAATAGTGACTTTTTGATCCAAGGAACTAAAAAACATCAAAATTAAAGAATGCGAAAATTTCGACCTTTATGAATTCTTATCTCCTAAATTAAAAATGATATTTCTCTTCAGAACCAGAGTTTGGAATCGTAAATTTACTGAAAAATATAAAAAATTATTTAATATTTTGATAGGATGAGGCGTACTGAAGTTATTCACAAAAATCTTAAAAATGAAGGTGGTAATCTGGGTTACCACTATGCTGCAAAGGGTTAATGATATATGCATTTAATGTTTGGTAGTGTCAGTAGTAGAAAAAAAACTTTTGCGCTTAAACATTTTTATAAACAATTTATATAAACAATTACATTTTACGGGAAGTTATGTCTAAAAAAAATTGTTTTTTTTACAAATTTGCTTTGGATTATTTCGATAAAACTTTCATCTTGTTTATCCGAAATTTGGCGATAATTAATTGTTTAAACAATTTTTATAAACAAATGCACCGTAAGGATATTTTTGGTCACAAATGAATCGACTTTTTTTACGAATAATGTTTAATGCAAGCCCCCCAAAGATATTCATTGCTAAATAGTCATTTTTTAATTAATTTTATAACTTTTATACACAAATTATATAAATTAATTACACTTTACGGGAAGTTATATCTAAAAAAATTTTTTATTTTTTATTAATTTGCTTTGGATTATTTCGATTAAACTTTCTTCTTGTTTAACCGAACTTTAGCGATAATTTTTCTTAATTGTTTAAACAATTTTTAAAAACAAATGCACCGCATGGACATTTTTGGTCACAAATGAATCGAATTTTTTACAAATAATGTTTAATCTAAGCCGCCCAGAGATTTTCCTTGTGAAAAAGTCATTTTGCAATCAACTTTATCATTTTTATAAACAAATTATATAAACAATTACACTTTACAGGAAGTTGAGCCTAAAAAAATTGTTTGTTTTTACAAATTTGCTTTGGGTTATTGCACTTCTTTTTGTTAAACCGAACTTTTGCGATAATTTTTCTTAATTGTTTGGATAATTTTTATAAACAATTGCACTGTATGTACATTTTGGGTCACAAATGAATTGAATTTTTTACGAATAATGTTTAATCTAAGCCGCCCAGAGATTTTCCTTGTGAAAAAGTCATTTTGCAATCGACTTTATCATTTTTAGAAACAAATTATGTAAACATGACAAATTACAATTATTTTTATAAAAATATTGATTTGCGTTTTATAAATCACTATTTTAACAGACGAATAAGCTTTATTCCAGAAAAAACAATATTTTGCTTAAATTTTTCTTATTTTTATAAATAAATTGCATTAACAATTTAACCTGACGAACAAATTTTGTTAAAATGAAACAGCGTTTTTACACTTGTTTAAATAAAGCTCACTAGAGTTTCTCCTAAGAAGATATTCCTTTACAATTAAGTTAACTCTTTTTACAGATTCATTTTATTTGTGACCAAATATGTCCATACAGTGCAATTGTTTATAAAAATGGTTTAAATATTAAAAAAAAAATTGCACCAAAAGTTCGGTTTAACAAAAAGAAAGTTTAAACGCTATAATCCAAAGCAAATTTGTAAAATAAAAAAAAAATTTAGGCTCAACTTCCTGTAAAGTGTAATTGTTTATATAATTTGTTTATAAAAATTATTAAATTAATTGCAATATGACTGTTATGTAAGGAAAATCTTCGAGTGGCTTAGATTAAACGTTATTCATAAAAAATTCGATTCATTTGTGCCCAAAAATGTACATACAGTGCAATTATTTATAAAAATTGTCTAAACAATTATGAAAAATTATCGCAAAAGTTCGGTTTAACAAAAAGAAATTTAAGTGTAATTATAATCCAAAGCAAATTTGTTTAAAAAAACTATTTTTTTTAGACTTAACTGTCCGTAAAGTGTAATTGTTTATATGTATAATTTGTTCATAAAAATGATAAAGTTGATTGCAAAATGACTTTTTCACAAAGAAAAATGGGAAAACAGTTTAAAAAACTGAAAAACTTAACAGTTTTGAACTAGTTCTGAAAATTTGTTTTTTTTTACGCAAATATAATTGGTGTTCTTGAATACAAATCTCTGGTTTAATTAAAATCAAAAATAAAATGTTGAATGGTGGATCTAGTATGAAGTCATGCTTATTAATGTGAAGTGACTTTTTTTAAATCCAAAATGAACCATTCAATATGACGAACATTTAAAAATTTTTTTTGATTTGTATACTATTTGGATTTCTATTCCTCGTTAATCTTTTAGGAAAAGAAAACTGATTCCGACTTTAATTTCAGTGTTTCGGGAGAAGATCAAACGCACGTGTTTAGTGTATAAATTTTAAAGATTAAATGTGTACAATTATTTTCAACCTTTGAAAAACGTTTCTCTTAAAAAACATACCTAATACTAATTTTTGCTTTTGAGTTCGTATCAGTTCAGTGTACACTGTTAAAAATTTGGGGAGTTAACGGTTGCTGGAGTTGGGAGTTGAGATTTTAGAGTTAAAAATTGACTCCCCAAGGTGAGTGAGTCTCATAGGCTCCATGTTTAAGAAGAGTGGGGACTGAAGGATTAAGCGTTAACTCTCTTTACTTCAACTCTTCAAGGCGTGCGACTTTTATAGAGTCCCGTAGGGAGTTAAATTTCAACTCCTTTTTTTAACAGTGTATGAAGTTGATTGAATAAATTTTTGAAAACGCATTTGTTGATATTACGGTATTACCTACTGGTGTAAGTGCTGATGTGGAAAGAAGGCTATTTTCGACATCCATTCGAAAAACAACTATTTTCGTCACCAGTAAGAAAAATATCTATTTCTGTCATTTAGTAACAAAAACGGCTATTTAAATGTTTAATGAGAAAAATGATCATTTCCGCTACCGTTAGGAAAAACTTTAATTCTCGTTATGTGGGTAAAACTTTAATTTACATCACAGGTAGGTAGAACTTCATATCCCATCACCAGTGAGAAAAATACCCATTTTTATCACTAGTAAAAGAAAGGTTTTTTTACACCCGTGTAGAATATAACCGCATTTTCATCAGAAAAATGGCCACTAGTGAAAAATAAACATTTTCTACAAAAACGAAATTTTAATTTCCGTCACTAGTGAGAAAAATAACCACTTTTGTCACTAGTGAGAAACAGAGCCATTTCTGTCACATGTGTAGAAAATAATCATTTGTGCATTATAGTTTATTTTTGTTATTTCTCGGGATTTCTGACTCCCCTACTAAAAATGACGAAAATTTAAATAAACATTAATGTTTTGAATTTGGTTTCGTAGCAAAATAAAACATCTGTCCGATTAATAGATTCCTGTCCCTACAGACGAAAAATGTCTACCCAAAAAATACATCTTCTGAAGCATTACTATTTTTACAGTAGAAAAAGATCACATTACAACGTGTGCTATTAAAACTAATTAACACACTATATAAAATATAAATAACAATTTTATAATCTGAAATACTTATTTCGCAGTAATGATTACTTTTGTAGAAGTGAGTCAGAGAGATTACTTACATCATGATTAGTAGCAGTTTTAGATGAAGTCAAGAAGCGAATGAATTTAAATAATAAATTATGATGTAAGCGCAGGTGGTACGCTTGAGTAAGAATTTAAACAAACAATGCGAGTTAAGTGATAATTGCAGAAGTAGGTAAGTGAACGAACGGAAGGAGAATCTGAGAGTAACATTTACGTCCATTCTTGTCATTCCAGGTGTCAGATCATCACTGGGGTATTTCAATGCTCATAGAATGCACTGGACGAGTTTCAAAGGAAGCGATACGCATTCCTTGAGGCATTTGCGAGATATCTTTTTTTTTCTTTTTCTCCCACAAGGTTCAACAAGGCGAGAGTTTCAAGTAGCTAGATAGGCATTTTGTTTCAAAAGCGATAAGACACGATTCTATCACTCCAGAGGACATTGACGTATCTCCATTAAACAATGACACCTTCTTAGGATGAACGAACGGATGTACGTGAGAGAGTCAAGACGACGAGTAGCGTAAAAATCTTCTCCTCAAAGTTATATTAAAAACCTTTGGCCAATTTATTGCAAATCAATCTACACTAAAAAACATAAGTGATTACTATTTACATTTTGGTTATGTTAATTAACAAAAATGGTTAATTTAACCAAGTAAATGGTAAATTTAACTACATTTGTGGTTAATATAACCTAAAAGTAGTAATCCTTTTAATCAACCATTTGCGGGTTAATGTAACCAGATTTTTCTCAGTGTGAAGCAACGAAATTTAAATATTTACAAATGTTGATTTTGTTCGTTTTCTATGAAAAAGAAAAGAATAAAATAAATTAAAAAAGAAAAAACGACTTGGAGTGTACAACAGAAAAAGATCATTCGTCATTCGATAAGTAGAATTGTAATGTTAAACATTTTTTAAACCATTAGGGAATATATATACTATTGAGGCGTGAATTATATTATGTAACTATATGAATGCACTGGAACTTAATTATAAAAAGTGGGTAATGTAATGCTTGTTAACTGAGAAGTGTTTTAAAAAGAAAATTTAACGTTGAAAACGAAACGATGTTTTCCTTTCTCTTGATCTACAGTCATTAAAATAATCGATAGCTGCATTTGACTTAAATGCACGTTAAAGCCCTTTTCGCACCTGAACATTTAATTAACGTAACATAAGAGGAGAAAGTCGCGGTCATCGTCCGATGACGATAGTCTGTCCTCGCAGATGTACCCAGCGCTTTGCCAAATTTGCAAATGTGCACTGTTCACATTAATTAACCTCCATTCTGTTCGAGTTTCTCACAAATATCAGAAAAACTTAAAAAAAATATATTTTCAATATATTTACAATTTTTTATTAAAGGGGCAGAATTTCTCAAATAAACCTTTGTTTAAAAATTGTTATTTTTTACATATATGGTTAAATTTTATTTCGTACAACTGCTCAAATTGCAAGATTTTTAGGTTCTAATTATTAAATATTTGATTTTTATAAATTAATTGAAGTGCTTATTATTTGTTAAATTAATTGATTTATTGGATTAATGTTAAAATCTTTAATTGTAGCAGTTGTACAAAATTACATTTACCTATGTTTGTACAATATAACAATCTTTATGGTAATATTATTTTTAATGTTTTTTTATATTATTTATTTATAAAATGTTAATAACAAATAGTGTTCTTCATGCCCTAGAGAAAAACGAAAAATTGTCTGTTATTGCACACATTTCTCTGAGCATAAAACCGTTGAGAAAAAAATGTAGGTACCTTAATTTCGAAAAAAGTTATTAAATATAGTAATTGTGGCTGTGCCAAGCGATACACTACTCCACTGTGACGAAAAATGTTTTTTTCGTTTTAAATCATCCTGGAAATCTCAAATCTAGACAAAAATGTAAGATTTTTTTAAATTCTCATAATTAAACACAAACACTAATGATCTGGTCAGGTTCGATTTTAGAATTTCTATTTATTTAAATATGTTTTTAAATGACAAATTGTAAAAAAGAAAGAAGTTCGTGAAAATTATTTATTTCTCTGTTTAAAGAATGAAGAAAATGTGTTAAAAAACGTATGAAAATAGTTTATGGGTCCTTGAAATGTGCAAACAAAAGCGTACCAACTTATTATTGTTTAAACAATTTACTATTATTAACTTCACAATATAGGTATATAAAATAAACGTAAAGACAAAACATCTAACTAGATGAAAAAACTCAAAATTATTACATTAACAAATATTTAAGCAATATATTGTTGTTAATTTTCCAATATATTGAATATAACGCTAGACACTTCTAGTTTGTTTTCACTTATAGAAATTTGTATTATCGTAATACCTGACGATAATAAAAAAACTAGAAATTATTATAATTACAATAACAGTAAAAACAATTTATTATTATTAAATTCACTATATATATGTAAGATAAACATAAAAACTTATACTTTTTTCCAAATTGTGCAAAGTTTGATGAGCAGAGCAACTAATTGTAAATTAATAAAAACTAGAAATTATTATATTCACATGTGTTTAAACAATTTATTGTCTTCAGTTTTTAAAATCTCGAACACTAGGTTGAAAAACCTCAAAGTAGATGCTTTCAAAACTCAGACTCACTTTTTAAATTCAATACATTGTCAAGTTAACAAAAAATAAGTTGAATAAGTTGTCTAAAAATATAAGAATATTTTTTCGAAAGGGACCCAAATATTCTATGCTCGTAGCGCCCGTAGAAAACAAAAATTCCCAGGAAAAGGAGGGATTTTTTTTAAACGTGTAAGAAAATTTTTGGGGAGGCTGGGCCCCCTAGGTTCCCCCTGGCTACTGGCCTGAGCCTTATGCTTTCTGTCATTTTTGTTGTTTGTATAGACGAAATTTTTGACGCACATTTGAAGGAAAGAAACTAGTTTGTTTTTCTTCTACACATACCACGTGATTTTGTGTTTAAAAAGGTTTTGTTAGAGTTTTTTCTTAAGTTGGTAAAGTTATTTAAATTTGTTATTTAGAATAGGTACTTAACGTTATAATATTATTTATTTATCATATAATAATATTCTAAAACGATTTTACTAATATTGTTTTTGTATACAAATTTTTACTGGGTTTAAAAAAATGGTCTCAAGTACCCTAAGACATTGGCGGATCCAGGGGGGGCCACGGGTGCTTGGCCCCCTCAAAAGCCTCATATTTAACTATGAGAGTGAGAGAGATAGCACTATAGTGCTATCTCTTTCTCTATCATGTAAATACCCCCTCCAAAAACTTTGTCTGGATCCGCCACTGCCCTAAGATGGACAGGCACCAATTCTCAATGTATTTATTTTCATATTATGGATTATACACATTCTTTAATAACTTTTTGAGCTACCTAATTGGAATTTTTTATTTTCCGCCATGAAATATGATGTTATCATTAGAGCATTTGATATATCGATATTTTTCGATATCTTATTATTTTGTTTCCGTTAATCTAATAAATACAAGTTTTTAAAAATGTTATTTCTTGATAAATAAAATAAAATGATAAAAAATTAGTTTATTTTCTATTTACCACATTTTTCAGAGAGTTTTAAGAAATTGTTCATTTTGGGGGCACTTTTTTTAGATCGAAAACAAGTTTCAAGCCAATGTGATCATTTAAAAAAAAAAGTTGTCCGCCATATTGAATCCGCCATTTGGAAGTTTTGAAATCTGTCTTCAGATTTGTAATCAGAGACCCCAAAAACCCCTTAATACGAAGTTTCATAGAAATTGATTAATTTTTAAATTTTCGTGTCTGCCATATTGAATCCGACATTTTGAATTTTTGAATTCTGACTTTAGATTTGTAATCAGCGACCTCAAAAACAATAGAAATCGTAATTAGCAATCGCAAATTTTTCGTTTTTTTTAGAATTAATATTGTTTGACAATAATAACCTATTTTGGTTTGCTTTTTGTCAACTTTTGGGTTCTGTTAAAAATAGTAAACTTAACAAATTTAATGTGTAAATAATTGGATGTTATTCTGTGAGTATTTATGAAGAGAAACAGAGTTGTCCGGTAAAAAAATATTGATTTTCACCGATTTTACAGGAAATCTACGAAATAAAGTTTTTTTTTCCATACAAAACATGTACAAGCAAAATTTCAATAGCGTATAGGCACCACTAAATAACATTAAATAATATTCTTTTTATTTTTAAATCGGTCAACTGGAACTCGAGTAAAAATTTTTTTTACTTAAGACTACTAAAAAATTAAATTGTTAATAACATTAAGAAAAAAATTTAGACCTTTTTTTGGCTCTATGAAGAGTAAAAAAAAAAATTTTCAGTCAAAAAAGAAAAATTTCGGTTTAAATGATCCGTTTGAGAAATTCTGACTCTAATAAAATTTTAGACTCAATTTCTATATATATATATATATATATAAACCGGATAAAACACTTTACAAAGAACTGCATTAATAATATTTACAATAAGGAAAAAAATATTTTGCTGTACGTTACCTTATAAAAAGATTTTTTTAATAAATTATGTGGAAAAAGTTATAAATATAAAAATATAAAAATTATTTTATTTTTGAAAGAGTCGGGACATCGACAATACAGTGACTAACAGATAACAATTTAATAATATTAAACCCGATGATTTAAGTATATGAAGACTATACAAGGTTAAATTTTAAAAGCTAATGAGGAAAAATAATAATTAGATTTTTAGATTATCAATCGTATTTAATATTTCTTAAAAACGGTTTACATTTATGATTCAAATATTGAATATCTTCTTTTTTATTTATTTATAGAGTTGTCATGTAGTTGGATTTGTATCACTTCCGAAATTAAACATTTTTTGGCGGTTTTCTTCTCTCTCTAAAATTATGCTATTATTCCAATCAAAGTCGTGATTATTATTTTTTCTGTGTGTTGCCTTTTTTGAACCTTTTCTAGGGGTGTAGTTTATCCATCGTCCGCTTTGAATATTTTTAATCAAATATTTTAACATGTTTTAAATTTAACTTCAAATACTTTTCAGCGGCCCCAAAAATCTGTAAGAATCTGAGTTTTTAGCAACCAAAATCAATTTTTTGAAATTCAATGGCTTTAAAAAAGTCTTTTACTAATTTATAAAAAAGTGGAAATCAAAATTCAAAATAGCTAGTAAGTTTTAAAAATTGAAGTTTTGCCTGAAACTTGAAACTTTAGAGCTTTTGGAGTCGCCGAATAAAAATTTAAGTTAAATTGTTAATATACAAATGGGATCATCAAAACATTTTAAATAGAGGATTTTTTAAAAAGTATTTGAATTCACTTAAAACTTGCTACATTTTGGTCTTTAGGATCACAAAATATGAATCTGACATTTAATTTTCAAAATTCAATATGGCGGACGTTTTTTAACAGTCGATGAGATGTACTTGAAATTTGATACTTAGAGACTTTGGGTCAGCTTACACTTGAATTTGACATCAGACTTGGAAAATTTAAAATAGAGAATTCAAAATGTCTGACAAGTTTTGTTTTTGAGGCTTATGTGGGAGATAAAAAAAATTTACTGCGCAGACGTAGGTACTGTAGAATTCAATTGCGCATATTTTAAATTTCTGCAAGCTTGAGTGCTAACTATTAGCTTGTTACTTGTGAGTTGTATTTATGCACAGTAGTATCCAAAAACAGTCTTTTGTGCGCTGTACTGCCCGATGATTAGATTTTTTATTCGCAGCAGTGTTCGATGAAAGTTTTTGATGCGCAGTAGTGTCTGATAAAATTATTTTATGCGCAGTAGTGTCCGATAATAATTTTTTATGCGCAGTAGTGCCTGATCGAAGTTTTTAATGCGCAGTAGTTTCTGAAAGAAATTATTTTATGCGCAGTAGTGCCCGATGACATTTTTTTATGCGCAGTAGTGCCTAATGACATTTTTTATGCACAGTTGTGGTCTATTACATTTTTTATGTGCAGTGGTTTAATAATTTTTGATGCGCAGTAGAATAGGCTTACAAGTTTTGCTGAGTATGTAATGCTTATTGGCAACTTTTTAACAGTTTTTTATACGCATTGATGTTCGATAATAATTTTTTATGCGCAGTAGTTTCTGATAAAAATTATTTTATGCGTAGTAGTTTCTGATAAAAATTATTTTATGCGCAGTAGTGGCCGATGACATTGTTTTATGCACAGTAGTGGCCGATGACATTTTTTTATGCACAGTAGTGTCCGATGACATTTTTTATGCGCAGTGATGTCTTATAACAGCTCTTTTATCCCCAATAGTATCCAACGTCATTTTTATGCGCAGTAAGGTCTTACAACAATTTTTATGCTCAATAGAGTAGGTTTACAGTTTCTGATGACTATGTAGTGTTTATTGGCATTTTTTATGCTGAATAGAGACGCCTATTATTTATTTATGAATAGTAATATCAGATGATTATTTTTAAGGCTATTAATATCCGCAGAGACTTTTATACCTTCCATGGACCGAATTTAAATTCCGTATGATATTAAAATGTTTTTGCAACAATTTGTAGAACTTTATTTAGTCTATTCCACGATACAAAAATAACTCAAGTAGAGGCAGCCTGAAAGAATGAATTACGAAACATAATGATCTATTTTTGCTGAGAATCGTTCGATCGGATCCGATCGAAATTCGAACTAGAAGCGGAACTCCGGGCAAAAGACTGGGGGAGACCGATTTGACCGATAGCGCGCGAAACTGGGTTATCAGAACGCTCTCCTTGGACCGGTTGCACTCGCTTCTACATTCGTTCCCTCACTTAATCCTCTTCCTCTTCCTTCTCTGTTTTCTTTAACCATCTCTTTGCTTCTGAGTTGTCCAGCCACCCACTCTCGTGTCCTGCTAAATTCAATAACAATTCTCTCCAAATATCTCTTCAATCGTTTTACTTTTTTCACATGTTCTGTGTTAAATCCACACATTAAAAGTATCTTTTTTATCATTTTAAACAACTGATTGGCTCTGGTTTATTTAAATAAAAACTTTTTCATTAACTTCGTTTTAGGTATATTAAAATTTGGGTTATGTCAATTAAATTTTTTATTGAAGACAAATAATACATTTTTTGAAAATAATGTCAGTTTCTTATAAATATTAACATTTGTCGAAATTTGGTTTTTGAAAAAATTTCTTTACTCGACCTACATTTAATTTATTCAAGCATGCTTGAAAAATGACAAAACTTAAAAGAATTAATTTAAATAAGAAATTTTTTAGCTGTTGCACGGAGAAATTTTTGATTATAATATCTGGTTTATTGCTTCTCATTATGTATAATGAGACTTATGAATTTAGAAATAATCGAGGTATGGTTAGAAAAATTCATATAATGATTATGAAAAGATGTAGCAGTTGTTTTTTTTTGTACGCAGTCGTAAAAAAGTTATACTTCGTCAGAACACAATTATTCTATTATCTTTAAAGAATTATTTGAAATCAGATAATCTGAGAAACGATGATTTCTTACTGAATTGAATCAAAATTAATGAAAACAATTAATGGCTATGGGGCCGTTCAGAAAATACGTAACGCATTTTTGGATCTATTTTGACCCCCCTCCACCCCCCTGTAAGCGTTACGTATTTTTTGAAGGGCCCCTACGTTGCGAATTCCAGATGATATGGAATTATTCTATAAAGACCGATTTTTTAAAATTACATATTTTTTTAAATTGGTAAAGGTTTATGAAATAATACAGTTCGAAAAACTTTGTAGTACATAATTTTCTAGTAAAGTTTTAGACATGTTCTAAACTTGTAAAAGATCGTAATGTTTCTAATTCCTGAAAGCGTTATAATTGAGTATAAAATAGCTTTTTTACAAATTACGCAATTAAAAACACCAGATTTAAAAATAAAAATTTTTAAATTAATCAAGAATAGATGTCGCATTTTCAAAATTTTTCTAACTCTAAATGATACTGTTTTAAGTGTACATATATATTAATTTTTGTCCCAGACAATTACAATAATATATAAATAATAATAATAATAATAATATGTAAATTCTTATGTTTAATTACAAATATGGAAATTCAAAAAGACAAATATTATAATTAAAAGATTATTAGTTTCTATTAATTCTATTAATTTTTATTATTACTTATTAAAAGTAAGATTTTTTGTTTTCAATAATAAGATAATTTGACATTCGTCCAGAATTAAAGTGTTACAATTTATAAAAATTTCAAATCGGCAACATAATGATTAATAGTGTAATTAGATCATTTTGTGTTTCCTCTTACCTTGATGCATTAGAAACTCAAATAGAAACTAACTATACAACTTCTAAAAGTGATCTATATATTTTATTTTATAAGAAATTAATTTTCTTATTAAATATCTAATGAGATATAATTTAGCTAACAAAAAAATTACAATTAAGTAAACTTTCTGATTTCTGGTTAACCTCTGTTATATTATATTCAAAAACTACATTCTAATATTTAAAATATATTTCAAATTTTTTATAAAAATTATTATTATGGAATAATCATTTTAAATTATTAGAGTTGTATTGAAAAACTATGTTATTGAATATGCGATTTAACGTTGGGAAATAATTTAGGTTATCATTTAATCGTTTATTAAAAAATAAAAACTAACAAAAACACTTCACTAATATTGGTGTTCCAGATAACGTCGCGCGTGTCTACAACAGAAATATCTAAAATAAGGTTTCGACTTTCACACGTTTTTAAAAGTTTGTAATAATTTTGAACTAATACCTAAACTTGGTGTTTCTATGTTTTAGAGACAAAATAATACGAATGTGGTAGAAAAAATTTTATGTGGTGTTTTAAATTTTTTTTTATTACTTTTTGGGATGTCGAATATTAATCATTATTATCATTATTTTAACGAATGGCGTTAAACTTTTACTGAATTATTATTTATCAAAAACGATTATTATTCATTGAAAACAATATTTATACACTTAAAAAATTATCATTAAGGCTACATTTTTTTAATAATAATAATAATAATTCTACTATTTTGAATTTTATTTTATATAATGTATAGGTAATTTATTATTTTCATACGAGTACTATCAGCTACTACTACTTTCCAAAATTCAAACAAATTTGGTTTAGAGAGACCTTTCTAATGATATTTTAAGTAATATTACCAAGTTTCATTACAAAATATTCAATATTTTAAGAGAAAAATTATGGATAAATTTTGCCTATACCAGTAGTGCTGTCACAGTCCATCACATGCCCGAAACCTGAATTAGTAAATATTTAAAGATAATAATTTATGATTAAATCTTTTGTATAAAGCAGTTTTAAGATATAAATATGTAAACAGCATCCAGAACTTATTAAAGTTTTAGGATAAAACATATTTTTCTGCGCTTTCGTAGCACCCTTATAAATTTTTTTATTTATTTACTTTATTTTTAAATGCTAATCAAATAATAGTCAAACATTTAAAAGAGGTTAGAAAGTTCTATCATAACGATTCTTTATTTGATTTTAAAAAACAAATAAAAAGTTGAATGAATGATGAATATATTATATAAACAAAAGAATATATTTTCTCTTTTTAATTGTGATCACTTCTGTAGTTGTTAATTAAATTCACCATAACATCGTTTTATATTAATATTCCCATACAATTCAATGTAAATTTGGATCTTGCCCTTACCTTTTTAAAAAATTACCAAATTTCATGGACTTGTGAAGTCAAATTTCAAATTTTAATTTAGACGATATTATTTACTCGAGACGATATTTTTGTCAACAATATCGATACGATATTTTGATGGTCAAGAGATTTCGAGATCAATATCAATATTGCCTCAAATATCGTATCATCTTGATATTGCGAAGTTCCATGAAAATTACGTCTTTTTCGTGGACATATTTCGCTTCCACGTAAGCAAAAAAGTTGCTTCCTCATAGATTAAGCAATAAATTAATAATATAAAAGTTAATTGGAGAAGTTATTTAAAAAAAAGGATTTTAAATGCAAAAAAAATGAAAAAACATTAATTATTTTACGAATTTTTGATCAATTTTTTTCGATGAAAAAAGGTACTCAAAAATTTTTGATTGGGTGTTTTTAAAAATCCCTGAGTCCAAATTAAGATATTTATGAGCTTCACAAGCCATCTAAATTTTATTGAAATCATTTGAAGCATTCTTGAAATATCCTGGCGATAAAAAGGGTTTTACACACACACATACATCTGGAGATTTGTTTAAAAATGAAAATTTACACTTTTTAGATGAAATTGAGTCGATTTAGACAATTTTTGTAAAATTGTCTAAATCCTAACGATCACAAAGCTTTCTCTATAAAAAATCAAAATGTAAAAAAAATCCAAAAAAAACCTTCTTTCTATTAGAAAAATTGTTTTAGAATTTTTTTTACATTTTTCAACATTTTTTGACAAAATATCCTCATTTTTACTGTTCTTCAAAAAACGAAAATCAAGAATCATTCCTAAAATGGAAACCCTTCCTGAAATTTTTTGGATTTTTTGTACATTTCTCAACATATTTTCACAAAAAATCCTCATTTTTATTCATTCTTTTTACCCAGCACTTACAATTTTAGCCCAGGCATTAATAGGTTAAAAAAATTACTTTAATTGTTTTTGATCAAAAGTGTCAATCTCAATAGTTTACCCAGAAGGCAACCGAATGTTCTAAACTCAGTTCTAAAGATGTTCTTCAAACGTTCTTTTATGGCTACAAACATTGTGAAACGTTGCACTTTTGTTTCGATGACGCAATAAAAACGTTTTTAAAACGACTGAGGAATGTCTTATCTTTGGTCTGGAAACGTCTTATAGGGACGTTCTAAAAACGTTCTAAAAACGTAACAGATAATTCCTTATAAATATTAGATGAGATGTCTGATGTAGTATTTTAGTTGAAATTATTTAATTTATACTTTTTATATTTACTTATAATTTTTCAAGTTGTTTGAAATTATTCTTAAATTTAATTAAACAAAATATTTACGCCCGGTATGATTTGAACTAGAGACCATTTTTTGTAAAGTCCGATCCTCTAACCACTGTACTAAGCCAACTTGCTTTAATATACTCTAAAAGTTTGCCTTTTTATTTTGCGTCCTTGTTACATTCAATATAATTGCATTTTATCATAAAAATTATTTAATTACCTTGCTAAAAACTACAAATTTTTTTAAAAACCAACTTACAAAATTCTTTTAAACTTTCAACCTAAAATTTTTTCATTAAAAATAAAATTAGAAAATTTATTCCAAATTTAAAGTGTAAAATTTTTTCTGATGACAGACTTTGAAACATTTTACTTTCTAAAGAACATTGATGGATGTCCAAAAAATGTCAAATGATGTTTTAAGAACGTCAAGACATAGAAGACAGAACATTTCTAGGGACTTTTAAAAATACGTTTCTGGAACGTTTTTAAGCCAAGTGTGCTCACTGGGTATTAACAAATTGTCTTTCTGATTGACAAAATTCAAAAACTCTAATTTAATAGTACATAGACAAAATTTGTTAATTTAACAACCTTCTGCCCAATTCACACATAATACTAGCATCTTATAATGTTACGATGGTTTCAGTTTAATGTACCAGAATGTTGCAAAAAATTCTTTTAATATCATATTTGCTTTTAAAACATAAAAATATTGTGTTTCGAAACATCAAAATATATATGTTAAAAATATTTTGATACTTACAAAACTTCCATGTTATAATTGCAACAGAATTTTTCAAATGGTGAAACAGAAAATAATTTCTTACACTGTAACAGAAATTTATGTCTTTTTTAACTTCGCGCATGCGTGATATAAACTTCGCGCATGCGTTTACTCTCTCAAACAGTTACAGAATTTTCTGTAGAGAAACTTTTTATTACAGGTAACAGAAAACTTTAATGGGAATTGTTAACAGTATTTAAAAATTTGTTAAAAGTTGGAACACCATTTTCGCCATTTCTAGTTGGAACACTTAACCGACAAAGAGGTTAAACTTGACATATCGTCGGAGCTACTTCAATACCGCGAATCTGCAAATTCCTTAAGGGCTATATTGCAGAGCAAATTGCACTAAAAGTAGCCTTTAAAGGATTTGCAGATACTCGGTATTAACCAAGTGTAGATTCGCGGTATTGAAGTAGCTTCGACGATATCTTGCATTCAGAAGATTTGTGCATTCCCAAAATGTAGAAATTATTAGAAGTGATTATCTTTTGATTAAGTTGAACTTTTTCAACAGCAAATTCTTTCGCCCTTTAGCACCTGACTTGTTTGGACTGGCCTCGTAGGCGTTATTGCCTTTGGGGGCGAATTCTACCACCATGAAAGTGGCATTGCTATTTATAAATTGGTATCTGCTGCATTTCTTTCTGGGTTCGTTCAACGATACCTGGTTTCATTGGGTTGCTGACTGCCGACTGTCCTATCGTTTCTCTTATGGCTCAGCGCCTCCTTCTTTTCTACCTTGCAAGGACACACGCTTGCCGTTTCAAAGAGACACGAACAAGGGTCCTGACCACGAAGAACAGGCAGATATCGAGGGGCGTCTTGTGCATGTGCCCGTGTGCTTGTGATCGACTAGTTAAGTCTGTATAGGAGAGGCGTCGCGAGAGAGAAAGAAATAGAGAGAGAAAGATAGAGAGGGACTGCAGAAGAGGTCCTTGAACCAACATCATCCTGCATACTTTCTTCAACCAAAATGGATAGTGAACTCCCATAAAGAACGTATGCAGTCCGCCAGGTAGGAATGTTTCGCACTTTAAGTTGAACTAAATTGTAAATTCGATTCTTTCGTGGATCGAGGTATTAGATTCTTATTTACGCAAATTCACCATGGAAACTAATATCTTAATTCTTTTTTCTCTTTTGTGCATTGTAATTTTTCCCTCTCGGGTGAAATAACTTCTCCTGAGTAATGTAGTGTATTTTTAATTTTCAATCTGAAAGAGGTGCAACCTACAGCAGTCTTCAGTCTTGAGCAATAAAACGTGTTTCTTTTATCGTAGCTTATTTTTAATAAAATTCTTTTTTTTCTGTCTGTGGTCTTTAACCTTCAATAAATCTCACCAAATTTCTGGTCGGCATTGTGATCATAACACTGTTTGCAGTTCAAGGAAAACTTGATTGTATGATTGCATTTAATTTTAAAAATTCATCAAATTGTTACAATAGGTGGAAAATATTTTGCCCTATGTGTGGAACATGTGAAAATAATTCCTATATGCTTGTGGAGAACATCTATATTAGAGATTTCATGATGCTGAACAGGTGGCATATTTATGTTGTGATAAGATCCAAAAGACCAATATCATGATTGAATGATTCGCATTTACTGCAACTGTTGGATCATTCGGTTTGATTCGTGTTCCTATGTCTTCGAATAGAATCAAATACTTTGGCAGTTGGTGATAGATGCACGCGAATTGAGTTTTAGTCAGAAGACTTGCGGCTTTGACTTAGTCTATCCATTTGAGACTTACCCTTAGAAACATACTAGAGAGTCATAAATTCGAACAATCACAAGTACCTTTGACCTAACTAAAAAGTTTGCTGCTCGCAAAAGTAGACATAAGTTTTACAAGCTATGATTTATAATTATTACAATAACTTATTTAAACACTAACTGATTTATGAAAATGTAGGATAGTTTGCTGATTCTACAAGGACCTCAAATATTCCCACCGAGAACCCTTTAAAACGTTTGCACGCCTGAAGGTCCTAACATGTTAGCTTTACCGTAGATTAGGAGATGTAGCAGCACTGACTAAGGCAGCTGTGATCCCTATATAACGACGATAGTTCGCTCTGTGAGGTGGGAGGTATTTTCAGTTTTCTAAAATTCACAAAAGTATGAGAGTAAACGAAACAGTGGTGCGGTAACGCTAAACCCAGACTCGTGTTTCTAGTTTAGGGGAGAACACAAATTAAGGCCAGTGGTTTGTCATGATCAACATTATTATCAACATAACAGTATGCCTAAGGTCAACATAACTACAAACCATTTTATGACAATATAAGCGTTTCCTCCATTATGCTACTGATATAACAGAATTTTAAGTGCTCAGAGACCAAATTACAAACAGTTTTAGGTCTAAATAGGCGTTTTCTCTATTATATTACTGATATAACAGTATCCCTAAGTGCTCAGAGACCAAACTACGAAAATTTTATAACCTAATAGGCGTTTCCTCAAATCTTGCACGAACATCAGGCGCGTGCCTCTGGTTTGGACGTGGTCACAAGATATATATCCTTTTGTTAACAAAGAAAAAAGCTGCGATACTGAACCCTCCTTTAGGTGCGAAGATGAAGCACAGTATGATCCAAAGCGGGATATTTTTATTTCGCTCCTAATACCTGAAGAAGCTTCCCTCTCCTACTACTACCCCTCAAACGGTTTACTATCCGGTGACGTAAAAATTGCCACTTGCTTTCTTTTTGTGATAATCACTGTTTCCCTGGTATCTTCTGGTAAAAAACCAAGGTGGGTGGCACAAGAACCCCTCGGTACTTTGTAAAAAAAACAGCATTTAAGGGGTAATGTATCAATGTGGGGAAAGCTTCCTAAGGTACCGGGGGCGAAATGATGATTCCCCTTCAAAGCATCGACTACAAAATTATTTTAATCTTGGTGCATAATAGACAATGATGGTGAGAGTTTGGTATGCATTAAACAAAGATCTGCTCTTAACCCTAGGTTCTGAATACCAAACGCTCTAAGGCACTAAAGATATTTAGAACAGGTCAGCTGTTGTCGTAGACCAAAAATGTGTTTTTAGTCCTTACTACATGGATGACGTGGATGAACTACTTCGGAGCAACAAAGAAACGGGAGTGTGAACTATATATAGAATGGGATGAATAGGTTCCTTATAGCTGAAGACCAGTTGAAGACCTTACAGAGTTCTACACGAAAATAATGGAATTGTTGGATTTAAAAATCGTATTGCTAATTTGATTGATTTCTTGATTTCTTAGTTATATCTAACATTCTCTCTTTAAAAAATTGTTTTTATGCGCTGTTAAATTAAAAAAAGACTGATGGTTACGGGTCATACCGATACCTGAATTATGTCCATAGAAACACAAACTACAAGGTAGTGGCCAGATCCCTTTCATGCTGCATAGGCGGAGTCTTATCACAGTCTTGTGAAGTGTGCAAAGAGTCTGAACTGCTTTCTGTGGGAAGATAAAAGAAGCCGTCGATCACGTCCTGGATTCTGGAAGGCAATCAAGAAAGTTTACTCAGATTAGGCGGAGGTGACACCCTCCACATATGACGCACAAATGTCAGCCTTATACTTACCTAGTGCACGCATTTTGTTATCTGAGTGACCATATTTTTGCATCTGGAAATTTGATAAAATACAATAGAGAAGGTAAGTAAAAAGTAATTATTTAGAAAGTTCCTCGATAGCTGGAGTCGCCAGGCAATCAAGGCGGCGATCTAAAGGTTCCGAAAGGGAAGTGGAGTTTAGTGGGTCGGTAGACGCCAACCCTACATAACCTTTAAGCACTGGGTTCGAGGGCATCTGGTATCTCTACTTTCCTCGCAAAAAAGATTTAGAAAGTAGATCAACCGGAGTTCCAATAACTCTTAATGTGTATTTCAGGAATTAGAACCAACGATTCTCGTTTCAATTCATAAAATCAATTCCAAGAATGAAAACTTTAACTAGTCCAATTTGAAACAAAGACATCTCAGTTTTGGAATCCAAAAGTTTATAACGCTTTAGAAATTTCCAATTCTTATTTCTTTCAAACAAATGTCAGTTTGATGTAATCTTAGTTAACAGTGAGTCTCTAAATGTCGAATATTCATATGCTAATTCTTACCCAATTTATACCTTTATCCATGACCTTTGACGTAATTTGTTATTCCCATCTGCTCATTCATTCGCAAGAAAATTCTAAATGTGCACCCCCGATGCTGAGGAATTTGCTGCGGAAGGTGACCACGTGACTTGAGAATGCTTCGCGCCAAAAATGCCAGATACTCGTGTTCCCGATCCCATTCTGTGCATCGATGCTGGTTATAACAAAATAAAATAAGAACAAAAAAGAGGAAAGAGAGGGAGGACTACGGAGGAAGATATGTTGGGAAGGGTAGGAAAGAAAAAATGAGACTCGGAGGGGAAAGACAGTGAGATGCTAAAGGAAAGGAAGGAGAGAAGAGAGAATCCTTGCACCTGAGTGAACCCGTGCTCGTCCAGAGGGATCGACGCAACCCAGGGTTCATTATTCTCTCAACGGTCTCGACAAAAACCGTGCCTACCTACTCGCCTGTGTGGATGCAGTCTACAGGTAAGTATACGCACGGTCGTGCAGTCCGCGGAAAAATTCGTTTCATCGAACCCGGAGTAGTCGTCCTTACATTGAAATAAAAATAATTTCATTACCCCGGGAGCCACCTCGATCAGGTACGGATCTATAGTCGAACGTTCTCGAAAAGTTGCTTTAAGATTGTTCTCCAACGTTCTCCAAACTTCCTCGCCTACTCTCCATCATCTACCTGTTATTTTTAACCCTTCAGTTACTTTTACGTATATTATTTTTTCTTGCACTTCTCTCATCTAAGCACAACTTTTTGTATTTGCAAAAGAAAAAAATATGCCCTTTTGGCCTGGAGGGTTTTGATTGATGTTCTAGTTTTGAAATTTAAAACATTTTTAAAGGAGACTAATGCTCGCGACAATATAAAAAGGGGATTAATTTTGAGAAATGGTTCATTTGAAAAAAAAGGGGATTATTTTTTGGAGAAAAGATGAATGATTGAGGAATGATTGCAGCCCTGAGTCTCGAACCTCGGGGTTGGTACCCCGGCTCCAGGCAGCATCCAGTACATTCCCCTTGCGTTCAACGCTCGCAGACGATATCTAGATGGCTGCCCGGTGTCTGCCGTTGCCGCGAGAATCCGGCTTACGCTTAAACGGAGGTGGAGTGGGAGGAGGTGGAGGCCGTAAATAACGGCTTTACCGGCCTCTATAACTCCCCGACATTGCTGAATCGCTTTCTTCGACACCTCTTCCCAGGTCCCACCCGTCGTCCCCCATTCGCAAAACATCATCGCCCCAAAAATTGACTCTTATCTTCAAAAATTAGGTGTTGAGGTTTACTTGCAGCTACACTAATTTCAAGGACATACTTTCTTCATTATTTTGGCAATTTATTCCAAATTATTTGGTATTTTTAAGGATTATGACAGATTGCAATTTCTATTTATGAAATTGGAGAAAATAATTTTATTAGTTTAAAAAAGCAAATGGTGAAAATGGTGTTTTCATTTTTACAGCATTTTTAAGTAGGTACTATTAAAAATTTCAACTAGAATTTTGTCGCTGTTTCAGAGATTAAATGTAACACGCATGCGCGAGGTTGATCATGACATAAGTTTCTGTCACTGTGTCAGAAATTGTTTTCTGTTTCTACATTTAGAAAATTCTGATACCATTGTAACATAAAGGTTTCGTGGATATTAAAATATTTTTAAGAGTGCACTTAAAAACCGGTATAAAATCTTTAATTGGATCCTTGATGGGATTAAAATTTCGAAAAATACATTTCTTAGATATCTTGAAAATTGTAAGAGATACACAAAATATGACAAAATTTTATAGTTACTTAATAACAGAAAAAAAATATTCATAAACTGAAAATATTGCAAAGTTAAAATTTGAAAAATTTAAATAATCCTAAAATTTCGTACGAATGAAAAACTCCATATGGGATTTCTTTCAGGATTCAATCGAAGGATTTCATACAGGTTTCTACATGAAAACCAATAAGAGAATTCATGTGGATTTTCACATCAAAACCGGTCCAAAATTCCATTGCGGTTTTCACGTAAAAACCTTCTTAGGTTCCATAAAGGTGGTTCTTTCGTAAATATAGAATTAACATTACCATTTTAATAAAATTTGGTCCATTGGTAGAAAATGGTTTAAAATTTATTATAAAAATAATGATGCAGTTAAATTTTTGAGACCTTAAGGTAGTGCAAAAAAAGTTATTAGCGTTTTTGTTCTTAACATTTTACAGAAATTGTATGGGAATTGAATAGTTTATCGGATATATATATATATATTTTTTCAGAAATACCTTGAGGTCTCAAAAATTTTACTGCATCATTATAAAATCATTATGTACCAGTGAACCATATTGGATTAAGATGGTAACATTAATTTTATTTACGATAGAACCTCCTTAAGCAATTTTCCATGAGGATTATATTACGACGTATATTCTAACCTAAAAGCAACTATCTCTCTCTCTCTCTCTCTCTCTCTCTCTCTCTCTCTCTCTCTCTCTCTCTCTCTCTCTCTTTAACGGACGCAACACACTTATACGTAATTTATATCAATAGGTAATTTTTTTTTTTTTTTAAATATAAATTATCATCGCCTTATAACTTGTGCGAAATCATTATTTATGTGTTACAAACCGTTTTTGAAACAAGTTTTTTTGTTGAAATATTTTTTTTGTGAGCTATTAATTAAAACTTAGTAATGTTTGTAGTAATCTCTATGATATGAGGAAGCAATGTTTTCAAAAAATGAATACCAAAAATTACTCACACGCACACCAAATAAATACTTGAGGTACAACTTGATAGCGGATTTTTACCTAAACTTTATAACCAAGAATTTTTGAAAAGCTGGAATAAGCGAAAAATTAATTTGATTACGGATTTGTCTTATCCAGATAAAATAAAAGCTGTTACAGTCGAATTTTCATCTTTACATGTTTAAGTATTGTTTATTTTTATTTTATGACTTTACTTAAAATGAATAATTTCCTTAAGATTGATTTCTAATTTTAAACTTTATTCATTGAAATAAAATTATAAAGTTTAGGTAAAATTAATGTTCAAATAATCATTTGTTCTGAAATATATATGGGGCATTCTTTGTCAGATTTAACCCCCCCCCCCCTGTCCATTTTTGTTTTGAACGAAAAAATTCCTCATAGGGGTCAAATGAAAGCTTTTTTATTTGCACTGTTGCCTTTTTTAAAAATCCAAAATAGCGGATACGTACAAAATTCAAAGCAGTCGTGGTGCATAAAAAAATCTATTTGTTGCTAAATAAATATGAAAAAATAATAAAAATTGTTCTAATTTTCCGAAAACATACCTTCTTAGGAGTACTTTATATAAACTTAATGAAGCTCAGTATTGAAAGGTTATTTGGGTCGCTGATTACGAATCTGAAGTCAGTTTTGAAAAAAACAAAATGACGGATCCAATATGGCGTAGTCATTTTTCAAAAATCGTACTATTTTACTTGAAAGTTGTTACTCGGGGGTTTTTTGGGGTCTCTGATTACGATTCTGCCGTCAGATTTGTAATCAGCGACCTCAATAACCTCCAAATAACAAGTTTCAAACTAATCCGATCAATTTTTAAAAATTTAACCGACATATTGGATCTGCCATTTTGAATTTTACAAATCTGACATCAGATTCGTAATCAGCGCCCCAAAAAACTACGGGTAACAAATTTCAAGCGAATCCGATCACTTTACAAAAATCCATTCGCCATATTGGATCCGACATATTGTATTTTTCAAAACTGAATACCGATTCGTAATCAGGTCGCTGATTACGAATTTGAAGCCAAATTTGTAAAATTCAAAATGTCGGATCCAATGTGGTGGACGATTTTTAAAAAGTGATCAGATTTGCTAGAAAATCGTTACTCGGAGGTTGTTGGAGTCGCTAATTACGAATCTGAAGTCAGATTTGTAAAATTCAAAATGTCGGATTCAATATGGTAGATGAATTTTTAAAAAGTGATTGGACTCGCTTGAAATTCGTCACTCGAAGGTTTTTGGGGTCGCTGATTACAAATCTGACGTCAGAATCGTAATCAGAGACCCCAAAAACCCACGATTAACAACTTTCAAATAAAATAGTACGATTTTTGAAAAATGGCTCCGTCATATTGGATCCGCCATTTTGTTTTTTTCAAAACTGACTTTAGATTCGTAACCAGCGACTCAAACAACCTTTAAATACTGTGTTTCGCAAAGATTGACAAACATTTATATTTTGTCGACCATATTGAATCGGACATTTTGAAATTTCTCAAATCTCATTAAGTTTATATAAAGTACTCATAAGAAAGTATGTTTTCGGAAAATTTGAACTATTTTTATTATTTTTTGCTTCCTCATAGAGGAAGCGTTGTGATCGTTAAGATTTTCGATTTTCCAAAAATAGTGTAAATCGACTCAGTTTCATCTGAAAAGTTCAAATTTTCATTCCTGAGAAAATGTCCGGATGTGTGTGTGTGTGTGTGTGTGTATGTGTGTGTGTATGTGGTAAATTTTTTGTCGCCAGGATATCTCGAGAACGCTTCAACGGATTTTAATAAAATTTGGATGACATATGAAGCTCACAAATTTCTAAATTTGGACACAGGGATTTGTGAAAATACCCAATCAAATTTTTTTGAGCACCTTTTTTCATCGAAAAATATCGTTTTTTGGCAAAAAATTTTTTCATGCTAAAAATTCAGACAAATGAATGAAAAAATCATATTCCTTGTTTCAAAACGAATCGATTGACCTATCTAAAGTATATAATTGACCAAAAACTCACGTAATAATTCATGATTTTTCAGTTTTTTTCATCAAAAAATCTCGTTTTTGGAAATTTTGTTCAAAAAAAAATTTTTTTCATGCTAAAAATTCAACCAAACGAATTACAAAATCATATTCCTTGTCTTAAAACGAATCGATAGATCTATATAAAGTATATAATTGACTAAAAACTAAGAAAAACATCTTTTACCAAAATATAGAAAATTATGATCAGGGTGTCTGCACCAGGTACTAAATTAATACCTTCTTCTGGTATTTCTTGTTCAAAATCAAAAAGAAGACAACATTTATGGGGTACAAGATGACGCCGTCATCCTGATAAATATTTCCAATGATCCAGGTGTGAAATTAACATCTTCTCCTAGAATTTTTTAAAGAAATTAGAATTTTATATTTTGTCTAATGTATTTAAATGAATGTCGTCATCCTGATTCATTATCTTACTGCTCTAGGTGTCAAGTCAACATCTTCTTCAAGGAAATTTTAGGGAAACTAAAATTTTACGTCCTTACTTGTGTTTTCAAATGGATGTTGTTATCCTAACACACAATTCTATTAATCTAGGTCATAAAAAAATAAGTTCTCTTGAAAATTTTTGCTGAAAAATAAAAAATATAAAGCATCCATTGTGTGCAAAAGGTTGACGCCGTCCTTACAAATGAATTTAGTGATCTAGGTGTCAAATTAGTATTTTCTCCGAGAAATGTTTTTGGAAACATAAAGTTCATATCTCTTCTGAAGTATTTGTACAGAAGACATCATCCTGGCACTAAAAGTTCAATATTCTAGGTAAAGATTGTTATGAGTGTCCGTTTTTGCTTCTTGGTGCATAGGATTAAAATATTTTATTTTCGCTTAAGGTAAATAAAAGGCTTTTAAATATTTTGCCTATGTTATCCTTAAAAGAAATAGTTTAAAATAACGTGAATAAAGTAAAATGAATATAACCCTAATGATAGAGATTATTGTAAACATCGAGTTGTCAAATAGGTTAAAGGGTTATGTTAATTTATATTTCTTGTTTTCTAGTTTATACAACAAAATTTGATAAAAATATAGTTAAAATACTATTATTTATTTTATTTGGCATTAAATTTATTAAAATTATTTCAGATATATACGTCAAAAAGGATAAAATAAAATTGGAAAAATAATTTCTTCCAGGATTTCTGTAAAATATTAACATTTATAAATGATCAACTATTTTAAAAAGGTAATTTTCACAGTTTATTCTGAAGATCTAAATATGAAATAAATAAGTTCTGCATGAGAATATAAAAAATATTATCGGTATAATTCTGTAACTACAAAATAGGAATGTTCTTCTAAGAAAAGGTATGAATGTTATGTTAACAGGCGCAGATATCTTAAATCAATTTATTGAAATTGATGTAGAACAAAATAAGTAATAGTATTTTAACCGTATTTTTATCACAATTTGTTGCACATGCTAGAAAAGGGAAAATATAAATTAACTTAACCCTTTAACCTATTTGACAACTCAATGTTTACAAATATCTATCATTAGGGTTATATTAATTTTACTTTCTTGATATAATTTTAAATTATAAATTTCAAGGATAACACCAGCAAAATGTTTAATTGCTTTTATTTATCTTAAACAAAAATAAAAATGTTTAAATCCTGTGCACCAAGAAGCAAAAACGGACACTCATAACAACCTTTACCTAGATTATTGAACTTTTAGTGCCAGGATGATGTCTTCTGTACAAATACTTCAGAAGAGATATGAACTTTATGTTTCCAAAAACATTTCTCGGAGAAAATACTAATTTGACACCTAGATCACTAAATTCATTTGTAAGGACGGCGTCAACCTTTTGCACACAATGGATGCTTTATATTTTTTATTTTTCAGCAAAAATTTCCAGGAGAACTTATTTTTTTATGACCTAGATTAATAAAATTGTGTGTTAGGATAACAACATCCATTTGAAAACACAAGTAAGGACGTAAAATTTTAGTTTCCCTAAAATTTCCTTGAAGAAGATGTTGACTTGACACCTAGAGCAGTAAGATAATGAATCAGGATGACGACATCCATTTAAATACATTAGACAAGATATAAAATTCTAATTTCTTTAAAAAATTCTAGGAGAAGATGTTAATTTCACACCTGGATCATTGGAAATATTTATCAGGATGACGGCGTCATCTTGTACCCCATAAATGTTGTCTTCTCTTTGATTTTGAACAAGAACTACCAGAAGAAGGTGTTAATTTAGTACCTGGTGCAGACACCCTGATCAGAATTTTCTATATTTTGGAAAAAGATGTTTTTCTTAATTCCTGGACAACGCAGGATGGATTATAAACGTTAGAACAACGTAAGAAACTACCAGGATGAGTATCTCCATAAAATTGGAATGTCGGGCAAAAGTGCGGAGCAATGTTACAAAACTCGGATGGCCCATCGATGGCTTCCATGTATGGGCCCTGTTTGTAAGTATGGCAAAACTGTGGCGATATCTACTTGGGAAATTTCAGTATTTTTAAGTAACACCGCAAATTATCTATTTGGAAGGCGCCTTCTAATATTCTCCGTTACTGACACATAAATGATTATCTTTATACAAACATTTTAGAAAGTGTTCTTGAAATACTAATTAACAATGTGCAAAAGAATTTAGTATATTAACTTTTACTATTTCTTAAAAAAAAATTGACAAAAAATGCTCCTTTTCTTGCTCGTTAAACCTCCCTCCGCCATCCCTTAAGAAAAGATTTCAAAGTTGTACTGTATGATTTGCAATTATTTATCGTAAGTGTTAATTGATGTTTAGTTAATTTTTTTGTGAATATTTTTAACTATTTGACAATTGTTTAAACAAATTAATTTGTTTAAACAATTAATTTTTTCTAAAAAACTATACAAATGACTTTTTTATGTATATATTTTTATGTTTTTTATATTTAAACAAATTAATTAGTTTAAATAATTATTTTTTTCTACAAAATTATACAAATGACTTTTTTATGTTTTTTCTGATGTTTTCGTTAAAATTTTGTGACAAAAATTTTAAAATTTCTTAAACAATTATTATTTATTTACTATATTTAATTCATGTCAAATTTAATTAGAAAAATTATTTTTATATCTGTAGTTTAATTAATTACAATATCAAAATTGTTTAATGTAATATAAAAATTATTTAATTTAATATTTTAAACAATTCAAAAATTTTTTGCAAAATGTAATTTATATAATTGAAAAAATTTTTGTTTTTATAAGTAGGTACAAAAAAAATTCTTATAATATAGAAAATATTATAGAAAAATTATATAGAAAAAATTAATCACTTATTTTTAATTAATTAACATTAATTTTGAATTATTTAAGTAAGTAATTTGAACGAAAATTACTACGAAACATAAAAAAGTCATTTGTATGATTTTTTTAAAAAAATTAATTGTTTAAACAAATTAGTTTGTTAAAAAAATAGTTCAAAATAGTTATAGAAACTAATTTTACAGTGTTAAAAGAATATTTAAATATTTTTTAAGGTGATCAGATGAATAGTTTAGAAAGTGGAGCTTGGAAAGTGGACAGGGTCTCACAGACCCAAATTGTACTTCTTGTTCGAAAAAATAGGTGTGTGCTCCAAGGGTTATATACTTGAAATGTAATTGAATAAAGCAAAAAATTTTTTCTGAAATTTTTTTAATTAAATGTATTTTAAATAAAATATATTAAACAATTTTGTTATTGTAATTAAATAAATTACAGATATAAAAATAATTTTTCTAATTGAAGCCGCGCGTGGAAGAGAGGCCTAACGTAAATCTGAATTAGTTAAAAATAACTAATTTCAAAGCAAAAACTCAGTCACTAATTCAAATAGTTATATATCTACTAATCATTTAGTAAAAAATAACTAATTATTAGTCAAATTTATTTTTAGGTTATGTCAAAATAACTAATATTTCAGTAAAATTCTATTTACTTATTCAATTAGTTGAATTTTAACTATTTTTTAGTTATGTTTTTACTAACAAATAGGCATTTTTTTTACAAATAATTAGTTATTTTTAACTAATTGCTGAAATAAAAACTCAGTCACAACTTTACTAATTATTAGTTATTTTTAACTAATTCAGATTTAGAGAGTATTTAGTATTCGTTGTATAGCAATGACATTAAAAAAGCATCGTTTTAAAAAATTCAAATCAAAACTCCAATTTTTAACCTTTAAAATATAAAATAAACATATAAAATCACATTGTTATAAGAAAGGAGGAGTTTTATAAAAAAAGCATTAGATGAGGAGGAAAGTAACAACGCGTTACTTTCCACCTCAACCCTTTATTCCTTGGATTTCAA
The DNA here is from genome assembly GCA_037103525.1 of Ganaspis brasiliensis. Classification (NCBI taxonomy): domain Eukaryota; kingdom Metazoa; phylum Arthropoda; class Insecta; order Hymenoptera; family Figitidae; genus Ganaspis; species Ganaspis brasiliensis. Next base: position 472,767 of record JAZKLR010000074.1, on the reverse strand, counting down.
AAAACAAGTTTAAATTACACAAAAGTATTTCGCATTTTTTAATTATCCACTAGCACGGTTTAAAGGTAGATAATAAAGCTTCAAAATAACGTAAAGCATATTTAAAATATCTATAAAAAAATATGATATTTTGAAAATGTAAGCAAAAACTTACTTTTGTTGTAATTTTTGCACAAAATTTCAATATCAGATATATACCTTTCGGTAGACGCCTTACATAATTTGGAGAAGCTAGAGGGGGCAAAACAGACTTAAAATTATTTTAGGACTATGTCTGTCCGCTCATTGGTTTAGAAGTTATAAGCGTTGTTACTTTCCACCTCTGTTATTTTTCTCCTCGGTCTCCCCTACATAAAAAAGTCATCTGTATGATTTATTAGAAAAAATTAATTGTTTCAAATAGTTAAAAATATCCACAAAAAAATTAATTAAACTTCAATTAACTTTTACGATAAATGATAATAACTATTTCTATCGATAAAACTGTCAAACATGAATTTTACTTGAGCAAAGTGCGTATAGGTGCAAAAATTTAAAAAAGGGGCAACTTTGGGGTAGTTTTATACCGGGTTAGAGTTATCAAAATTAAAAGTAATACAGGTTAAATTAATCGTCAGAGAGTCTTCTTTAAGATCCAGTAACTGTATGTTAACTTTTGTCAAACCCTTGCGAATGATTTTGATTTTTCGAAAATTGAAAATTTTCCTATGCATTTTACATGGGAAAATTGAGGTGCCCGGCGGCATCAGTTAATATCAAAATTTTGAAAAATTCAAAAATAAGTATTCACTTTTTTTTCGCATTGAAACAAATTCCGGGGGTGTCATGCCCTTTTCCACGAAAAAAAAATTACAATGCATTTTTTGGGCCACCCTAGGGCATATGCACTTCTTGGACTGAGAGGACGACTTATAATGTAGAAGCACTGTTTCTGATTACTAATACCGCAGAGCTAGTATTGATTTAGAGTTTTTGCTTATAAATATCACCGTATAAATTTCCTATAATCCATAGATGCGTCACTGTCGATAGCACAAAATATTTCTTGAAACTTGACGGACCCTAACACTTCAAGTTTCAGAATATTCAAATCAATGTTCAAAATTGCATGAACATTGCAATGCAATGTTTCCTCGTAGTTTCACAAACATCAAGTTCTTTATCAGACAGTCGTATGGCTAAAGAGCACAAAACTGTATATGGCAGTTCCAATATGGTCGATCTGCCCATAATGATCGCAGTTCTACGGAAATATTTTTTTGAGCATAATTCCTAAATATTTAGTTCACTATCTCTCTAAATTTGAATCAGTAAAATATCATTGGTGAATCAGTGCGAAATAAGCCACTGATTCGAATCAGTGCACAGTAGAATTTAATCTGCTAATAATAAACAAAGATCTTTGCAGGTGCTATATGAACAACCTCTCTCTGCTAAATTTAATCAAAAATTGGTTATATTTAGTCAAATTATTTTCTCAGTGTGAAAATTTCAATAGAATTTCACTGATTCTCAGTCAAAATGTAACTGATTGAATCAGTGAGGTTACTAATCAATCAGTAAGCTATTTCACTGAGAATCTGTTAAATTTGATTGATTCTCAGTCAAAATATCACTGATTGAAATCAGTGGCTTATTTAGCACTGATTCGTCAGTGAAATTTCACTGATTCAAATTTAGAGAGTATAATTAATAGGTTAATTTGACAATAGTGTTTCATACTTGTTTGTATCATGTGTTCGTGAATGATCCTCAATCTTTAGGCCAATCTTTCATTGGCAGGAATAGAGGGGGATTGGCAGATCCAAAAGCCTTATATTTATGTGAGAGAGAAAGAGATAGCACTATTTCTCTCTCATATAATTCCCCCCTCCAAGAACCTTGTCTCGATCAGCCACTGGAATATACCCATAATATTAGAGAACATTTTTCAAAGATTGGTGGTCTTTGCCTTACCACGATTTTACAGAACATTCCCTTAATTTCTTTTTTTTTTTGTAACCAAGCAACGAACACGTAGATTTAAAAATCTTATTTTTAACTGGTTAATTTTACACATCCTTAAGGGCATGTGATGGATTATGACGTCACTGGTATAGGCAAAATTTGTCCGTAACTTTTCTCTTAAAATATTAAATATTTTGTCATGAAACTTGGTAGAATTACTTAAAATGTCATTAGGAAGGTCTCTGAGACCCGAGTTTGTTTGAATTTTGGCCCAAAATTAATTTTGGGAAATTTTCGAAAAATTGCAATATTTTTAAAAAATCAATTTTGAGCCAAAATTCAAACAAACTCGGGTCTGAGAGACTTTCCTAATGACATTTTTAGTAATTCTACCAAGTTTCATGACAAAATATTCAATATTTTAAGAGAAAAGTTACGGACAAATTTTGCCTATACAAGTGACGTCATAATCCATCACATGCCCTTAAAACTATTCTTCAAGAATAGGGAAAGTTTTCACTACAACATGGAAAATTGTAACCAAAAAATTTTGAAATATTTTTTTTAAAAATTTGTTTATCATTAAAATTGAGAGCATTATAATACTATACTAATTGAAACTTATTGAAATAAAAAATATACACTTATAAATACTGATTTAAAGGGATTAATTAAAAGTAATCTGAATTACGGCAGGATTAAAAATAAAAAAATGATAAATAAATAACTCGTGTTGAGGTACAGGTTGCTGGTAGATTTATGGGACTGGAGATTTCAACATGAAGCAAAGTGAATTTAGAGGTTTGTGGGCCATCTTTACTACTCGCTTTCATTTCTGAGGTGGAAGAGGGGCTATTCGTTATATCTTCTACGAGAGGCATGGCATCATCTCGCCCAATACAGTCAATTAGGGAACGATTCAAGAGTTGGTCCCGGAGACGACGAATTTCTTAGAATCGGTAAAATCGACAAAGCACCAGACGCTTGCGGAATTTGGACGCTATGCGAATTCCGTGGCCCTGCCCCATACCATAGTTTCTCGCTCCTTTTTTCTCAGCATCTTTCTTTTTCCTCTTTCTCTTTACTCTCACTCCCTCTCTCTCATTTGGTACAACGACCGGGTTAGTCAAGATGATCTTAGCTTAGAAGAGGCATCGAACTTTCTCTCTCACTTTACCTCCTTTTCTTCCTCGATCTCGTTCCCTCGGTAGCGTTTGGCGGCAGCGTCGATGACTCGATGCTGCTGGCGTCTTCGGGGGCATATCTACCTGACCGAACCGAAACCTTCTTAAAATTGACTGACCATAAACCTACTGTGCTGGACCGATTTGGCTCAGAGATGAGAATGAAAAAGTGCTGCAGAAAGTGCAACAGAGACGGTGAAACCGAGACCGAGAAAAAGAAATCTCAACGGCAAAATGCAAATTTAACGCCGGAGATGACCTTTGTCGGTCGTTGCACGTCCCTTCTCGAAGAACCTGCACGCTACGGCTACGCCTTACCTGTTTATGAGTGCGCCTGCACCGAATACCTACCTTAACATGTTTGACTTTACTCCACTCCGTATGACTTGCGTTTTCTCATTTTTCCAAAATTATGTCATTTTTCCACCCGAGTTTTACATGAAATCACTTTTTCCAAATTCAAGCATGACATCAAATTTATCAATGATCAGCTTATACTTTTATTTGCTTTTTAAAATTTTGGTTACACTGCTTCATTTGCATAATGATGTAGACTTTTCTTACTTATCTAATACCAAGGAAAATACCTCGTTCCTTTAAATAAAACAATACCAAATTAAATTACCTAATCAAACAACATTTCATTTCAATTAACTCAACGTTCTTTTATCAGATATATATTTGACTATTGGTTCAGAATTTTTAAAAAGAGCCACCCAAAACGCAACAATTTTTTTTATGTCGTAATATGGTTTTTATTATAGGGTTTTATATAAAAATTACTGGAACGTTGCTATGTCCGACTCAGGGAATATTTCAGTGGAACATTCCATAAATATTAAATTATAATGTCTCTGGAGTTTTACACTCAAATATTACTGAAATATTCCCCTAGTATATTAAAAATTATTTTTGTTTCAATAGCACATTCCATGAATATTAAATTGTAATGTCTCTAGAACATTATAATATAACATTGCAGGAATATTCCATTGGAATATTCATAAGTTTTTTAAATCAAAAAAATTTAGTCTTATAATTAATTCTTATTAGAATTATTTATCATTTTATTTTTTGGTCTTAACACAAATTAAAAATTCCAAACGCGACGGGAGGATTCGAACCCTAAATCTAACACCTATCTAACGATTAACGCTCGCAGCTATTATCGGTATGAAAATAAAAATCTAAACAGAGTAGATATACTTTTAATACATATCAAAATAGTTGAAGTTTATCCAGCTATATTGTAGAATTTTAATACCGATAAAATAGCCGCGAGTGTTAATCGTTAGATAGGTGTTAGGTTTAGGGATCGAATCCTCCCGTCGCGTTTAGAATTTTTAATTTGTTTTAAGATGTAAAAATAAAATGATAAATAATTCTAATAAGAATTAATAAATTTAAAGTCAAAAAAATTTTTTTGCTTTAAAAAACTTATGAATATATCAATGAAATATTCCAGAGCCATTACAATTTAATATTCATGGAATGTGCTACTAAAACAAAAATAATTTTTAATATACTAGGGGAATATTCTAGTAATATTTGAGTGTAATATTCCAGAGACATTACAATTTAATATTTATGGAATGTTCCACTGAAATATTCCCTGAGTCGGACATATCAACGTTCCAGTAACTTCACTGCAATATTCCATTGGAATGTTCCGAATGTCCCAAAAAAATATTTGAGGAATGTCCCTGGAATATTACGTGTTATGTGGGATGACATTTTTTCAAAGAAAAATATTGCTTTTTAGTAAAACGAAAAATATTTATTTATAAAAAGTTAATAACAATTAGTGTTCTGCATGATACTTTAAAATGAAAAAACTACATATTCTTCAAATATTTCTGAAGAATATTCCATTGAGAAAAAAAATGGTTCGAGGTTAGTAATTGCTTAATTTTAAACATTTGTACCACTGTGTGAGGCGCAACTTTGTTTCTGATTAAGCGTACCAAGCACAGTGGTTTAAAATGAGAATTTATCAATTATCAACATTTAGTCATTCTTAACCGATTTTAAATTATTATTTTTTAATAGCTCAGAATAAAAATATTTAGAAAACTTTAATTTTTGATTTTTTTGGTTATTTAATTTATAAATAAACAAAAGTACAGACAAAATTAGCTATTTCAGCTTTGGAAATTTTTATCTTGAATAAAAATATAAAATTTATCTTAGTATCCTGAAAAATTATTGTAATAACTCACATAGAAAAAAAACTTAAATAGCCTCATGATTTATTATTCAATGGTTATAAACAAATTCTCGCCTGTGCTGTTTACCCTGAAAAGTATTTTTTTGTTTTGGTAGTGCAATTCTTAAAAGTTGTAGTTAAAGCCATAAATAATTCTAAAACGCTATTTTCTATAAACAATGACTATTGCTATTAACATTTATTTAAACAAACTTTAAATTTTTATACTTTATTACAGACAGATATGTTTTTTTACTGAACTTGGTTTTTATTTTTTTAAAAGATAAAGAAGCTTTAAAACATATTGTATATTAAAAAATTTCGATTATTAATAACAATGATATTAAACAAACTCTAATAATATATATGTTTAATTTTATATCAAAAAATTTTTTTTTTCATTTAATTGCTGATGGGTGAACTGATAAACAACTTAACACCAGAAACGTAAATTTATTTATAATAAATGTTGTAAACAATATAAACTACCGTAAGATGGTCTTATTTTGCTCAGCGCGCTAACTTCGCTCACCTACTTATTTGCAATAAATTTTTTTTAAAAAAAAGTTTGATCCTTTTATTTAGTTTCAAGATAATTTGAAGCAAAAATATAGATGAGCGAAGTTACCCGCGCTGAGCGAAGTTAGCCTGTTTTACGGTATGTAATATACTTGTTTTCTCTATATTTTTTTGTTCACCCTTCAGCAATTAAATAAAAAAAAAAATTTTTTTTTGAGATAAAATGATACATATATTATGATATTTTGTTTCCCTATGGGAAATTTGCCGATGTTCAAGATCGGCCCAAGCTTGGGCTAATATTGGTCTAATATTGGTCAAGCTTAGGCCAAGCTCTAGCCGATTGTCATTTCCCATAGGGTTATTATATAATTCTTATTAATAATAGAAATTTTTTTAATATACAATGTTTTAAACCTTTAATATCTTCTTAAAAAACGAAATATTCTTCAGTAATGTTTAAACAATATGTATTTTTTTTTGTTCTTAAAATATTATCCAGAACACCATTTGTTATAAACTTTTTATGAAAATAAAGAATTTTTTTTTACTAAATTGCATTATTTTTATCTGAAAAAAATGTAACTCTTACTTCATTTCAAAACAATGAGATTGCCATTTGAACCATTAAAATCGATCAATAGCTTTTCGAGATTTTCATTTTTCAATTAAAAACATTTAAAAAATTTAATTTTTAACCAATTTTTAAGAGGCAGTTTATTCTGTTTTTTTTTTAATTTATTGTATCCTCTAATGTTGCCAAATTTTTTCTTATTAAAATTTGTTTCTTGTAATGCTATGATATTTAGAGAATTTTCTTTTATTATAATTTGTAGTTCATTTTTATGCGATCGGAGTCCGTTTATATTTCATTGTAATGTTTATTTATCGTCCGAAGAATCCAAGACATAGTTGAAGTCTTGACTTTTTGATGCTTCGTTTGCTGCTTTAAGTTTTTTGATGATTTTAGTAAATGCAATCTATATTGCCCTTTCGATTAGAAGTGGGTATAAATCTTCGAGTGGTTTGAAAAGATGGCGGGTTATCTGTGTAGTAGTTGATAATAGGTATTATACCCTTTTTGTCTCGACAATTTTCGATTAAAAGATTTAGTTATTCGAAATTCAGGATGGAATTGTTTGGTTGGTTTTCTAATGTTTTTTTTGTGGGTAGCAACATTATTTGAACATCAGTTTATTTGTTAAAGTTTTCAGTTTTGACACTGATTTTTAGTTTTTTTGTTTTGTTTTGATTTTGAGAATTGGGGTGCTCAGTTTGTTTGTTTTGTGTTAGTCGGTCGGCATTCGATTTTTCTGATTTGTCGGAAGTGGATAAGGGACGTTTGGTAGGGTTTTGAGAAAGATTTTGATCTGCGATTTTGTGGTTTGGAATTGTAAGGAATTCTTGACTTTCTAATCTACGGAATCTGAATTTTTGGTTATTTTTAACTCTTTTTTTGAAACTTCTTTTTCTAACACTTCATGGCGGATCACTGGTGATACATTAGAAAGGATGATTCTTTTTAGGGCATTGATTAATGGTCGTAATTGTCAATAGAACAATGTGAATCTAAGATATTCAAAAATTCGAATTGACGATTGACTTTTTGAATAGTTTTGAATAGTTGTTTTTAATAAGTGATTTCCTATTAATAACAAATTTATTGAATCTGATTTGACAATTATGAATCTCGGATTAAAAATTTTGAGGTTAGATTTGACATATTTCACACATACAGTTTGAAATCCTTCAATAATTGTGCTATTATTTAAATAAATTATATGCTGGGGTATTGGATTTCTTAATAATTTTTTAACTTTAACAAATATATATATTATTTTGGTTGAACATAAAAAACTTGTAATTCCGAATATAAGCGCATAAAAATATTTAATTTAATATCAAATCACATATATAAAAAATCATTTCAATATAGATATAGGTATGTAAAAGACTACAACAATTTTAGTGAACTAATTTAATTTAATAAACAGTATTTCTGTTACTAAACACCGATAATTAGTGTTATTAAATTATGCAAGAAAAACGTAAGGAAAGCATAAAAATTTAATTAAGATCTAAATAACTCCAGGAGAATTAATTTCTAGTGGAAAACTTTATTTGAAATAAATTAATTAATTACACTTTGCGACGTGCTCATCAGTCTCTCGGCTTCAAAGAAATAAAATAACCGGATATCTTAAGTACCTCACTCGTTTAAAAGCTTTATTTATAAAAGGTTAATGTGAATCCAGTCTTTTATTAAAAATAGCAACAACATATCATTATGAAAGACGAGATAGTTAATCGTGTGAATATAATACTTATGAAAAGCTCGTTGAAAACTGAAATTAGACTTGCAGATGAACTGGACTTGATGATTGAAAATATCATTCAACTTTCGCTCTCGTAGAAAAGAATACTTATAACCTAGGGGAATGTAGGGTAAATTGACTACTTGGTTCTTTTAGGGCCATTTACCTACGGTTTTCTCCTACACTTTTTGTTTTTTAACTTTTGTAGTACATAGTGCCCGAAACCAAATAAGAATTTAAAACTACAATTTTTTTGATTGAAATAATTTGATTATTTGGTTTGCAACATTAAAGTGTTAAAACATTAATAGGTATCAAAGAATTTATTTAAGAATTCAAAGAAAAAAAGTTTATTACAATCTAAATGTTTTAATAGAAAAAATTCTCTGAGAAGATGAATTACGTAATTAAACGAACATTGACGCTTGGATGTATTTTACTTGTTGTCGAGAGAGACTGGATATTTGAAAAATTCTATTCTTGTCTCCCAATAAGAAACTGGATGGTGACAATAAAAAAATGACCAATCCGTGATAAAAAGGAACGACTACATTTGCTGTCGTTGCCCTCGATCGAGATCGAAGGTAAGCCAGACGCGATTCACGCGCGAACTAACCTTAAATCGCATTGCGTCATATTCGCGACGCATACTCGTATGCAATGTGCTTTTGCTTGGATGGTCAGAGACTTGTTGTGATTGCAAATTTTTCTCGCATCGTTGACGCGCCCTCGAAACGAGATAAAGTCGGTCAAGCAAGTACATGTTCTGATAAGCTTCATCACATCTCCAGTTTCTTCTCATTCTTCTCAACTTCGCAATATTTTTCCCTCTGTCTTCTCATCGCAAACAGGAGAGGAAAACGAGTTAACAAAAAAAAAAAAAAAATAGTTGGAAACGATTAATCAATATTTTCTGTTTTTAATTTCAACTTTTAATCATTTACGTTTCTCGATTCTCTTAATTAAGGTATTTGTCGCGTGGATTGACTATCGTCAGATTTTTTTTAAACTTTGCATCAGTATTTCTAAAGTATTTATCTATGTAATAAGACCTATCTCATCAACTTTAACCGTTTCTGAGCTTCAAAATATAAATTCAAAGTTCATATCTTTTACATGCGCTAGCGCTAAATACACGTAATTAATGTGTCTTATATTCATTTATATGAAAACGAATCGTTAGTTTTTTAAAATAAAACCACTAAGGTGCATATTGAGATAAAACAAATGCTTTAAAAAAAAGTGAACTTTATTGACCGTACAGAATAGAAAATACATTAAGTTAACAATGCAAAATGTTTAAGTTTTATGTAGTTTCATTGAAGAACGTCTAAAACGTGTCAACACCACATCATGAAACCTTACAGTACATGATTTAAAATCATAAAAAGTATTTACGTTACGTTAGAAAAGATCATAAGGAAGCAAATGAGTTGATGTACTAGTTTATTTATTGTCCTTTTTCTTATGGGTTTTCACCCAGTAGCATTATTCAAGCACTCGTAAATACAACTGAAAATTTGATTAACAATTAATATTTATGCATTTTAGATGACAATGAGTGGATTAAACCTTTACATTTGGAACACTGAAATTCTTAACAATTACAAAGAAAAGAGAATTCATAATTAATTTGTAACTATGATTTTTTGAGTATGCCTGATTGCAAATATAAAATCAGAATTTAAAAATGAAAAACTTGAAAATCGTAAAATGCCATCTTGAGATTTTGGGATCGCTAATCACTAATCTGAAGTCAGAATTTCAAAATTCACAATGGTAGACTCAAAATGTCGGATAAATTTTGAAAAAATTATTAGATTCTATACAAGTTGAAATCTTGATCTTTGGGCTGTTGATTACACAGACCCACAAAAAAATGAAACAATCTAGGTTAAAGTATGAAACCCATAATATTCCTATGTATTTTGATGCGCTGAATCCGAATCCGCCATCAGAATTGTCCTACTGGCACGTCTAGGTTTGACCCTAACCTCAAATCACCTAAAAATGACTAAAGTGGCACTTTCTGCTTACTACAAACGAAATCCGACTCCAAATTGATACGTATTTAAGATCAGTGGAAAGCTTAAATTATGATCTTTAAACCACTTTTTTTAAAATTGTTTTACGATGATTTTTAACGAAGATATAACATATTTCATTTAAATATGGTTTTTTTTTCAATTGCTAAAAACTGAAAATTTTTTAATTATGCAGTGATATGAAATATATATTTTTGATTCTAAATGAAAAAGAAATATTTTTTCTCTTGACTACACTCTAAAAACAAGTGTCTTATTTTGTCCTCACTTTTAAGACATTTTGGGGTGTCTTAATATTAAACCATTGAGATAGTGTCTTAAAAATGCCTGTAAGACGCTTTCTAAACGTCTTATGTCTTAAAATTAGACACTTGTAAGACACCTGTTTTTACAGTGTATTTGTCTCAATAACTCAAAATTCTTGAGTTTTTCGCAGTTGAAAAAAAAACCATTTTTAAATAAAATATTCCCTATCTTCTTTAAAATCTAACGTTTGTTCTTATTAGTAGACAGAAAAAGACATTTTAGACATTTTTAGGTGTTTTTAAAGTTAGGATCTAATTAATTAATTAATTAATTAATTACAAATCAGAGGTCAGAAGCTAAATTGAGAACAAAAATTTTCAAACAGTAAAACATTTTTCAACGTATTTAAAATTTGTACAATATAAATAAAAGAATATTATTAAAAATAGTTTTAAGAACTTTACTATAATTAATTAGGAGAATTTAAAAAAATATTTTTCTTAATAATTCTAACATTTAATTTCTTTCAATAAATTTAATTTCACTTCAAGTTTATCCCCCTAAATCTGAATTAGAGATTCTCTACTAATGAATTAGAGAAAAATGAATTACAATTCAATACAGTAAAAAATTTCACTAATATTTAGTATAAAATTACTTATTTGAAAGTAAAGTATCTATTAATTTAAATAGTGAAAGTTTACTTTTTCAATTAGTAGATATTTCACTTTCAAACTAGTCCTACTATATAATAATATAGTAGGTAATAATAATTGTATTATTAAAATAAATTAACTATCTTAAATTAAGATATATTTATAGTCACTTTTAAGATGTTTCTGAAAAGATAGAAAAAGTATCTTAACATGCATTATTTTTCTAAGATGGAAGCTAAAATATAAGATACTTTAAACGTTTTAAAAGTGACTACAATGCTTCTTATGTTTACAGGGTACTTGAAATTAACAAAATTTTACTTCCTCATAGCCAGAAATAGTCTAAATCATCTTATATTGATCTAAAAAGCCTAAATTTTAATTTTAAGAAAAATTCTGGATAAACTTTAGATGACGAATTAAATCATTATCGCCTAAAGTCACAAACATCGTTGCCATATTTTGGAATAGTACTACTAGTAGGAAATTTTTTTTTTAATCAATATTTCTTACCGAAAACATTTTTTTAATTTGTGATATAGTGGCACAAAATGGCACAAACTATTCAAAAAGTAAAAATATGCATTATTTAATACATAAAATTCAAGATGGCGGCGTCAAAATGGTGAATATTGTTTAAAGACAAGTAAAAAATTAATATCTGTTGGACCAATATTTAAGTTTTATATTAAAATTAGTGGAACTTAGTATATAGGGGTTTTTTGGGTCGCAAATTACTTATCCGTTTATAATTTTTCCCAATTCAAAATGGCGGATCTAATATAGTAGACGAAAATGCAAAATTTTTGCCAAAATTTATGAAACTTAGTAGATATAGGGATTTTGGGATCACTGATTCTGAATCTGTTCATAATTTTTTAATATTAATTATGTTGGATCCAATATGGCAGAAAAAAAATGCAAAAAAGTGCTGAAATCTTTCTAAAAATTGTTTTTCGACTGAATAGCATTGGTTCCGAGTCGATAAAGCAGAGCGCTTATAGTAACATCAAAGATTAAAACAGTCAACTCAACGGCCGATAAAGAAGAATCGCTAATTGATCTGATCGGCGGAGATCCTTTCACGAACTCTGTAAACAAACAAAAAATAAATGAAACTCTAGCTAAAATGTGGAAAAAATTATGTCAACCGGTTTAAGCAAAGAAATCCAAAAGGAATTGATTGAAAAATAGCCTCCAGCGAAAAATTGATCGACAATGAAAGTGCCAACAATGATTCTAGAGGATCACAAATCAATTAGGGGTAGCGCTAAGCACTCTTGGTCAAGTATTTATTCGCATGCTAGAAGATAAAAAATCAACCGAGATATCGAACGTGAACGAGACAATAGCATCAATAAGACTTTCCGATTTACATCACGGAGTCTCGATAACTCGGAGAACTTTTATCACCTTGGGTATGGCCTTGCTGGGAAAAACAATTTTCCGAAAACTTAGAGATAGACGAGACATTATTTGGAACTAACTTTGGGGAGAAAATAGAAACAGCTCAGAAAATTGAAAAGCATCACTGAGAGAAAAGTTTTCTTGTGCCAATGCAAAAATGCATTGATCCTAGTATAATACGATAAAAATCTTATTCTTGGAACAAGCATAATATAAGTACAATTTCTTTCAAGGCAATCAATGTAAACATATTTTTATCCTTGGCAAAGAAATATTTTCTCTCAGTGATGTAAGCAGCTCGCAAACAACGGACCAAAGGCAGATTTGAAAAAATATCGCCAAGGAAATGCATCAGGACCATAGAAACCGAATAATTTAAACTGGAAAGGCCCTCCCAAGAAGAAACAGCCGAATGCTCCAAGGGGAAGGCGATCCAAGTACCAGACTCGTAACGAGAATTACCGAGACACCCGATAACAACGGAGGAATTAGAGGTAAGAAAATTAGGTGGACGACTTAAATATTTTATTCATGCATGTGAAGCTCAAACTTCGGATCACTCTATTTTGAATACTGTATCCGGATACAAAACTCCATTTGACAGTTCACCTTTTCAAAATATAAAACCAAAGAAAAATAACTTAACACTATAGGATCACTCTAGAACAAAAAAGGCTATAAGAGAGCTAGTAAATAAAGGATCATTAAAAATCTGCTCACATTCTGAAGGAGAACCACAGGTAAAGATAGATTTATTGTAAATTTAAAATGTGATAACAAATTTATAAGTCCCAAACACTTTAAAGTGGAAAACGTTAGAACAGCTTTTAAGCTTATGACCCGCGACTGTTATCTAGCATCAATAGACTTAAAAGAAGCCTATCTTCATATTCCAGTTGCTGTAAAATTTATAAAATACTTGAGATTTACCTTTGATGAAACCCTTTTTGAATTTACTTGTCTTCCATTCGGGCTCTGCACAGCCCCTTATTTATTTACAAAAATTCTAAAATTGATTATTCAAAATCTCAGGGAGCAGGGAATAGAATTATTTATTATTTTGACGACATATTAACAATAGCTAAATCTGCAGAAGAATGTCAGGCAAAAGTTTAAATATTCATTACATTAATTGAATCATTAGAGTTTATAATCAATTACAGTAAAAGTTCACTTAACTCTTCAAGAACATGCAAATTTCTAGGGTTTATATTAAACAGCGATTCTTTATGCATAGACCTTTCCCAGGAAAAGAGACAGATCATCAAGGAATTAGCTAAAAATTCTTAAGAGAGAAACCTTGCAGCATTAGAGAACTCGTTCGATTTATTGGCACCCTAGTAGCCGCTTGTTCAGCGATCGGCTATGGTTGGTTGTACATAAAGCAATTGAAAAGAGAAAAAGTTTTAACTTTAAGAAAAGCCAACAACGATTTTAGCAAAAAATTTACTCTCTCTGAGAAGGTAGATGAGGACTTGAAATGGTGGATACATGCATCTACATCATCAGTTAACCCAATCAGAGAGACAAAATATGAGATAATTATTTTTACCGAAGCATCACTATCAGGCTGGGGAAGTTATTTAGAAGGTCAAGAAGCCAGCGGATGGTGGAATGAACAAGAAAGGACGCTTCATATGAACCATCTTGAACTGAGAGCATCCTTCTACAGCTTGAACTGCTTTGACAAAGAACTCAGAAACTGTCAAGTCTTGCTGCCTATAGATAATACGACAGCAATACCCTACATCAGTAAGATAGAAGGAGTTCAATACCCAGCATTGAACGAGATAACCTGGGATATTTGACAATGGTGCGAACGTAGAAGGATTTTCTTATATGATTCACGCTTCGTATATACAGTCCAAAGACAACAAAGAAGATTACGAACATTAAAGAATTCTTCCTTCAGAAACTGAATGGGAAGTGTCAGACTGGGCTTTCAAAAAATTGTCAAAAAGTTTGGGCCTTTTGACAACGACCTGTTTGTATCCAATCTAAACCATAGGTGCTCAAAGTATGTCTCCTGAAAGCGAGATTCCAACTCCATGGCCATAGATGCGTTCGCTCTATACTGGTCCGAGTACTCTTTCTATGCTTTCCCACTATTTTGTTTTGCCTTTCAAGTGCTGCAAAAATAAAAGCAGAAAGAGTGGTCTGATTCCCCAAACACTGCAAGAACATGATGTCTTAAATTGGCCAAAAATGTCTTAAATTAAGATACTTTTGGTGTCTAAGACACGAAAAATGTCTTATTGTAAGACATTTTTGAACAATTGAACCGTCCGCGATCAAAAGGGCTTATGAACGAGTGCGCTGGTCCCCTGGCGCAGCCGTAGACTCGCTGTACGAGAGGCCAATGAAAGTCACGCGTAAGCCCTTTTGATCGCGGTGGGTTCAATTTAAGACACCTGTTTTTGCAGTGAAGCTGCCACCCAGGGGGCTTTCTCCCTTTCATGTGGGATGTACTTTTTTTTGTTGGCGGACATCTGGACCCTTCAGCTGCATATTACCTGTATGGATGCTTCAAGAGGAAGAAAACTACCATTATCAGCGTCTTCTTCCTGTGCCACCTAGGTGGCCCTGGTTCTAGAGCGCCTAAGCCCCTCTTCTCTTCGCCTCTTCCAGGACTTTCCTGAAACAGGCGTACTTCCCTGAACCTGACATATGGGACTTTTCTGTGGTCATAGACCAGGCACTTGTGGCACCTGGACATCACGACCTTCTGTGGATCGGGCTGCTTAAAAATATGACCTTCACTCGACCCACTGCCTCGAGCTTCTCTGCCTCTTTCTGGTTTGCCACCACGGCACTTAGCTCCCCGCCTATTCGGACCCAGGACCGTCACCTGTCTCCTCTCTTAAGGAGTCTGCAATAGCTCCCCAAGAGCAGCAACAACCTCCACTTTTTCTATGAGAACGTCAAGGTCCCGGATTTCCAGAGTTACCCTCTGGTCACCCGGAGCTCTATCGGTTCCCATACCTTCTACTGCCTCGGTAACTTTTGCTAATTGTCTTTCATTGACAGTGTTAGTCTGTTTGTAGTCTGTAGTAAGAATGCCTTTAACTTTCTTATGAACTTCTACAGCGTGCGTTGCGCAGGTTAGGGCTGCGGACTGTTAGTGTTAGGGTCCAGCGGAAAGGAATTTTTCTGTTAGGTAGATGATTAAAGGAGACTTATCACCGCTACCTCGTAGTTAAAGAATCGTGTACCTATTGCTTGTAAATACTTTACCTACAGTTCGTAAGATTTAATTTTTTTTTATTTTCAGTTTGGGAATAGTTTGTCAACTGTCTCTTAATATAATATAATATTAATAAAAATATTAATTCAGATTCTAACTGAAATTGTGTGAAAATTACTGTAAACTTTTTCAAATAATTTAATTCTTTATTTAATTTCTGTTTGAATTGAGTAGAATATGTGCAAGCTACAGGGTCCGAATAATTGTTCCTACACTGTAAAAACAGGTGTCTTACAAGTGTCTTATTTTAAGACATAAGACGTTTAGAAAGCGTCTTACAGGTAGTTTTAAGACACTATCTCAATGGTTAAAAATTAAGACACCCTAAAATGTCTTAAAAGTGAAGACAAAATAAGACACTTGTTTTTAGAGTGTACACTCGGTTGTTTGGGAGGGATGCGAACTTCATTTGTGAGCCAACTAAAGAAAATACCTAGCTACGAGCATCAGGCCGATGCATTGGCGGTTCACATGCAAAAGGCCGTTTTTTCTGAAGTCTCTCAATCTGGTTCAGCAGCACTGTTCATTATAAGATCTTATTCGGTAGCTCTAAAAAAGCATCCAATAACGTTCTTGACCACCGCTTAAGAACATCGGCGGCTATGGGTGAGAACAACAGTGCAAGAAATAGGAATAAAGTCTCTAGCAAATGAATCACGCTTTTACTTACCCTCCAGGACGAATGGAGCAATAGCGGATTAGAGTTAGTAAAGCAAGAATGAGAGAGGTTGTTTTAGTGAGGTATTACCACAGGAAGTGGTCGAGTCCCACACAAACAGGTGCGTAAATGCATTTATTCCTCTCCTAAACTTGTTTTGTAAAAAAAAGTAGTTTATTATTATTATTATGGGTTTTATGGTGTAGGGTCAAGTAGGACTAAAGTAAGGTTTAATGTAGGTTTTAAAAGCATAAATATAGGGTACACGAATTGTAGAATTGGTACTTTACCACTGGTTGGCGTTGAAAGGGTAATTTCAGCTGGTTTTTGGCGTCAAAGTATATAGGGTCTAAATTGTATTGAAATTATAGTCTACTTTACTACTCCTAAAATCTACCAGACTCTGAAAATTCAGGTTCAATGTAGAGCCTAAATTTCGACTAGGGACATCTTCATCTCTTTTAGACTCATGGTTTAATTACAAATCGCGAATTAAAACGCAATCATGGGACTGCGCCCGTCAAAATTTCTGTATGTGATTTCATATTTAGAGATGCATACGGTGGTTGACATTATTGCGACATTAACACTCTAAGAGCTCTGTCTAGATGATTGCTCCAACAGATATTAATTTTTTACTTTTTTTTAACATTATCTGCCATTTTGACGCCAGTGGCAGATCCAGACAAGGTTTTTGGAGGAGGTATTGTAGTATTAGGAGGTATTAAATATGAGGCTTTTGGGGGGGGGGGCAAGCACCCGTGCCCCCTCCCCTGGATCCGCCAATGTTTGACGCCGCCATCTTGAATTTGATGTAGCAACTAATGCATATTTTTAATCTTAATAGTTTGTGACATTTTGTGCCACTTTACTACACATTAAAAAAATAGTTTCTGTAAGAAATATTGATTAAAAAAAAGATCGATGTTTCGATACTTTTTTGCCAAGTCACCACATTGGTTTTGCATACACTGAAAAGAGGTTAGGAAATCTGTCAAACTTAGTTCCTTACAGCAGAAGTATTATAACCTCCGAATAACAGCAAATCCACTTTAGTGTTGCTCCTGCATTATTTTGGTACATATATTGTACCAAACGTGTTCCCCAGGACGTAAGATAGCTGCTGCTCTAAACTTTGGTACGGCTCCCGTACCAAACTGAGACAGCTCTGTTACCAAATTGTAATCATCTATCTATATCGTTCATTTCGAACATATCGTGTACTAAACTTTTTTCGGTGTATGAATCAAAATAAAATTTGAGCCGGGAATCTTGTAAAGCGACCCTAAAAACGTAAAGAGACGCTATTCCCTTATTTTAATGTTACTATTCCAAAGTAAGGCTTTGTAATTTTTGTGATTTCAGGCGTTAATGGGTTAACTTTACAATTCTATATTGAAATGATGTCTCAAAATCAGGACAATTTGGTTTACTTTTTACTACTAAAGCATAGAATTTGATTAGAATCGTATGCAGATTGACTTGGAATTTCTTATAACAAGAAGAGATTAACAGAAGTGAATACTGACAAAAATTGAAGAGAGATTATTACCTGGATTCTTCATCCAGGTAATAATTTTTCTCTAAATTAGGAACAACTTAAACTTGAAAATCAAAAATACGATCCTAAGTTTAGAAAAGACAATCAAGCGCGTTCGAAATGCTAATTGTGTACTTCCTTAAAAAGAAGGGATTTACTCTGATGAGTGGTAAGGTGGAGGAAAGTGCAGTCACCTCGATGGCATCGATTCAAGACTTCCATCTACGTGCGATCCGTAAATGTAAATACTAGCAACTAATCACGTTTTGTGACATCCCCCTCCTTTGAACTCCTCTATACTGCTGTCGACCCTCCCACCTGATTCTCATTTATAAGTATGCGTACTTCTAACGACAAACCACTCTTACTAGGTTCAATGACTTCGGATTTTCCCGAACATGTTGAATAAATTAACACTTCTTATGTGTCAGAGAAGATTTTTCTATTCGAATATCTATCAAATCTTTAGCTTTTACAATACTTGGAAATGTTTACTGTTCCAATTAATTTTTAAACAGACAATGCTATATTGTTAAAATATTAATGGTCCCAAAAAATATTATTTCCGTGAAACAAGGTGAAACGACAGAAATAGAAAGTTGGGTTCAATTTTATATAACAATGGAGACAAGTGTATTTCTTTAAGGTGTTAGTCGCGTGCTTGCTACAGTAAAAAAACCGATAAAAAAAAAAGAACAATAAATAAACTTCTATGTCAACTCATTTGCTTCCTTGTGATGTCTTCTAATGTATTAACGTAGGTACTTTTCATGATTTTGAATCATGTACTATAAGTTCTCGTGATGTGCTGTGCAACGTTTACTAGATTATTCAATTAAACTAAATAAAAATTCAAAATTTTGCCATTTTAACTTAATGTATTTTCTATTTTGTGTGTCCAATAAAGTTAACTTTCTTTTAAAGCATTTGTTTTATCTCAATGAGTAACTTGGTAGTTTTATTTTAAAATCTATCGAAAAACTACCTCTGTTTTCTTTTTTCAAAATAAAAAATATTTAGAGGTCGCTCAAAGCTTCCCATGTAAAATGCATGGGGAAAAAACACTTTTTCGCAGAATTGGTATGAAATCCTTGAAAACGAATATTTTCAATCAGCAAACTTTGTTTCTCTTTTGCAGATTTAAAAGAATAATGCTAAATTGTTTATGTCATGATTTTTTAATATTAACTATTATTTATAGGGCCCCAAAAACCCCCATAAATTACAAGATTACGAAACAATTGTTAAAAAAAAATTTCTTACTATTTTGATGGAAGTTTTATCCCAGATTTAGAATAAATAACATAAATATGGATTTTTAAGTATTATCCAATTAATTCCTAGTTTTTATGAACAAATTAGGTACTATTTTTTATTTACAACTTTTTATCAAATTAAGCTACAGAGTTGTAACTTTTTCTCAATTGTGCAACTTTTCAGGACAAATGTAACCAGTTACTAACAGCAATCTAAGAATAACCATTTTACTAATTGTTTAAAAGAATTACTATGTTTAACTTCAACTTTTAAACAAATTGAGTTATAGAGTTTCGATTTTTTCACAATTGTACAACTTTTCAGGCCAATTCTAACCAGTTACTAAAAACAAAATAAGAATAAAAATTTTTCTAATTGTTTAAACAAATTACTCTTGTTTTACTTCAACTTTTTATTAAATTGAGCTACAGAGTTTCAATTTTTTCTTAATTTTATAACTTTTCAAGCCGAATGTAACCATATTTGCATATTTACCAATTGTTTAAACAAATTACTATTGTTTAACTTCAACTTTTGAACAAATTGAGCTACAGAGTTTCGATTGTTTCTCAATTGTGCAATTTTTCTGGTCAAATGTAACCAGTTAAAACCAGCAATCTAAGAATAACCATTTGACTAATTGTTTGAACAAATTACTATTGTTTAACTTCAACTTTGTATCAAATTGAGTTACATAGTTTTGATTTTATCTCAATTGTGCAACTTTTCAGGCCAAATGAAACCAGTTACTAATAACAATCTAAGAATAAGAATTTTGCTAATTGTTTAAACAAATTACTATTGTTTAACGTCTACTCTTTATCAAATTCAGCTACAGTGTTGCAATTTTTTTTCAATTTTGCAATTTTTCAAGCCGAATGTAACTAGTTACTGACAACAGTCTAAGAATAACAATTTTAACTATTGTTTAAACAAATAACTATTGTTTAACTTCTACTGTTTATCAAATTGAGCTACAAAGTTGCTTTTTTTCTTAGTTTTGCAACTTTTCAAGCCGAATGAAACCATTTTCTAACAACAATATAATAATAACAATTTCACGAATTGTTTAAACAAAAAAACTATTGTTTAAGTTTTACTCTTTATTAAATTGAGCTACAAATTTCCAATTTCTTCTACATTTTCCATTTTTTTAAACCGAATATATGAAGTTATCAACAAGAATCGAAGATGTCGTGGAGAGAGGTGTCAAATTAATTTCCGATTTTAATAAATTAATTACCAGAGACGAGAAACAGAAGCATTATTTACTGTAAGTTATTAAAGAATATCGTAAGCAGTTCCCAGATTGTAAGAAACAGACATTATCAAAAGCAATTATGTAAATAAAAATGTTTGTTTATAAAATATTCATAATAATAAATTGTTCACAATTTTTACTGGATAATTACGTCTTATATTAAATCTTACCTCTCTCTAAAAAAAAAAGAACAGTTTAACAATACTAATTTGTTTAAACAATTTATAAAATTGTTATTCTTAGATTATTCTTAGTAACTGGTTACATTCAGCTTAAAAAGTTTTAAAATTGAAAAAAATTTGCAACTCTGTAGTTCAATTTGATAATGAGTAAAAGTTAAACAATAGTAATTTGTTTCAACAATTGGTAAAAATGTTTTTCTTAGATTATTCTAAGTAACTGGTTACATTTACCTTGAAAGTTTCAAAATTGAGAAAAAATTGCAACTATGTAGTTCAATTTAATAATGAGCAGAAGTTAAACAATAGTAATTTGTTTAAACAATTTGTAACATTGTTTTTATTAATTTGTTGTTAGTAATTGGTTACATTCGCCTTGAAAAGGTGCCAAATTGAGAAAAAGTTACAACTCTGTAGCTTAATTTGATAAAAAGTTGTAAATAAAAAATAGCAATTTGTTTAAAAAAATTAGCAATTACATGGGATAATTATTAAAAATCAATATTTATGTTATTTATTCAAAATCTAGGAAAAAAACTTCTATAAAAATAGTAAGAAATATTTTTTAACGATTGTTTCGTAAATTTGTAATTTATCGGTATTTTTTGAGGCCCTTTAAAAAATAGTTAATATTAAAAAATCATGCAATATACAGTTTAGCATTATTCTTTGAAGTCTTCTCCATGCATTTTACATGAAAAATTTTGAAGGTATTGAGCGACCTCTAAATATTGTTTGGTTTTGTAAAAAGGAAACAGGGGTAACAATCCTAAGGGGTGAGATCATTAAAATCCCGACTTTACTTATTTTAGACCACCCTACTGACCACTCTCAGTTAAATTTGACTGAAAATTCAGTTCTCACTGATTTTCAGTGAAAATTTTACTGTTAGAAATCAGTAAACTTGTTTTATCGGCAGAGGTTACTGATTCTCATTGACTTATTTTTGGCAGGTAATCAGTGAAATTCCACTTATTCATTTTAAGAGTGTTTGTGTCTAAAATTTTGTAAATTTTACACGGAGAAAAAAGATTAGCTGCCTTAGCTAAGAGTTAGCTATACCTTAGCTAATTTTAATTGCTATTATATGGATAGTTATTTTTGTTAGCTAACACAACTAGTAAATAGCTTTCACAGCTAATTGTGCTTGCTGTCTGAGCTAATTATCTGCTACCATCGCTAAAAATTAGCTATTCATATAGTACCTAACTAATTTTTTTCAGTATATTGAAAATCCATTGTTTCTATATTGTTTGTTGAAACTGAGTTGAAAATTGAAACTTGAGTTTTCTACCATCGCGAAAGTGTCACTGCGATTAACCGTTTCCCAATCATGTCCTCGAACACTCAAGGGGAAGCAGTCTGCAAAAGGATCGAACGATTTTGCAGCGGTCGTCGCTC
Source organism: Ganaspis brasiliensis (assembly GCA_037103525.1). NCBI lineage: Eukaryota > Metazoa > Arthropoda > Insecta > Hymenoptera > Figitidae > Ganaspis > Ganaspis brasiliensis. The sequence goes on along the minus strand of JAZKLR010000074.1, from coordinate 450,702 downwards.
TTCTTACCATCACATTACCATTACAGCAAGTCCGATCGCATCCACTTCTCTTAATCTGATTTTTCAACGTTTGTCGCTCCTAAGAAACAATTTTACTTAAATGAACAATATTACAAACATTTATATGTAAATGCACTAATCAAAGTGATTGTATCAAGGTATATATAATCAATTTCCACATTCCTGTCTTGTTTGTAATATATATATATATATGTGTGTGTGTGTGTGTGTGTATACACATACGTAATATATACATCTGTAGCATATCATGGTGATTATCCTAGCATGAAGCCCGAAATTGAAAAAGAATGAAACTTTTCAATTAGGTACTATGAATTTCATTTCTTGACTATTCTTTTTTGTATTTCTTGTAAAAGATTCAAATAGGCTATATTTAATTATTTTAATTCCTCTAAAGTCATTTTAACAGAAAAAAAATTGTCGTTGCAAAGATTCGAACTCGAGATTTCTATGCAAGGGACAGACGCTTTGTTCGCACAGCTACTTTAGTCTGTAACATAAATTAAAGTCTTTATATATTTAAGTTGTGACGCTGTTATTTCTAGAAATTTTAAATGAAATTAAAAACAATTCAACATTGAAAAAAATACTCTAGTCAGATTAGACATTTGATTATGGTTAACAGGTTATCTAGAAGTTTGACAGCTATACGTATGAATTTTCTATAATGCATGGGTGCGCCACTGTCGATTTTACCTAACCTTACAATGTCACTTGCAGTTTCCCAAATATAAAGTGTTCCATCAGACAGTCGTATGGCTAAAACACAAAACTCTATATCGCAGTTTTCAATTAGCAATAAAATATGATCGACCTACCCATAATTATCGCAGTACCACGGAAATATTTTTTTCAGTGAAAAGATTGGAATGTTAAAAGGGGATTGAAAATAATAAAAAAATTATCCAAATAGTTTACTATTTGAATTCAAAATAATTTAAAAGTTATCAAAATATTAAGCAGGAATTAAAAGTGATTTTTTTTTCATGAGACATATTCCCAGCAGAGAATACAAAAGAATAAGCAAGAAATGGAATTTGAAAATATTGAATAATTCTCACAGTGCCATTAAAGCGGTACAATTTTGCAATTCTTTTTAATTTTGGCCATTTTACTGGGTCGACCACATGGAATCTTAAAAAAAAGCGATTGGACCATAACAATCTTTTGAAACGGATATTTTTTTAGGTAACGTTTTTATTGCTTTTCTCGGTATTGTTCTCGATTGGTTTTGATGAAAAAAAGATTCTCAGCTCTTGGTTTGTTCCAATTGATTTTACGAAATGGTTTTTTCAATTTACAGAAACTCTTCTTCTGAAATTGCCATTTTTGAAGGTTGTTTCTTACGCTCCCCACCCCTCTCTTTCTCTTTGGGTATACCGTCGCAAATGAAAGCATGACCTCCTTAGTTCAGCTATCTCCTGTGTCCACCAATACGAAGTTGTTCCACTGCCTCTTTTGGGGCACAGTTATAGCGTATCTTCCAAGCACCAGCAGCAGATAGTACATAACGCCTTACCCTTTAGATAATAATGCAGTTTTAATTAAATATAATATTACAATTATATAATTATTTAAGAAAAGTAAATTCCCTTCCAAATATATATTTGAGAAACGTAAATTCGATTAATGGGAAGGTAAAAAAACATAAACACTTTTTATGTCATTTTTCAAAGTTGCGAAGTTTTAATGGTTTGATTTACCATGATTCAGGCTAATTTTATTAAATAAATAAATAGACACTTACTTAATATAATAACAATAATTCACACACACTTTAAACATTAAATAACAATTTAAAATAATAATACCTGAATATTCCTATAAAATTAAACACATTGCAACTATATAGTCAATTTTTTAATTTTCGTCAAGATTAAAAACAATAAATAATAGATAATAATAAATAACAGAGAGAGGACCGACTTGACAATTTCCGTCATTTCTATACAAGTATCAAGTCAAAACTAAATTTAAATAAGTTTGGAAAAGCACCACATGTACTGAAAATATAAGAGGTCAATGAAATCAAAAGTAAACAAGTTAAGTGGGAGACACCTGAAAATAGTTAGGAATTTAGTTGCCTTTAGTAGCTAATTATATAATTAGGTGATAATGAGATACACTGATTTAAAAGTTTGCGAACTTTTATAATTCTGAAGCTTTGTGGAACCTGTTTAAAAACATTGCAGAATATTAATAACTTAAAAGTCTTTATGAAGTTTAAACTGTTTATTATTAATTGAATAAAAATCTAAAGCGATTTTAAGCGGGGATAGTTGAAACCCCTATTACCCCCCCCTGGCTACGCCCTTGGTTCCTACAAATTTCTCATTTCAAAATTCTACGATTTTTCCATTATTTCCAGATGATAAATTATAAAAATTTCCACGGTACATTAAATCCTATAAAGATTTTCTACTACTATTTTCTACTTATTATATTTCTCTTGCAGAAAATTGTAATATTGACAATAACACTACAAAAGTAATGTTTTATTATCTAAAGAATAATTCAAAGAACTTTAAGTTTTTGGAAGTTCATAACATGTTATGAATCACAGAAAGTTAAGATCGATAAGTTTATAAAAATTGAAGCCCCTTGGTCTCCTTTTTAAAAATATCAAATTTTAATTTGATATTTTAATAATATAATTAGTCATATAATTATCAAATAATGGATATAATTAATCAAATATTTAATTGTTGAAATAATGGCTAAAATTATAACTTATTCTTTCATATTTGTAATAATTAATTTAATCCTTAACAGTTGCAAAGCAGTTCAAAGCATAAAAAGTTAAAAATATCAAAAAAATTGCAAGTTTCTCGCTATATTTTATCAAAAGTTGTCAAATAGGAACAACGATTTGTTTAAATCCTGAATTATGCCTAAATCTGTGAGGAAGAAATTTCTTTCCTGTGGAGGAAATTTTTATAAACTTTTATTTTCAAGGAATTTTTTGTGCTTAAGGGTAGTTCTATAAAAGATAATTTTGGGGCTGGGGAGGGGGGGTTTCTAGATTTTAAGATTTAGTCCTAAAATTTTTAGAGCAAATTTCTTTTCTTGTGCAAGACATTTTTATAAATTTTGAATATAAATCAGTAAGTGATGATTTGGCGGTTAAGGGTGGTATTTTGAAAAATTATCTTGAGGACATTTCAGATCATCTGAATTAGCCTTAAATTAAATAACAGACTGAAAAAGCAAACTAAAGTAGGGGAGAGGGCCCCAAGATGGACATAGTATCGATTTAATGTTCTAGTATCCAAACTGAATAAGATATATTAAAATGTTTTATACCGAATGAAAGTACCATTTATTAGGTAACTTATGGCCATAAAGATAACATTTTATTTTGAACATAAACATTTTTTAAAGCATTTTTTCCAATTGTAAAAATTTTCGGTCTAAAAAAAAGTGGCTCCAAGATGGACGCCTTCTTAAAAGTCTCGGCAAAATCTAATAAATTAAAAATTAACATCGTGTAACAATTATTATACTAATTTTTAATCATTTTACTGTATTTATCAAGAAATAACATTTTTAAAAATTTCAATTTATTAGCTTAACCATAAAAAGCAATAAGAAGTAGAAAAATATAAATATATCAAATTCTCTAACGATAATATCACATTTTAGAAAATAAAAAATTTCAATTAGGTGACTCAATAAATTATTGAAAAAAGTGTAAAATCAAAAATATGAAAATAAATACTTTGAGAGCTGACGTCTGAACATCTTAGGGCACATGATACCATTTTTTGAATCCCAGTAAAAATTTGTATGCAAACATAATATTAGTAATATCAGTTTAGAATATTATTATAGGATAAATATATAGGGGAGAGGGCCCCAAGTTGGACACCCTATCGATTTATTGCTGTAGAATCCAAACCGAATAAAATATATTAAAATGTTTTATACCGGATGAAAGTACAATTTATAAGGTAACTTATGGCCACAGAGATAAAATTTCATTTTGAATATAAACATTTTTTAAAGCATTTTTTCTAATTGTTAAAATTTTCGGTCTAAAAAAAAGTGGCCCCAAGATGGACACCTTCTTAAAAGTCTCTGAAAATAGTAGTAAATAAAAAATTAACATCGTGTAACAATTCTTGAACTAAGTTTTAATCATTTTACGGAATTTATCAAGAAATAAAATTTCTAAAAACTTCAATTTAATAGCTTAACAGTAAAAAGTAATAATATATCGAAAAATATCAATATAACAAATTCTCTAACTAGATATTTCACATTTTATGGTGGAAAATAAAAAATTTTAATTAATTGGCTCAAAAAATTATTGAAAAAAGTATAAAATCATTTTAGAATATTATTATACGATAAATAAAAATACAACTGGTTTTTTTTCTTCAAATGTGCATCAAAATCTTCGTCTATACAAACAACAAAAATGACAAAAAGCATAAGGCGCTGTCACCTTAAACAAAAATTTTATACAAATTGTCCATCTTTGGGCCCTGTCCATCTTGGGGCCCACTCCCCTATTAAAATAATCTGCAGCGTGATTGTTTTAATCCAATTTCAGATTATTTAAATTCAATTTAGTATTAAAAAAAGAGCGATGCAGATTAGTTTAATTCGAAACAATTTTCTGTGCACAAAATCACGTGGTATTTGTAGAAGAAAAACAAACTGGTTTTTTTTTCTTCAAATGTGGATCAAAATCTTTTTCTGTACAAAGAACAAAAATGACAAAAAGCATAAGGCGTTGTCACCTTAAACAAAAATTTTTTACGAAATGTCCATCTTGAGGCCCGTTCCCCTATGAAAAAGTGGTTATTATAGTTAGGGGTGGTTTCTAGAATTACTGGTGGCTTTTAGATGTAGGAGATTTTCAGAAAATTTACATTTTGGTTCGCTTATGATCCGTGTCAAATTCATAGACTATTTTTTCTTAATTAAAGCATTTTGGTTGCTTTATGTAAACCCTTAAGGACGATCGATAAACAAACAGGCAGCGGTTGTCAAACACTTTCCTCTCCTTTGTTGAAAATTTGCACTTTGACAATTTTTTTTATAAAAACCAAACACTTTTTCTAAGTAATCGCGCTGTTTGGCATTATCGTATAGGGAATAACGAATTTGTATCATAAGTTTTTCAAGATTAGACGTTTCCACGAACTGAAAAAAGAAAAACTGAAAATACGGGATTCGCGACTCAAGTAAACTTCTTAAGTGGAAACTCTCTTGGAATATACGTTAGACGTGTCGCGGACCTTTTCTGCAACAAGTCTTTCAAGTTTATTCTTAGTTTTCGTTTTTCCGCTCGTGGAAACATCTAATTGCGGAAAACTTATAATTTTTAAATTCCTTATTTCCTACAATTTTACCGAACAGCGCGATTTCTTGGGAAAAGTGTTTGGTTTTCTTTTTTTTGTTTTTTTTTGTCAAAGTGCAAATTTTCACCAAAGGAGAAAAAAGTGTTTGACAACCACTGCCTGTTTGTCCATCAATCGTCCTTAAGACTGTATAGAAGCGCCCTCAACAAATGCTACTCTATATATGTCTCCATCATGAAAAGATGTTTACTTTTTACTGTGTGCGTCCTAGTAACCAGGTATATAGAGTTTGTAGTGACTTAGGACCTGAAGAATTTCATTGGCTTGTACAAAAACTTGAAGTACATAGCATTATGCGGTGCGCAAACTACAGAAATCCTTGGCATAAGGATCAATGAAACTCTGCCAAAACCTGGATGGACGCCAATTTCTGGAAATGGCCTTGGAAAAAACCGAAGCGCTGATCGTCAAAGACCCCACCTATTAAGATCCATGGGACTGAAATATAATGAAGAAATACTATATAGTATCTGGGCGTCGAGTTGGATAATAAGCATAGCTTTAACCAACATTTAACATCTGCAACGATCAAAGCCATCCAATGTGGAGGAAACATTTCCCGGCTTATGACCAACATTGGTGGTCCCAGGGAAGCAAAAAAGGAGACTAGTAGCGAGCGTGATGCACTCAAGACTGCTTTATGCAGCTTCAGTGTGGGCATCAGTCCTAGAAAAACACGCCATCTCTATGAGACTACTTTCAGCTCAAAGAATAGTACTGGTGAGAATAGTATCAGTCTACCGGACTATACCTACTAGCGCTGTGCAAGTCCTAGTGAGCGTTCCGTCGATAGGTCTATTAGCCAAGGAAAAGCAATATGTTTACTTCGTCACTAAAGATCGGGCAGTCTCGCTCCCAGAGGAGGACAGACAGCGACTAAAGGCTTAGATGCGTAGAATCACGAGGAGTAGATTAGTCAAGAAGTGGCAGGTGAGATGGAATGGTGAATCCCTACTGAAAAATCCTATATAGGATCCTACATAGGATCCTATATAGAATCCATATGGATTCCTATGAGAATCCACGTAGGATCCTATATAGGTATTGTCCTATAGGAATCCATGTGGATTCTCATAGGAATCTATGTGGATTCCTATAGGTCGCCTATAGGACAAGTCCTATATATAGGATCCTATGTGGACTCTCCTATAGGAATACATGTAGGATCTCATATAGGATCCTGCATAGGCGTCCAAAAAATTTTTTGTACACCCTCCTACATATGATCCTACGTAGGTTCCCATATAGGATCCTATATGGGAACCCATATAAGATCCTACATGGGTACCCCCAAAAAAAATTTTTGTACCCCTTCCTCATGCGCAGTCGTCTTTTACGTATTCTACAATACTTACGCCTGCGCAGTAAATATTTTTCGTCCTTATAATGGTGCTTAATGGATATTTGAATAAAGTTGTTAAAAAAAAACAATTAATTCTGTGTACATATTTTTTTTTTGGGCGCCCATAAAAGATCCTATATAGGATCCTATATGGGAACCTACGTAGGATCCTATGTAGGGGGGTGTACAAAAATTTTTTTGGGACGCCTATGTAGGATCCTATATGAGATCCTACATGTATTCCTATAGGAGAGTCCACATAGGTTCCTATATAGGACGTGTCCTATAGGCGACCTATAAGAATCCACATAGATTCCTATGAGAATCTACATGGATTCCTATAGGACAATACCTATATAGGATCCTATATAGGATCCTACGTGGATTCTCATAGGAATCCATATGGACTCTATATAGGATCCTATGTAGGATCCTATATAGGATTTTTCAGTAGGGATCTATCGGAGGTGGACTTACCACCTTATTCCCAATCTTGGTAAGTGGCTAGAAAGAGGGAACGGAGAAGTTAGCTACCTAACACAGGTGCTAACAGGTCATGGTTGTTTCAACGAGTATTTGAAACGATTTAAATTAAGAGGAGAGGGATAGTGCTCCTATTGCGAAGCCCCCGTGAACACCGCGGAGTACACCCTCTTTGTTTCCAGATATTGGGAGGAGAAAAGGCATGATGTCTTTCGGGCGGTGAGTACTGAAGTCACCCCCGAAAACATGGTTGACCTTATGTTGAGGAATGTGGACTCGCGGCAGCACATTGAATCCTTCATTACCCAGGTAATGATGACTAAAGACATCAATGGACGCAAGGTAAGGAATCAGGGTTAATCTGAAGACAATAGAAGGTAAGAAGTTAGGGAAGAAAACCGTATAGAATCCTCTACCTGGCATGCCTCCGAAGTCGACCGTTGATTGCTGGAGGTCCTTACCCCCACAGATTTGTCGGCTGATCAAGATCTGATGCTGGGCTGAGGGATCTATGGGTATGAGTGAAGTTAGCCCTCGGTGATGTTGGTTGCCAAGTTCAATCGTTCCGTTGAGTGTTCAATACTCCTATAAAGCTAGGAAGGTTTAGTGGGTATTACACAGAGACAAACTTACAGGGGAATTTATATTCCTAAGTAAATTATTTTCTGGACTCGAGTCCCACACACGGGGAGCACCCGTTTTAAACAATGCTTGCATCATTCATTGTAAGGTGTTCCTTATGGTACGTAAATGCATTTGTCAAACATCGCCTCGTACAAAAAAAAACTACATAGCATTTGAGTTTTAAAAAATACCTGTAAGAACTTTTGCATTAAGAAAGGAACAGACTGGTGAAGAGCAGTCCAGACAGCTTAAACAGATGTGTACAATAATTTTTCGGTAATTGAGATATTTGGCTTTGACCTAGTAGCACAATAACTAACTACTTGGACCCCATATGTATCAAAGCTAATTTGATACATTTAATTATTTATTTTATTTTCTTCAAGAATTTATCTGGGAAAGTCTTCTGAACGTCTTTTTAAGGGAAGTTTCAATGTTATTCTTGTTTTGCATGGAGATTTCCATGTGAATTGTACCACAACTTAGACATGCCCCAATAGCACCTAAACTTGCCTCAACTTTGCCAACCTTTTCTCAAGTGTCGTCAACTTTCAAAAGTTTTGCTGCAAGTTTAGAAACTTGAAAAAAGGTTGGAAAAGTTGAGGCAAGTTTAGGTGCTAAAGGGGATAGCCTTAACGTTTTTTATATACAACGCCGACCATCTGGTAGTGTATTAGTATCCTCTATAGGTCCGGCTGTTTTCTAGTCAATTTCATTAAGAAAGTTTAATTTGCGCAGAAAACATTAATTTTCTTTTACTAAACTTTGTCACGAAAAAACGTCAAGGGTAAGGAGCAGCGCAATCAACATTTTTCAGTTGCTGATTTTTTGGTGGAAAGGGTAGTTGGAAAAGGGTAAATAGAGGGTGAAAGGATGGGGAGCGAAAACACCATCCTTACTGCTTCTGTAGCCTCTAATTAACACTCGTCACGCCATTTCTTTATCAAGTATGGCTGGCACAAGAAGACTATAGACAGGGAAGCCAAATAAGTGGTGGGGTTTGATGTGAAGATAAATTGAATTTCATGAGGAGAGATATACATACTAGGGAAAACTGATAACTGCGCGTCATATTAATATTTTGGTTTTCTACGAATACCCACCACCAAAAAGACTAGAGGCAGGAGAGCCACGTAAGTGGGTGAGTATGCGTAGAAACCCAAAATAGTAATTTGACGAACAGGTATTAGTTTCCCCAGTATGTAGATCTCTCCGCCTGAAAGGCAATTCATTTTCACTTCAACGCTCTTCTTACGGAAACATTGGAGTTACTCCTCCTGTCTCTAGTCTTCTTGCATTGGCATTGCATTGGCACAACAGTGATTCAACTCGTTTTGTACTTAATAAAACTGAATTATTGGGTTCAAATTATAATGAGTGGATGAGGATCGTTACTTATCGATAAATGATATCGGATGAGTTCCTCAATCTACACAAGAAATTAATTATAAGATCATGCCCTTAGACGATTTACATTCATTTTCATTTTAGGGTTGCGCCTGATCGCCCCCTTTCCATGTCTTGTAGTTTTAAAATTTAAAACTAGTTTGGGATTGTCAAATTCTGGTTTAATTATTGATCCTTTCAACGCTCCCTGTTGATATAATTTTTATTGAAAAACAAATGCAAGACAATTCTGGTTGACTTTATGGTGCATTAAAATGTTTATTCGTTTTTCAGTGCAATATAATTCTTATTCAAAGTTGCGTACAAAACAATACATACAGAAGCAAGCGGTCAATATAATTCCTATTCGAAAATGCGTACAAAATAATTTTTAATATTACGGACGAGATAAATCATTTTAAAATTTAAGTTAAATTTAAAATTATAATATAGATAATCAAGTTAAAAATTGGATATTAAATGCCAATTGCTTAAGAATAATTTACCAAATAAGTTTATTAACTTTTTCTAACAATACTATTTTTTGGTCTTGGCGATCACATGAATATAAATAATTATAATTTCAGAGTTAAGTATATAGGTTAGTAAATATTTAAAATTGCATAAACATATAAGAATCTTTAGTCGATTAACTAGTAAAAATAAAACATTTTATTACTTACTGTAAAAAAAGTTCCATTGAGGTTCACTGTTACTAATTTTTATTAAAGAGAGTTTATTTTAACATTATAAAATTGAATAGCTTTTTATTAGTTTTACCAATTAATGTAAATCTTATAAACTATTTATCCTTTAAAAAATTAGTATTTACCAGAAATGTTTTGAAAATAATGTAATGTAAAGCATAAAAATATGCAATTCAGTTTTGATATTAAATATAACAATTACAATCCGTATTTTTATTTTACAAAAAGAATTATAATAATATCAATATATACATCTTTTATTATAATTAACACAGAATACATTGTTTATTGCAACGGATGTATTTAAACAGTTACAACAGTAAACATTTTTAACAAAAGAGTACAAATATTTTTTTGGAAATCAATTTTATGAAATTTTAAATATTTACTAACCTGTATATTTAAATTTGTGAGCGCCAAGATTAAAAAATGGCTTGGTAGAAAAAGTTCATAAACTTCGTTGATAAATTATTTGCAAGTAATTTGCATTTAATATTCAATTCTTTACCTAATTACCTTTATTATAATTTTAATTGTAACTTTAATTTTAAAATGATTTATCTTATACGTAGTATTAAAAATTATATTGTACCCATTTTTGAATAGAAATTGTATCAACCGATATATAGCAACAGTAAGTATTGTTTTGCACGCAACTTTGAATAAGAATTATATTGCACTGAGAAACGAATAAGAATTTGAATACACCATAAAGTCAATAAGAATTGTCTTGCATTTGTGTTTCAATAAAAATTATATCAACAGGGAGCGTCGCTGTATTGTGTTTGTATTAAAAATAACGTGGTGTAATTAACATGTTTTTACAAACTTTACACAAACTCACAAGAGCAGTTTTAGCACATTTTTTGCAGACTTTCTGTTACATTTTCAAAGACGGTCTGTTATCATTCCATCATCATTACAATCATTTCTGCAGACTCTATAGTCCGCTGAAAGTATATGGATTGTTTGCAGAAATTCTGCAAATTGACTTATATAATTAACACCATTACAAAGCAAGACAGATTAAAATGAATTCCCTCTTTTGCTTGTCACTATGTAGATATTTCCAAATCTACATTTCTTAAAAATTAAAATGCCTAAATTTTTAGATTTTTATGAATCATTTGTAGAATTTGTTAATAATTTCATACTATAAAGTTTTATTCAATGTTTCTTATCTTCGTTCCTGAATACATTAAAATTTTGAGTTTTCTTTAAATTTTGCAATTAGAAACCAAAGCGGAAAAATGTCAATATATTCTTATAAATTGTTTTTTTATTTATTCATGTGCTCATCATGACAAGATAACGGCATGATTAATTCTAGATATTTATCTCAAGTGAATGTCCGATAGATATGACTTTTAATTTTGGTCCAAGCACATTTGACGAAAGTTAGTTTATGAATATGTAGATATGGAAATCATTTTTACGAGTATCACTCACTTTAATAAAACTTACAGCAATCTAGTGGACCAATCGTACACAATTTTAAATATATGTTTAAAATATCTTTTTGCATAATAATTATATTACTAAACACACTCTATTAATATGTTAATCTACAATTAAATTTCACGCATTTTGAACTACTGTTTTCATCTACATATTTTCATGAATCATAAAAGTTATTCGTTTTCTATTGTCCCATATTTAATATTATTTACTTTTTCTTTTTAAATTTACTTTGCATTTGATGAAATATAGACTAAACTTTATTTCATTAAAAAATTTCATTGGCGGTGATATCATATAAAATTATTAACGCATTAAGTGAAACCGTTTTCAGAAAAAAGATAATCTCTGCAGTTCCTCTTGTCCACGAAAAGGTTAACGGCGCAATCGTGTCCAGGCGCCAAGTTTCCGAAACCCGAGACGATTTTATAGCGAGAGTGATAAGGAAGGGGAATGGCTCGATCTTCTTTTATCTCATTAGGTTTCCGAAACCTGGCGACCGTATCAGGATGCACCTTAAGGTAGGACGAAGAAACTGGTTGGCCCGCTTGGTACTCGGCAAGACAATTACTGAGTAAGAGAATTGGGTTGTTGCGTAAAATTAGGATCATTACTCAAGGGAACGGAGGCGCTTTGAACTTTCGAAAAATCCTGTTTTATAACTTCTCGTAGCACTTTAACTCATAAATTACTTGAATTATAATCGATTTATAGGGTTTTCGATTTTTGTAGAAATTCATCTCATCCATAAAATTTATGTTTATTCCTACTATAAATTATCAAAATATACTTTTACTTCGTGACAATATTATTTTCGTGTAAATTTATATTTCTCCGTTACTATACTTGTATTAAAATGAACTCTCAATATTTTGTACTTTATTGCATTTATTTCGGTATGTTGTATCATTTTTGTATAATTTAAATCCTGACTGATTATGGAATTACACACTTGATATTTGATAATTTTTTAAATTGATACAATTATTTCTATGTTATTACCAAATTAGAAGAGTGATAGCAGTGTCCAGTATTGCCCAGTAATACTGAATTTTTACCGGTAATTGCGGGTAAATTGTTACCAGAGAGGTAATTTTAGAATAATTACTTTTAGAACTAGTTTTTTATAATGATAATACTATAATTAATACCTACTTTTTAATGGTATTACAGTATTTCTCAAACAGCTTTTTTTAATAAATAATATATGTATAATAAATTTAATAATTAAATAATCATTCTGAAGTGTTATTTAGCAGACTACAATATGCACAGGCAAGTGCAATGCCAGCAATGCAATAAATTCTTGTGTCAGTTTGAAAATACAGGTGAAAATAAATTCAATTTGTGAATAACTTTATTAATTGAAAAAAAATTTTTAAAATGGTGAATAACTATTTTCTTTTAGTTTTATTCGAAAATGAACAAAAAATTGTGAAACACAAGATCAAGAATCATTTTATCTAATTATTAAAATTGTTTTGAATAATAACGTATATTTTAACTTTTTTCAGATTAAAAAATAATTTGTTAATTTATTGTACAAAAGAGTTTATGATAATTAAATTGTAATTTCTAACTTGCATTTATTAAATTTATATTAATAAATAATAAAATTATGCAATGTGTCATACCTGAAAAAAATAAATGTTGACGGACACGATGACAATAATAATAACCATGAATTTTAATTTTTGAATTATTATTCTACAAATACACATCGGTTTCAATTGTAGGTTTGCATAATTTTTCTTGATTATCCAGAAAATAAGTTTATGCGGTCACAAATACCTTTTTAAACGTTTCTCATCTAATAAATCGAGGGGCACGATGGCAATGAAGCAATTGAAGACGTATGTTTTTTTATTATTTTTAAAATATTTGTTTATTCAGTTTTTAACGATTTTTTAATTTTCACCCACACAATAATTATATGTGAATCTCAATATGCCTGAGGTATCCAACAGTGTTATTTCCAATAATGAAAAGAGTTATTTTTTAATTTTAATACGACTGTTCTAGTATCACGTCGCAGAACCATAGCGATGATACACAAACGATCTAAACTAGGTGATAAGAACTTTGAAAAAAATTACTTTTAAAGTTAAACTAAAATTATTATTAATTATTTAAAAGTATCATATCTTATTTAAAAAATAGTTTTAGAATGTTCACAGTTACTGTCTACTATTACGTAGCCACCTACTGTTATAAGTAAAATTAATCAATTTGTTTTTTTTTTAGAAAATAAATTTTTTCTCTATAATTTATTTAAAACTATCTAAATTCTAAATATAATGAGCTCAAGATAAAGTCGTTCTGCTTGTCAAATTTTAAAACATATATTTTTGAAAAAAATGTAAATTGCAGTGTTTTTTTTAAATTTCAAGTAACTTTTCAAGGAATAGAAATTTTTTAATGTTGTTGGTTTGATTTAGAAGATAATTTTCTATAGATTTTAAAAAGTTTATCATTATTGTTGCACAATTGTTTTCTTACATTTTGTATGAAGCTAAAGTGAGAATAAAGATATTAAAAAAATTTAATGTTATTTGACCGATCTGAACAAATATGATAAATTAAATAAATTAACATTTTAAAAAGATTTTTCCAAAAACTTTAAAAAACTTAATTTATTAAAGTGCAAGATGTTTTGTTTTTTTAAGAAAAATCCACATTTATTTACAAAGAGTGTGTGTTGTTAAGCTTTTCGTTCATCTACGATGAACCTCTTCAGACATTTAGTTATAAACTGTAAGATAAATAATACGAGACTATAAAACATCGTTAAAAAAATATAATAATTAAATAATCCAAACAACTCTTACATCTTTACTTTAATTTATTAAAATTTAAAAAAATAATTACAATTTTTACATTTTTTCAAGTCATGTTCGACTTTTTGAAAAATGTAATAGAAAATTTGTGCAATAATAATGATAAATTTTTTTTAATTCTATAGAAAATTATCTTTTAAATCTTACCAAGATCATTAAAAAATCTCTATTATTTTAAAAGTTATTTGAAATTTAAAAAACACTGCAATTTACACTCTTTTATAATATACTATTTTTTAAAAATTGACAAAGCGACTTTATCCTGCACGGAAAAAATTATTTATTAAAATTGATTCAAAAATCGATGAAAACGAAAACATAGAGACATAATTTTCAAAAAGCTTGAAATATGATTGCATTCAAGAACACAATATAGAAAGAATCATCAAGCAGTCGGTTAAACTTGAATTTTGATGTAGTAAAACAGAGTGAGAAATTATTAGTTATCACTGAGAAAATAAGTTGACTAAATATAACAACCATTTGATTAATATTAACCGAGTATTACTGCTAATATAGCACCTGCAAAGCATTTTTTTTTATCGTAACCGAATAAATATGGTTATGAGTCTCTGTAGAATCTTGTTAATTTAATCGGTTACGATAGCTTACCTTCTTCATTAAAAATATCCAAAATGCGTTAGTAAATTTCTTGGATTACTTTGTTTGTTAAAAAGTAAACGTATTTTTAAAATAGATACAGAAATTATATTTAAAACACATATTGAGTAAAAGTACCTAGTTTACGTGTAGCACAATTCTAATCAAAATATATTATTGTATTTTTGACGTTTTCGCTTGTCACCTCTGAGGTTAGGTTATGGGACGGTCACAGCTTAGGCCAAGGCAGATGAAATCGTAACACGTAAACTGAAAACTTAAGACAGACAGAGAGAGTAGGACTCTCTCAGTTTCATTCTTAAGTTTTAGGTTTTACGTCTTACGATTATATATGCGTTGCCATAGTAACCCTGCAGGCAGCCAATAGCTGTGGCCGTACCGTAAGACTGAGAGAGAGTAGGACAGAGATAGTATGTATAATACGTATGTATTATACAGTATAAGGGTAAAATCCCATGTGAGCAGAAAATCATGAGAGTGAGAGAGACAGTGATATCTACCTACCTCTCTCACTCTCATGATTTTTGCTTTCGGTTTTACGCTTTCTGCTTACACGGGATTTCACCCTTAAACCATGTAATATACATTAAGTAATATACGCACCCAACCCTGGCTGTGGCCGTCAGTCTGTCAAACGTAAACGCTAGCGCACCAGACTCGTGCTGTTTTATACAAACAACCCGGTATGTAGTTTAAACAGTAATACTTGTTAAAATTGTGCAAACGTCAATTTAGTTACCGCAATATCTTCGAATGGCTACTTTTAGCTATTGGATTTTAACCATTTCATCTCGGATGTGACAGCAAGTATCATTTATTTTCCGTTAGTCATACCTTATGTATTTTTACATAATAACCCTTTAGCCGAGATATTAAGCAGCTTTGCTAGAGGTTTATTTTCTCAGTGTAATAAGTAACAAAAGGTGTTTGCAAAATGTTCAAAATTAATTTTTTCCATGTTGGCTCATTATATTCAGAACTTAGATAGATTTAAACCAATTATAGAAAAAATATAATTAGAAAGAAAAAAGTCATTAATTCAAATTACTCAAAATTTTTAAATGTTTTCTTCAAACAATTTTTTTTTTCTTTTGAATTTTTAATCTAATGTTTATTTCTTTTCAAAAGTCGAATTACAGATTTACGTGTACTACTAGGATATATCTAGTTGATTTTATTTCATTTATTCTTATGGAATTTAATGCGTAATTCAGTCTATTTCAAAAGTTAGTTAAAAAACTAACTTAAGTTACTCAAGTAACTCGTTACTTTTATGAACCAAGTAACGTAACTGTAACGAGATACTTTTTAAACAATAACTCACCCAACACTTGTATGCAAATTCGTATGTAAATGATAGTTTAATTTTCTTTCCTCTATTATGTTTTTAATATTAAGTGTAATAAATATTAACAATTTTAACCTAACAAATACAATATACTAGTTAATAAAATAGAAACACATGAAAATTTATGTTTTATTTTGTTGAAAAGCTTAATAGTAAAATCATAATTTTATAATAAAGGGTTTTATATAATAATTAATATACTAAATTTTGTAATAAAATCAATTTTGTTGAAAGTTTTTAATGTTATCGTGAAACCTACGCACATGTATTTATTTTTATTAAGATTTAATATTTCAAAGCGCATTCATTAAATACATCTATTTGTCTTATTTTTTAGTTAAAAACTTTAATAGAACTTTATCACTGTTAAATTATATTAAATTTCAATTTTCTGCATTAAAATTTCTGATAAATAATGTGATTAAAAAATAACATAATTATTAAAAAGAGAGTTTATGATTCTATACATAAATACAGTTTTTGTCTGCTATTCCATACGAAAATCACTCATTAAAGTATTTCTTACTTTACTTAGTAATAATAAATGCAAATATACTTTGTCTGTTACTAAAAACATTATTTTTAATAAAAAAAAAAAACTTTTATTTCAAAAAAGTCATCCATACACACAATTTTATGTTTACCATTTCCGTAAATATTTACCGGTAATTATAGATATAAGATATAATACCTTATCATTTGGGTAAGTGACACAAGTTCATCACTATCCAATATTGATAAAAGTTTTAATATCGATTTTTCTTGACCATGAGCGCTGATATGTAGTTTATATGTTTATTTGGTTTCAGTATTGAATTATATTTGCATTTACACAATATTAGAAGATGTTTAAATATTAAAATAATTTTTAGTAACTAATTTTTTATTGAATTGCAAATTTTAAATATTTGTTTCTTATTTTCTACTACAATTAATTAATAATAATAATTAGATGTGTGCAAAAACTTGAATTTTACATGAACTTGAAATTCGATATTACTGATGAAATATCAATATCAATTATTTACAATATACCATCACTAATCAATGACGAAAGGAATTAATATCAAGAAGTGGGGACTACACTGAAAAAAATGATTCGGTATTTTTATCACTATGGAAGTGGTAAAATGAACAACCAAACTTGTGATTTTAATTCCCTTGGTGAAATTGTTTGCGAATGTAAAATTCCTGCTATAGAAGTAGGTGTTTTTATTACCTACTACCAAAGTAGTACATTCACAACCCTGAATGTACATTTACTAAAAAATGTAATATTACATTGCTGAAAGCTGTAGAAATACAAGTTGAGTGGTATTATTCCTACTTGACAAACAGTAATATTACAGAAAGTTTCTAAAGTAACATTACAATACTGACGTAAATTTCCCAAAGTATTTTTTACAGTGTAGGGGGAATATGACAATAGAACGACCATCAAGGAATAATATGCATTGATACTTGTCGTTGTGTTGTAATTCTGAGTTTTTAAATTTTTTATACAATTCTAAATTCCATTTAATTTTGTCTGTTATCTTCCGTGTATTGCTTTTGTTATTTTGCAAAGAACGATTTGTGTTATAATACGACAATCTAATAGGTCGAAAAGCATTCAAAATTGTCCGTTATAAAGAATAAAAATAACTCTTATTATTTCCGTAATTTTTTTTATTCTTTTTGATACTTTTTCTGTCTTCCTTTCTTTCTAAATTTTTTTTACCTGGCCATAAAATGACATAAGTAAAACCCAATAAAAATTTATTTTTTTATCCCATAAGGTGACCTACTTTACCTACAGTGAATAAACTGGATTCATTTATTCAGTCGGTACAGTCGGTGCACTACATTAGCACCCACTAATCAGTAGTTTGAGGAACTTAACTTCCAAAAATGATTTGACATGTCTTACCGTTAAGAATTGAGTTTTATTTTGAACCAACAATAAGTGTAATCTATTTTTAAATAAGTCGAAGTAAGTACTAATTGTAACCTTATTATAATATTTTCAATTTTGTCTTCTGGTGTACATTTTAAATATAGTTTATTTACTTTCGTTTGTGGTTTATTCTAAAATAATTTAAAGTTCGTACCTAACCTCAAATTTTGTTAAAAATATTTGATTTTGTAAGTAGTTATTTAAGGTGTCAATAGAGTTAATTTCACACTTGTTATGAAACGTATTATATATTAACATTTAATTGGAGCTCGATTTCAGAACCGGAATTTTGTAGAAACATTTATGAGGTATTTTTTCTGTAACGTGAGTAATGTTTATCAATATTTCGGATCAAAGTGAAAAGTAATATTGTTCCACAAAATTTTTTCCATTTTTTCGAAATATAGGGGTTGCAATATTTGTAATTTCGTGGAATGTCGTTTACAATTTTAATTTATGCTTCTTGTACATATTGTAAAAAAACTTTAGAACCAAGTAATTCTTATAGATTTTTTAAAGCTTTTTTAATTGGTAAATTTTATTTTTTAATATTTTTGATATTTAACCTTGATCTTATAAAATTAAAAATAAATTTGATATTTTCACCGAATGTGATATTTTTTATTTTAAAATAAATAATTCTAATCGAACATAGTTTTTTTTCTATAAGTATATCGAATTTTAGGATTCCATTTTTTCCCCCGAGATATTGGACGTCCAAGAATAAGTTACGCGGCCCAGCGCGGACCACCCTAGCTACGGAACTATTTAAATTTTTTCGGTCTATATATTTAATGAAATAAATTTGAACCTAACTATTTCTTATTGATTTTTTAAGACTTCCGATTAAAGCCTTTTATGTTTTAATTTTTTAAAACTTTAACCTTGTTATTAATTATAAAATAAATTGTTATTTTTCTTTAAAATCGACACTTTTGGTTTCAAAATAAATAGGGTAAACTGGACAGTTGTCGGCCACCCTATAGTTGTCGGCTACCTTACAGAAAAATGTAAATACTGTAGTAAAATTTAAAACAAAAATTTTTTTTTCTTTAAGATTCTGGTAATTACATGATTTGTCGTTAGAAATACGTTGGATTTATTCTTGGTGCTCAAATAGTGACGAGTTTATAGCAAAAACAAAAAGTAGTGTTAAATTCGGGTGGAAAAGATGATGAGTTATTAAGAATAATCTGTAAAATATTCTTCCACGGATGCAGTTATAACAAGAAAATTTGAAAAGATATTGAAATTTATTTTTAATATTCAAGTTCCTAACATCTCAATAAAGAGGTTTAACCTCGAGTAATTAAAAAAAAAAAATGTTTAATAGATTTTTCAAGGTGGTATAATTACATTATCACTTTAATTTTTATTAAAAACAAAAATCACCAAATATTGAATTTCCCGCCATTTTATCTGACTTTGCCCGGCAACACTACACAAGTTGTTGACGTACTTTTATTCGTTACGGATCGTCAACAACGACTTCAGCTGTTGTTTCTCTCTATTTATCATTCCCCCCTATCCCCCCCCACCCCGTGGAGAGGGGTAGAATTAGTAAATTTTTATAAACAAATTATGCAAAAAAATTGTTAATTTAAACCACAAGTTACATGAGTTTGGACATGAAACTTGTTAAACATGGTTTTTTGGAATCGTCAATCACGAATTGAATGTTAATTTCATAATTCAAAATAACAATTTGATATTCTACCAAGGTTGTTCCTCTGAATTTCATACAAAAATTTTTCAAAAATTCTCATCTCTGCTAAGATTTATGATAAATGAATCATTTGACTAACCAATCGTCCCGTTTGGAAGTCAAAATGATGAATCGTTGTCAAATGAAAGAACTTAAGTCACAGTTATCTGCTTGCCATTCCGGCATCCGTCACGTAGCCCATGTGTATTAAAAAACGTTTTCTTGATTCCATCAAATACTTTACAACAATCCTGTTGAAAAAAGTGATTACAAAGTGAATATACAGACCCTAATATTATTTTACACATTTTTATAAAATACAATTTTTTAAATAACATTATACCTACAGTGGACCTTTTCGACAGTTTAGCCAAGATTATTCTTTCCTGGTAAGAAGATTTAAGATAAGGTAATGCTGTTCCTAGAACTGACTCCAGAGTTTTTGTATAAAGTTAGTGCCCATCGAAGTCTTCTATGGAAGAGTACAGATTGATTTTTGTTCTGTTTTTATTTCCAATTATAAGTGTGGTTGATAAAAACGGAACCTTAAATGATAGTGTGTCCCAGTCGAAATTTTTGAAAAGAGAACGCAAGTACCAAAGTGCAAGGTCAAGTGACTCAAGTGATTTGAGTCCGTTGAAACAAGACTTCAGGTTTGAAATTCAAAGGTACGCTTTATATCTGCAGCCATTAAGATGCACTGCATAAGAATTGATTACTTGACCAAATTTCTTGACCAGACTTTATCTTATTGAAAAATTTTATATTTGTTTCAATCAATTGTATTTTATTAAAAAATTTAAATTTCCCTTCAATGCAACGTTTTTAAAAAATACTCTCTACAATTGAATAAATAAAAAGTTAGTCACTAATTCTGATTATTAAAAATTTCTACTAATTCTTAGTCTCTTTTCTTTTCACCAAAAATTTAGTAAGAAATTTAATAAAATTGGTTAAAAAACAATATTATGTCTTTTCTCTTGAACCAAGAAACCGAATTTGTCCGAAACTTCAAGAAACTAAATTTCTTTTAAAAGTAAAAAAGATTATTTTATTATGTCAACATGTAATTGGTTTAAGATATCTGATACTTTCTTATATACAATATGTATTAGAAATATAGAAGGTCATTTTTCAAGCCAAAAAATTATCCTTCTTATGTTAAAGAAACTACCCTTTTTCAAGCCATAAACTCAACTTTTTCTTAACCTAAAAAAGACATTTTTATGTGTTAGAATAGATTTAGGGTTAAAATAGCAAACTTTTATTTCGGTAATTACACTGAAAATCAACTTTAGCTAGAAAAGTTTAATTTTTTTCTAATGCCAAAACAAATTAATTTATTTTGCTTAAAAAACATGTAAATGAATTTTGTTTTTTGCCTTAAGAAGTTAAATTTTTTAAGTTAAAGATAGTCCGCATTTTGTGGAAATTACAAAAAATTGTAATTTTTATATACAAATTAAACGTTTAATTAATCAAAGTGTTTAAATTTAAATTGTTTGCCTTTCAACAAAACTGCATTTGAAGTTAAAAAATTGTTTAACAAAAACTTTATGTTTTTTAAAACATATCTGAAGACCGAGTTGGATATAAAAATTTAAAAGGCTAATATTTTTTAAATTTCAGTCCTGCTTCTTGGATTCAACATTTTGCATTTTTAAATTTTAATTATATTTTAATTCAGGGACCTATGGAATTTACAAGTAAAGCATTTTGTAAAGTTCTCGTAAAAGTTTGTGCTTGCATATTTCAATTTCTCACTTTTAAAATAATTCCAAACTTCTCTCATATTTCCTTATACAGGAAAATTTCAAAAAAACTTCTTCTCTAGTTTTCTGTTATTATGTATTTTTTAGCTTTTTTTGGTCCAATAATCACTAATTTTCAGTTTTATGGAAACTTTTGACCAAAAACTTTACAAAAAGTCCCACTGCGTGAAATATTTTTATTATAGAGAGACATTCTTTAATTCTTTAATAATACATACATCACATACATTCTAAAATATATTCTTATGTATACAATACACATTCTTTAATTTTTAAATAACAAAGTTTTAAATGTATTATTTTATTGAATTTATATAATTTTTTAGTTAAAATAATTTTATTTTCTGTACCAAATAGTTGGCACAGTTTTTATTGAACCAAATTTTCATTATGAAACAGAAGAAAACTATCCGGAAGTTGATATTAGAATAAATGAGATTTATGACACAAGGACAAAATGACAAATGAAAATTTGAATAAATAGGTACTAGGTAGTATATGAACGTAAAATAAAAGCTGTTGATAACTATTGAATAAAACAAGAATTATTTGATATAATTGAAGAATGAATTAAAGATATATTTCTATTGTAAAAAATTGACTTGTAAAAATAAAAATGTGTATTAATATTGTTTGTAATAATTTAGTAGTTTTATAATAGTGACTTATCGTGAATACAATTTTAAGAAATCCGTGATTTGGAAAAACGAAACAAAAAAATGATTGTATTTTATTTTTTGATAACTTGATTTTTTGTTTAATAGAATTTATTTTAAAAAAAATTTTACGAATAATTATGTGTCACGAAAATTTTCCATAAACCTGACAATAAAAAAGAACAGTGTTTTTCAGTGATAATTTTAATTACTGTAATTTTATTTATTAATTTTAAGGCTTCCAATTTTAAAAATTGAATAACTAAAACTGAAATAGGCTTCTTAATGAAAGAAGACTGTACAAGTCTTAACTTTTTCATTTAACCCAGTTGTTACACACTTTTTGCTGTAAATAAAACAGTGTTCGTACAACTTTAACACCTTGATAGAATAAATTTCTTGCTTTTAATTTTTTGCTAAAACGGCTAATTATTATTTTTTGTAGTCTCATGATTCAAAATAAATAGACTCAAAGAATACAAGCAAAAAAGTGTTTTACATTAACTCTAAAAATTATCACAATCTGCATTAAACAAATACCGAAGTTTAATGAACCTAACTCATTTTTTCCCCTAACAATTTCACAGTTCTATTAATTTCTAATATCCAAATTTTAACAATTTTTCAGAGACTAAACAACAATGTCAATCCTGCAACTTTTACTCGGTGTTGCGTGCTTAGCGTTATTGTACATTTTTGGCAGAAATAGGAAAAAATTGAGACTGCCTCCTGGTCCTTGGCAACTTCCTCTTCTTGGATACTTACCATTCATCGATGCTAACAATCCTCACTTAACATTAACAGCTTTAGCAAAAAAATATGGACCAATTTATGGACTAAAAATGGGCTCTGTTAACGCTATTGTCCTTTCTGACCATCGACTTGTAAAGCAAGTTTTAGCAAAGGATGAATTTTCTGGCAGGGCACCATTGTATCTTACACATGGTATCATGAAAGGATATGGTAAGTACTTTTAATACAGTAATAATGATAGAAATAAGCGTATTATTAAAAAATGTATACGAAGTAATTTAAAGTACCTGTACACAAAGTATCAAATTATATACTTTCATTCCTGACATATTTTTCTCATTTTATACGAAAGCGTGTGATTTGTTGATTTCTAAAGGAAAGGGATGAATATTATTATATGTGCAGCCAATTAAAATATTGCGAAATACTTGTTGCTTAACTTTTTATATTACAAGTAATTTTAATAAACTGGTAAAAATTTGCAACAATTTTTATTATCTTTTTCTGTTTTTTCGCTACAAAGAAGTAATTTTCCATGAAGAATTGAATTCTGAAATTACCAAACTCACGAAATTAGTGAGAAGAGAAAAAAATTCAATCTGTGTTCTCATTGCTTGGAAACGAATAAGATGTAATTATTTAACAGCAAAATGTACCAAATTGCGGGCAATACGAGTCTCAATTCTACTTTGCTTGCACCTCGTTTCGAAAGCTCTTATATTCTCCTTTTCTCTCTCTCTCTCGCTCTCTCTCTTTCTCTTAATTACCCTCCTCCCTTGAACATGCCGCATATTTCGACGTATATGTTCATATGTATTTATATCGTCGGATGAATCCAGGTACAGATGCACTTTATTCACTGTATTCATATATGTATAGTTGTGTGCACGCATTCACACAAGTTAAGCATACAAAAGTGTACTGTGAATGTGTGTGTACATATGTGTTTGTGAGAAGGTACCTGGACACTGGCACTGAATACCGGCCGGTATTTACGATGAGGCGCCATCGCGAGTCAATGGCCCCGTGATTTCTCCATTCATTTCTTTCGCGCTATCTCCAATGATCTTTAGCGCGACCTCAAGCATAAGAAGACGAATTCACAGCCGATAATCGGGTTACTTTTTAAAACCGCCGTTCGTCGATAAGAAAGGGATCAAATGGAACGACGCGGCATCTACAGTTGCAATTTTAGGGGGCGCCTGAAGAGCACTGAAATTTCGATTAACATAATTTTTAATTTATAAAAATACAATTAATCGAATTTTATCATTTTTATTTTATCTTTTTACAAATTTATTCAATGGTTCCTCATAAACGAAGTATTTTTTATTAAAAACTCATTGATTTAAATTTTTTCACATATCTCGACATATTTCGACCACAGGATGTCAAAAATGACGTTTATGAAAAATGTGTGTGTGCTCTCTAAATCTGAATTAGTGGTTTTCTACTAATGAATTAGCGAAAAGTTAGCTACTATTAAAATAGTAAGAATTTTACTAATTCTTAGTAGAAAACTACTAATTATATTACTAGAAAACTACTAATTATATTACTAGAAAAATCTATTTTTTTAAAAAGTAAAGTTTCACTATTTCAATTAGTAGTTTTCTACTAAGAAATTCAAATTTAGAGGGTGTGTGTGTGTGTGTTAACATTATGTTTGGCTCAGTATCTCGAGAACTGTAATAGTTAAAAATATCTTTTTTTTTTTACGAAATTATAGGACTCTTAGGGGGATAAATTATGACATATGTTTGAAGCTAATGAAAAAAGAGAATCACCTCTGAAATGATTCATATAAAATTGAATCAACCCACAATTAATAAAAAAGAGGATATTTTTTCAATAAGTTGAAATGTGCCAACTTCTTAAATTTTTGGTTAGGAGGGTACGTGTGAAAAAAAATTTTTGTTTTGTTCTTATGAAACCTATTTCTGTTTTGTAAATGGATGCTTATATATATTATGTTTCCATTAAAGTTTTCTCAAAAAACTTAGTTAACTTTTTTATAAATAAAAAATCCGGTGTAGATGCAGCGATACTGTTGTTGTAATAGCAATTAAAGTTAGCTAAAGTAGCTAAGTCTTAGCTTCGGCTGTTAATTTTTTTTCTCCGTGTCATCGACAAAACTGTCGATACGAACACTGCATATTGACAGATATATGAAATTAGTGACTTTTGATTTAATTATTTTAAAAATTATACAATGAAAATTTTGACAATCCATTAGACAAACTTTAATAATGTCCATGTTCAATGTTCGGCAGTAAAAATAATATCGTATTTAAATGCAGAATTAATGGTAAATGTTTTGTGTCGATTTCTACAGCATTTCACAAATAATCATCCATATAGGTAGTTCGGAATTGATTACTTTTAAAATTAAAAATTAATACCATCCCCTGTTTTTTTCATTTTTACTCTAGAAATACATTTTAAAGGATATTATAGTTAATTTAAAAATGTTAAACCTATAAATTTATCAGCTTTTTATGAAATGCTGTCTTTAAAAAATATTAGGGTAAATACAATAACCGACGTTGAAATAAGTGAACGACGCATATAATATATTAAAAATATTTATAATATGTAAATATAAAACTATACTAATATTAAAATATATTTCCAAGTGAAAATTGAAGTAATTTAATACAATGTATTGTATACTACTAAAATTGTACTATTTAATCAAACTATATTTTATTTAAGATTTTAGTGGATTCTAGAACACTGAAAAAAATGTTGTCATATTTTTGTTGCTATGACTAAAAATTTGGTTGAGCCAATAAAATTTTTGTTGATATGACTAAACATTTTTTTCAGTGAAAGCTAACCTCTCAAAAATGTTGCTTTTTAACTGATGAAAGTTTTCTAAATGTAAGGAAATATATAATTCGAAAATTACGTTCCAAGTGTATTTTAATACGTTAAATTAAGGTTTACAAACTATTCAATACCAAAAATGTGTATTATTCTTTTTATATTATTAACGTTCTTACATTATGTCGACCAGTAAAGCACTAATTCGTTGATTAGGATAGAATCGGGTAAAAGGCCTATTTGGGTAAATTAAGTGTCCGGATCAAATAACTCGTCCAACGCTCGACGCTCGACGGCTGGTTTTAAACCAGTGGTCTGCAAACTTTTTTTGCCTGTTTCAGGTCGCGGCAGGGAAAATTTTTTTTCCACGTACTTTTACCAAAGATCTCGGATCCATAAACCTTCCGATCCCAAGACCCTTTTTAAGGAGGCACATATTTATTACGGCAATAAAAAAAAATAAATTGTTTAATTTTACAATAAATTTTTTTTAAATAACAAATTGCAATTCCTTGAATTTTTACGAATCCAGTGCTATAAAAAACACTACTAATATGTTAAATTATAATTAATAGTGAATATATATATATATCATATTATTATACATTAGGTTCTTCTTATTGTGGTAGTTATTAATATTGTTATTATTAATGTTGTTGATCTTTTCGTTATTATTGTTTTTGTTGTTATTATTATTATTGTTGTTGTTATTGTAATTATTATTAATTCTAACATGCACGCACAGTGGTTTGAAATCAGAAATTGATGTTCAAATCAACTTTTAGAGAGAACGGCTGCATGGATTTTCAATTTTTTTTTTTTTGAAAAATTCAAAAATAAACTCTTAAGAGATCTGTGGGACCAGATTTTTGTTTTTTGTTTTATTTGATTTTTAATGTTAATGCAAACAGCTGAAAAAATGTCAACTTTTTCGTTTTCTTTTTTTATTTTCTACAAAAAATTTTTTTAATGCCCGCCAATACCTTGATTTCATAGAAGTAACGAAATAGAATAAACAAAAATTTTGAAAGCGCTAATTTAATTGTTATTTACCCCCTATTACCCCCTAAGAGGGGGTAGGAATTTCAAATTATACGAAAAGTTAAGTTCGGTGTCTATTCCTATATTTTTTGGGCCGCTGAAACCAAAAAAGACTTTTAAAAACAAATTTCACCCCCTATTACCCCCTAACAGGGGGTTAATATTTCAAATTTCGAAAAAAAATCGAATAGGTTGTTCTTTCCTAAGGTTTTTAGGGTGCTAAACCTGAGAAAGACCACTAAAAACAAATTCCCCCCTCCTTCACCCCCTATTACCCCCTAAAAGGGGGTAGAAATTTTAAATTTTACGAAAAGTCGAGTTCGGTGTCTGTTCCTATGTTTTTTGGAGCGCTGGAACCGAAAAAGACCCCCAAAAACAAATTTCTCCCCTACTTCACCCCCTATTACCCACTGATAGGGGGTCGATATTTCCAATTTAGAAAAAAAAATTTCGGGGGAGGTTTTGAAATTTTTTTACTTTTCAGGGGGGGTTTTGAAAAAAAAAGTGCGTACAAAGACCTTTTTTCAATAGAATTTTTCGATTTCGGGAGGGGTTTGAACCCTTAAAACCCTCCCCCGTGGCTACGCCCCTGCTTATTTATTATTAATATATTTTTATAAATTTTTTTATATTGTTATAGTTAAATTATAACTATTAAATTTACTCTAGATTTTTTCAAATTTCTGTAGATATTTTTAGATATTTGTTATCGTATAAAAACCAGGATTTTTAATATAAAACTTTGAAACTGATAAAGTCAGAATTAAAAAAATTTTTTTTTCATTTCTTAATCCCAATTTTATGCTTTTTTTAACAAAAGGCACTGCCGAGAAAGGGTCAACCCTTTCTCGCCAGGCAGGGCACCCAGGAGCTGCCGCGAAAGTAGGTCGTGCGGCAGCTACGGCAGTCGACCCTGCCGGCGACAGAGTTTGCAGACCACTGTTTTAAACCATCCAAGCTTGACAAAAAAAAAACCAAAAAATAAAAGACGAAATTTTAAATTTTAAAAAACACAGCATTGTAGAGAATAACATTGCACAACTTTTTTGACTTTAGCATTTTTTTATAGGAGTAATGTTTTTAACTATAATGAACAAAAAGTAAAAAATTTTTGTTTTCAATTTTAATTAAATTTTAAAATATAACTTGTCATATCTCGGGTAAATCTTAATAAAATTAAATTAAACTTGTTATATTTACGCATTTGAGTGAAGTGAAGCTCACTGAATGATTGAAAACATAAAAAACATTTATTGTTCAATGATTTTTTAATAAAAATAGAAACCTGTTTGTAATAATATTTCTAAAAAGTAGTATGCGGGGAAGTTTTTTGTTTCCGCCATTAGAAAGAACTTCAAACGAGAAAGTTTTTTAATAATAGGGGAGTGGGCCCCAAGATGGACATTTCGTATAAAATTTTTGTTGAAGGTGACAGCGCCTTATGCTTTCTGACATTTTTGTTGTTTGTATAGACGAACATTTTGATGCACATTTGAAGAAAAAAAACCAGTTGGTTTTTCTTCTACTCATACCACGTAATTTTGTGTCTAAAAATGTTTTGTAACAGTTTTTTCTCAAGTTGGTAAGGCTATTTAAATTTATGATTTAGAATGAGTACTGAACGTTATAATATTCTTTATTTATCGTATAATAATATTCTAAAATGATTTTACTAATTCAGTATTCATATATATATATTTCCCTGTAAAAATGGATTAAAAAATGGTGTCATGTACCCTAAGATGGACAGGCCTAAAATCTCAATGTATTTTTTTGCATATTTTCGATTTTACACTTTTTTCAATACTTTTTTGAGCCAATTCATTAAAATTTTTTATTTTCCACCATAAAATGTGATTTTATCGTTAGAGAATTTATTATATTGATATTTTACGATATTTCATTACTTTTTACTGTTAAGATATTAAATTGAAGTTTTTAGAACTTTTATTTCTTGATAAATTCCGTAAAATGATTAAAACTTAGTTCAAGAATTGTTACACAATGTTAATTTTTTATTTACTACCATTTTCAGAGACTTTTAAGAAGGTGTCCATCTTAGGGCCACTTTTTTTTTAGACCGAAAATTTTAACAATTAGAAAAAATGCTTTAAAAAATGTTTATGTTCAAAATAAAACTTTATCTCTGTGGCCATAAGTTACCTTATAAATTGAACTTTCATCCGGTATAAAACATTTTAATATATTTTATTCTGTTTGGATTCTACAGCAATAAATCGATAGGGTGTCCAACTTGGGGCCCTCTCCCCTATCCAAAGAAGTTTTCTGGAAAGTTTCATATAGAAAAAGTCATAATTTTAGGAAATATACCAGTTTTACAAAAAGTGGGGCTTGCGAGTCATCGTCTCCATCTTCTTAATATTATCTCTTCATATGTCTATGCACCTACATATTTTTTTACTTTTTTATTTATTTGAATCTTTCTCAAAAATATTCTCTTCTCTTTCTATGGACGAGGCATTTAAATTTCTGCCTATTTGAATCTTTTCAAAAAAAAATTTCTTATTTTTCCATTCCCGATAGGTGAGGCGCATGAATATTCTCTAAGTTTTATTTGGCATAAAACCCATTTATCATGAATCTCATTTGAAATAAAACTTATTCAGCTTAAAATCCATTTCAAATAAAATCTAATTGACATAACCCTCTATTGATTACCTAAAACCCATTTGGTAAAAAACCCATCAGGCATAAAACTAATGTAACATAAAACCAATTTGGCATAAAACCCATTTCGAATAAAATCCATTTGGCATAAATCTCATTTGGAATAAAATTTTTTTTTTACAAAAGAAAAAATGACTTGAAGCTTCTCCTTTCGCAATTATAATTTTTTGCTCATTATATTTCGAAGAGAATTTTATAAACTTTAATTTACTTTTAACATTTTTGAAATTTTCTTTTAATTTTATAAAGAAATTCTTCTTTAAAATCTGTAACTCTTGATATCTCAAAACAACTCTCTGTATATTTATTTGAAACTTATTGAAAAGAAAGCTTAGTTTTTTTAGTTTCTAGTTCTATTGAATTTATTATACTGATATTTTTGAGAGTTTAATGGATAAAAATTTTGTAAAAAATGTGTTTTTTTAAATTTTAACGTAAAGAATGAATTTAAACACTAAGCCAATATAATAACTCACATCGGAATAGTTAATAATGTTTTATATTAATTATTCCTATTTGGTAATAAATAAACATAAACTTTTTAATCAAAACAATTTATAAAAATATTTCTAAGAAATTTTATTTAGAATATTTTGGTATTCAATTTTGAAAATTAAATTAATTTTTTTTTAAAAAGTTTAAACTAAAAGTATTTTTAAGATCTCAATTCATACAAATTTTAAAACAAGTACATATTGTAAAAACAAATGTTTAATATTTACAGATATAAAAAACAAATGTTGAAATTTATTTTTCTTTAATTTTGCTTCCACATAAAGAAAGCTTTGTGATCATTAAGATTTTCGATTTTCCAAATAGTATGGTCTAAAGCGACTCATTTTCATCTAAACAACGTATTTTTTTTAAGCAAATGTCTAGATGTGTGTGTGTGTATGTATGTATGTATGTATGTGTGTGTATAGCTTCTTATGTTGGACGAAGTTATGCAAATTTGAGCGTTCGTTGGTCCAGGCTTCAAAATTCATGTTTTTTATTAAATAATAAGCTGTTATTTGTTTATTTTTAAATTTCCAATATTTTCCAATACACAACTTGAAAGAGCGATTTCTGAGCCATAAGAAATGTCTATTGACAAATTTTTTAAATTGCGTTTAAATGTTTAAAATCAATGCCAAACTTTATGTACAATTTTTGTACACTGAGAAAACTGGTTGTTCAAAATTAGATGTTAAAAAAAAGATAGTAACCCTTAATATCTAAATATTAAAGTTTAACATCTAAGATATTAAATTTTAACATGTGGACATTAAAGCTTAACATCTAGCTGTCTCCATGTTAAATGATAAATATGTTAAGCGTTAACATCCATTTTTCTCAGTGTACATCTGGTCTTTAAATACGATTTTCTCAAAAACACTTTTTAATCTGCTAATAATAAACAAAAAGCTTTACAGGTGCTATATCAACAACCACTCTCTCTGCTAAATTTAATCTAAAATTTGTTATATTTCGTCAACTTATTTTCTCAGTGTGTTCACTGACATTTAAAAACTACATTACCAATTTTTGAAGAAGCACTTTGACGAATTTCAATAAAGCCTGGTTAACTTGAACACAAAAATTTGCACACATAAATTTCTGGAAAAATATATATCCATTCAATTTTTCCATCGAATATTTTAATTTAAGAATTACATATCCTTAATAGAGAATTTTAGGGTGCACATTTTTCTTCAAGGACCAAATTATTTATCTCTTTTGGGTTTCCTGATATTTTCCAAAAAACTAAATTTTTTCGGAATCAGAAAATTTAATTATTATATCTTCAACTCGCCATAACTTTTACAATAATTAAAATTTTTAAATACAATTTTCAGAAAATATCCTCTATTCTATCAACAAACCAAAATCATTTTATATATTTAGATATAAATAATTTGTCAAAATTAAAAAAATTATTTTTTGAAAACTTCCATTTAAGAGGTATTTTTCCGATTATCAGTCCCTGACAAAAGTTAATATTTTAGTTAATAGCAATTATTAATTAAAATAATTTATTCCTTAACGTATTATTTTATTGAAAATGTTTGAAAAATGAACAAAAGTTGCTAAATTTCTAACATTTTGCAAACATACCTTTTTTAAAAGTCTATCTTTTTTTTAATTAAGCAGTTTGTTTATAAATGTTTATAAATATGTTTTTAAATAAATTACTATATTTAAAAAGTGGTCCACTTTTTCATAAATCTGACGAGGTGAAGTTGTAGAGTTTGTTTTTCTCAAGAGAATAAGCTATTATTTACTTAAATTGTACCATTTTTAAAAAAAAATTTAAAAAAGATAGACTTGTAAAAAGGTATCTTTGAAAAAACTTAAAAAATTAGCAACTTTTGTTCATTTTTAAGATATTTTCATTAAAAAACTATTGGTCGATATCTGATTAACTATTAATAGTAAATAATAAGTTATGTTCATTTTTAATACATTTTCATTAAAAAACTATTGGTCGATATCTGATTAACTATTAATAGTAAATAATAAGTTAAGAAATAAATTATATTAATTAATAATCGCTATTAACTGAAATATTAACTTTTGTCAGGGACTGCTAATCGGAAAAGTACCTCTTAAATGGAAGTTTTCAAAAAATAATGTTTTTAATTTTGACAAATTATTTATATCTAAAATGATTTTTTTGTGCATCTAGAGTTTGGCATCCTGTTCCCAAATGTGAAGATGATTACGCGAATTCTAAATTGGTGGTTGAAAATTCTTGAGATGCCAGATGATAGATTAGCAAGGTGTTGCTTTGTTAGATTGTTTGAAATGGATTGCGCCGGTGCTTCCTCAACTAATCTTAATTGGGCCACGCAGCTTAGAATGCTGCTAGATTCGTTAGGTGTTGGATACTTATGGAATATTCAATTTAAAAATCCCGATTTAATAAAAACTGAAAAGAGAAATATACTATTGAAATGGAGTAATAATGAAACCAGTAAAGCAATAGAAAAAGTGTTAAACTCGAATTATAACCCGAATTACAGACTTTTAAGTCAACTTGATTTGGCTGAAAATTATCTTAAATATAATATGTCTCTAGGAAAAATTAGATTAATAAGTCAAATAAGGTTGACAAGTTCAACTAGATTAAAATTAACATACAAACAAAATGTATACATATGGAACACGGATATTAACTGCTCCTTATGTAATCTTGAAGAGAATGAACACATCCCGCATTTTTTGCTGCGTTGCCCAATTTATAAACCACTACGTGCGAAATATTTGTCTCATTATATTCATGAGGAGGCACCGGATATGGATATGGAAAATTTAATGAACTTACTGATTATTAGAAGCCCAAAGCAGGTGGATGACCTTTTTTATTATATATCTAACGCGGTCTTGTTAAGATCCTTTATTTTGAATGAGTGAATTGTATCCCTTTTTTTAGCGTGCTCAGTTCGTTGTATTTTATATACCGTCTTATTATTGTTGTTATTATTATTGTCTTTTTGTGTATATTCTGATTCGTTTTTATATTTTTCAACGAACTCTCAATATTTGTAAACAATGTATATTTTTATTACAAATAAACTACTTATTATTATTATATATAAAATGATTTTAGTTTGTTGATAGAATAGAGGATATTTTCTGAAAATTGTATTTAAAAATTTTAATTATTGTAAAAGTTATGGCGAGTTGAAGATATAATAATTAAATTTTTTGCTTGTGAAAAAATTTAGTTTTTTGGAATTATCAGGAAAACCAAAAGAGATAAATAATTTGGACCTTGAAGAAAAATGTGCACCCTAAAATTCTCTATTAAGGATATGTAGTTCAAAAATTAAAATATTCAATGAAAAAACTTGAATGGATATATATTTTTCCAGAAATTTATGTGTGCAAATTTTTGTGTTTATGTTTACCAGGCTTTATTGAAATTCGTCAAAGTGCTTCTTCAAAAAAGCTTTAAATGTACACATACATACACACAACAGATACATCTTGACATTCTCCTGAAATTTCTTGAAAACTTATGTATTCAAATGCAAAAAATAAAGTACAATTGAATAGTGACTTTCTGAAAGGTATCAACTCGGATTTTTATTAAGATTGAAATTTTTTGCATTATTTTATTCACACTAATGTTTTCAAAAATGTTAAACATTTTGTTATCGTTTTAGAAAACGCGCATGTGCACAGTTAAAAATTTTGTGTATTTGTGTAACAATCGGTCCTTGTTAAATATTTTGTGTTAAAATTTATCTTTCTTCGTGTGTTAATTTAATAACTGTCATTAGATACTTGAACATATTCTCTAATTGCTTAGTAATAACACTTTAATTTACATTTAATTTTTTGATCTAAATAGTAAATTTTCTTTTGAAAATTTATTTTAATAATCAAAAGGTAAAGTTCAATACTAATTAAATAAAATTTAGTCCTTAACTCAACACGATTATATTTTATTTCCGACAAGCAGACGATAAAGAAAACAACACAGATGCCAGTGTTAAAAATTAACACAAATTTTGAGTGGACCGTTTGGGACATGTGATTTATGTTAAATTTAACACAAAATATTTAACTGTGTGCGTTGTTGTTTCGACGTACATGCGCGAACTTGATTGCGTCTTAAATTTTCTAACACTGCACAGAATTTTTTTTTGTGTAGTATGCGTCCCGTGAAGAATGTCATTATTAAATTAGTTTCACGCTAATTGGATTTTGAACAAAGTGGAAGTTCATGAAAAATACTAAAATACTAATTAGATAATAAAAGCTTTATTTTGAAAAATTGTTTTAGAGTAAAGTAGAAATAATTGTTATTTGTGTTTCTGACATTGAACCAAGTGATGTTAGTTATGTAAAGCCAGACAGAACTTTTCTGTCTGCCTATAGACGGAGGATTACTACTTTTACTTCAACTGTTTTATGTGCATAAGTACTATTTGAAGTGTTTTTATGTATAATAAACTGTAAGAAGCAAGTAATTGATTCTTGTTTTTTTTCACTTGTGAATCTTTTACATCTCAATATTAAAAATAGTAAATATAATGTTCCAAGTAAACAAGAAACAGGGTTTTATTCTTTACAAATTTCTGTTAACGAATCTTTTGATTGGTCAATTAATTCTAAATTTTTTTTTTATTTTCTAAAGTACATTAATTGCATTTAATTTTTTTAATTAAAGTTTTAGTGTTAAAAAAACATCTTTATTGACAATTTTGTTGTAGAAATATGGATAAAACAAACTTATTCAAACCTTTTATACGTTATTAAGTATCTTTTCAAGAACATTCTGTAATTTTTTTATGTTAAAATATTGACAAACAAGCCGCTGAGAAAGCTTTTCCAAGATTCTCAGCTAAATATTATCTAAAATCAAAAACCTTTAAAATTTAGTCAAAATATCATCAAATCCTCCCCCCAACGGTCCCTGATTATAATTTTTTTCATTTTTAAATTTTTGGTGGTCATTTGAAGTGAAAATTGTTATTTTTCACGAAAAATTCCGCCATTTTGTAAGTGGAAAACCCCCTTAATGTAAAAAAAAGTTATAAAACTCAACGTTGGGGGGAGGTATTTTATATGTAAAAAGTGTGTACCAAGTTTGAAATAAATCAGTAATGTAGTTTTTACATGGCAGTGAACACCGATTTTTAAAAAGTGTTTTAATTGATATTCTTTGAAAAATAATTTTCTGTGTAAATATAATACTAACAAATTTTCAATTATTAAGAATTTTTTGGATGCATATTTATTCAAATAAACAATTTAATTATTCAATAAAATCTAACCAAAACCAAATAAAAAAAGTTTAGGATGACCTTAGTCTATTTTTAATAAAGTCTTTTAACCTAAGTTAAAAAAAAAAGTTTAATAAACTTCTTACAGAATTTTGTTATAAAAGAGATGAAGATTCCCGTAAAAATTTTAAATAGAAGATAAGATAATAACATAATATTAAATCAATAAATATTGTAAAAGCCTAAAAATTGTTGTTCTTGCACTATAGCTATAGAAGTTTTAAAAGAATGTTCAAAAGAAAGAACTGGTTCTGTTTAAATCCTAATCAGGGAAATTTCACAGAATATAATTAACTCTTTTCTTGCGATTTCAATCACTGAAATTTTATTGAGTATTTTATTATTATTATTAATATTAGAAAATTGTATTTAATATGAGTAACTAACATTAAATATATTAGTTATTTTTTGTTTCTTGGCTATATTTTTACTCTTCGAAATCCACTTTGCTCATGCCTAATCTTTTTATCATATAATGTTGGACTTAATGTTATGACGTATGACGTTGCAATTTCCAAATAATTAAAAATGTATTTATTGAAAAGTACTAAAATTAAATTAAATAAACTTAAATTAAAGGTAATACTTTAAAGTTTACAATAATAGTTTGAGATTCATATTTTTTCAACAGTTTTTATACACACTACAGCAGGTTAAACTTAAATTTTCGGTTTTTTGAGGTTAGAAAACAAATGAGAGCTAACTTTTGAAAACCGACTCCGGTTTCGGATTCAGCGACCCAAAATGCGTAAGAATTGATTAGTCTAGTATTTAGCACTCCGAATTAATTTTTTTTGTGTGCCGGTGTTATATCGCTCAAATGCATCTCTATTTTTCAGTAGTCAGTATAGTCACGTAAACATACTTTGTAATCATTTTGGAAATATAAAATATCTTCTTTGCCTTTTTTTTTATCTCACTAACATTCGCGTCGATTGAATATTCCAACACTCAAAAAATGGTTTGGTTGCAACAACCAAAATTTCGGTTGTTCTAACCGAACTGATCGGTTGCCTATGACCCGACCTAACTAGTCGGTTGTTGGAACCAAACTGGTTCGGTTGAAGTAAGTTCGGTTAAAGTAACCAATCAGTTCAGTTACTTTAACCGAACTGTTCTGCTGATAATAATATTAAAAGTTCAGTTGATCCAACCAAACAGTTCGGTTCTGATTTTTATATTTTTTAGAT
Source organism: Ganaspis brasiliensis (assembly GCA_037103525.1). Classification (NCBI taxonomy): domain Eukaryota; kingdom Metazoa; phylum Arthropoda; class Insecta; order Hymenoptera; family Figitidae; genus Ganaspis; species Ganaspis brasiliensis. The sequence continues at coordinate 414,162 of JAZKLR010000074.1, read as the reverse complement.
TTACTTTAAAAAACAATTATTTCGATTTTTATTATTATAGATTGAATGTTATTTACCATTCATTAAAAAGAAAAAAAAACCAAGTATTAGAGGAATTGAGCCCGCGACCCTTGGATTTGTAGCCAAGTGCCATGACCACTAGGCCACCATTGTTGTTGAACTCAGAACTCGGCAGCCGATAGTGACTCGTCGCTACGGGAAAGCGATATTTTCGAAATTAAATATCTCGTTAACTATTGAGAGGTGGCATCAATTATCTAACACTAAAATTAATGTTCAGTAATGATCTTTAATTATTGTAAGTTTCATCAAAATTCAATTACAAAATTTCTATCAATGAAAATTTTTATAAATCCACTTTTTAGAGTAGTAGGGGTGTGATTAACCAAATTCTTTGGTTGAAACAACCGAACTGTATCAACCGAACTTGTTTCGTCAATACAACCGAACCAGTTAGATTAATGCAACCATTCGTTTGTTTGTGGCAACCGAACTATCTTCAACCGAACTCGGTTTGGTCATGTTAACCAAACCATTTTTTTCAGTGAAGAAATCTTTAAAGAAGTTTGGAGCATCCATAATCACTTCTTCTTCCAAACCTCCATTGAGATAAGCTGACGTAATATCAAATTGTTGAATTTTTAGGTCGTACTTTGCTGCAAGAAATCCTATCAATCTTATGGTACTGAATCGATTCACTGGAGCTAATATTTTGTTAAAATGTATTCCTCGCTCCTTCGTTCCATCCGAATTTAATTTATTTCTTAAAATCATTTGACTTCTAATGACATTTTACTTTTTTCAGTCAATTTTTTTTTTCTTAAAAATCACATCTTTTAAAGTTTCTTTTCATGGCACTTCTGATAAAAATATGTGTTCTGTATTTGCAATACTTTAGCTTGTTCTTGATTTTCCATTTCATTTCTCTGCTGTAGAGAGCTGCTTCTTAAGCTACTTTTTCCAATTTGAGATGTGTACTTTTTCGATTGTACATTGAATTTACTATCTAGTGCGGAAGTCCAGGTTTTCTGTTTGTTTTTTCTGTAGACATTTCTTTTCTTGTATTATTTTCCATTTCGACATTCATTTCTTGCGCTTCTTCTTTACCTTTCTGGTTTTATAATAACAAATTAATTGCTATTCTTCATTGCCTTCTTTTTGATTTATTTGATTTTTGTTTTGTTGAATTTTATAATGCAAAACAGTGAAAGGATGTTCATTTTCTTTTTCTTCAGTATTTAGTAATATGTTTATTTCATTTTTCTTTTTAATTGATTTTTATTTTTTCAAAAAGTGTCATCATCACGACTTATTACTCTTCTTTTTATTTTTGACCATGTTCAAAAACTTTTTGATTCTTCGGAGTATCCCGAGAAAATTCCGTCTTGTCCTCGTTAATCTAGCTTTCCTCTTCCAGGATTTTGATCTAGATAGAAAACTTTGTTTCCAAACAATTTTCAAGTTCGAAACGTCAGGAACTTTTTCGGTTCATAAAATTCATGAGGTGTTTTTACGTCAAAACTCTCGTTTTGAAAGTTGTATTAAACCGACACTCTGCTTTTTTATGTCCGAATTTTTTTTATAGATGTAGTTCTAAAATGTTTTTTTTTATCAATTTGGTTTTTATTAACAAAAACATCTGCTTGAGTGTTTTGTATTTGATTGTACTAATCTCGAAAATTGTATTCATAGAATTTATTTGCTTACATCGCATCAGAGGATTCACTTTGTCTTCCGTTCTATCATATCGGACAATTCATCAACAGTATCGAAGAAAGTATTTAAATGATTTCTAATAACACTACCTTCATTCAGTTTTGGTAATTTTAGTCGCTATAATAATTTTGCCTTTTTTGCCGAACACTTGGACTGATAAATTTTTTCTAATTTAACAGTTCACTTTTCTCTCGATGTCATATAATTTTTTAATTGTTTCAATTCACTTGATGAAACCGAAAACATGATTCTGATTTTGCCTTGAGATCATGTTTGTTCCAGGCTTCTTCCGTCGCAGCATTTTGACAGTTTTCTCCTCTTTCAGGTTTCACAATCAATTCATTTACATAATCCCATAAAACAGCTTCAATCAAAATCGCCTGCATTTGTAATTTCCACGTATCATAGTAACTTTTGACCAAAAGTTCAATTCTGATGGATCCGTTCATTTTGACGTTCAAAATGACATTTGATATTTCCCAAACTAATCCGTGATTCACAATATTACACTAATATTTTATTTATTTCCACATACGTAACTCTTGGCCCATAACCTGTTATTTCGTTTAAAATAATCCAGATTCGCAGTTAAACGATTAAAGAATTTTTAAACTGATTTATTGAATTAATTGCACTGCAAAAAGTAGGTATCTTAATTTAAGATGTTTCACTTTTAAGATGTTTCCGAAAAGTTAGTAAAAGAATCTTAAAATGCATTAGTTTTCTAAGATGGAAGCTGAAATATAAGATACTTTAAACGTCTTAAAAGTGACTACAATGCTTTTTAAGATATGTTTCTTTTTACAGTGTGCGGAATATTAAATCGTGCAATATATAGTGATTGAGGAAAGAACTATTAAATATTAGGACAGTTGACAATAACAAGTAAATAAAATATTATAAAATAGTCAATAATAAGTTACCTAGTGAAAAATAATATATGAAAAATACAATGCTTACACATTTTCATTTTGGTTAAACTAGTAACGTTAAACAATTAATATTAAGATTTTTGAAAATGAAAATTTTTGCAGATTTCAAGTTTTTCGAAAACTCTTTATCTTTGAATATCTGAGTTAAAAAATGTTCTTTCAGACGTACACATGTGAAGACGCCTTTAACAGTATAGAGTAAGAAACACAATTTTTACAAGGCCAAAGCTTTTTGCGTTTTTCTTGAAAAATATTGTTTTTTATAAGAAAATGTAATCTACATAAAACATGTATGATAATGAGGCCTACAATTTTTGTATACAAATAAATGCAAAAAAATGATTTTTCATAGGTTTTTTGTGTTTTTTTTACCATGAAAATCAAATTTGCGCCAATTTTCATTACCATTTTGGTAACCAGCGCATCAAAATACGTAAGTATACCCAGTTTCATTAAAATCGGACACAAAAAAACAGTAGACTCAAAAGAATAAATCTTCGTAACAATAAAGTAAGAAAACACTTTCTTACAAGGCCAAAGTTTTTTGCGTTTTTCTCGAAAAATATTCGTTTTTATGATAAATGTATTGTATATAGAACATGTATGATGATGAGACCTACACCTTTTGTATGAAACATTTTTTTATATTTTTAATAGGGGAAAGTCGGGCAGCCCCGGCCCCTTAAGGAATTTCAGTTATTATTTCTAAAATGAACACAAAAATGTATGTTTTGAATTGTAAATATAATTTTCAATCCTTAATCTACACTTAGAATTTAATTATTTATGAAAAAACTTTATATTATTTGAAATATAAGAAAATTAAAATATAGTGTAATATTGGTTATTCAAAAAAAGTGTCGGGTACCTCCGGCCAAAATTAAAAACCAATTAAAACCTTAATATTGAAAATCCGAAAATTAAATAACATCAAATTTGGTTAGATTAACTGTTTATATTTCAAAATAAATGAAAAACAAATGAAGATTACATAGAAATATTAAACTGGCCGGCGCTGGACGATAAGTTTTTTTTTTAGAAAAAGGTAATTTATACACAAATTATTGGAAAATTAAATAAGTAAATTGCAGTTATGTATAAAGTGATAGTTCAGCTTTATGAAACAGTAAAATATTTAATTCAAAAGCTTAGAAAACATAAAAATATTGGAGAATTAAGTTCCTCTATTTTTTAGAAAATGACACTCATCTTACTGACGAAAATTTTATTCAAGCATATTTCTCATGTAAATTAATCAATTGAACATATATTTTGGAATTTATATCATGAATCCATACACAATCAAAACCTTTAATCCAAATTTTTATAAGTGACGTAGTTTTTTAAATATTACGTGTGGCCGTGGCTACCTCATGGCCATGGCTACCCGACTTTCCCCTATCTTTTAATATTAAGGCAAAAAACTGTTTTATGGGTTTTTTGTTTTCTACCATAAAAATCAAATTTGCGCCAATTTTCACTATCATTTTCATAATCAGCGCATCAAAACTTGTTTCGTGTTTTGATGTGTGTGATAACTATGTGTGTGTCGAAGAAATCGGGAGTACCCCGCTTTCAGAACTATATCCATAATATTATTAAATATGTTAATTAACGGGTTCAAATAGTTTTTTAGAAAAATGAAATTTCTTTGAATTATAAACAATTCAAGTTTTTGCATCTTTATTTAAAAACTTCATAACCCAGGAATGAGTTAATGAATTTTAACGGAGTTTGTTACTTATATTCATAAATAATTACAGTTTAAATATAAATTATCAGAATAAAAATTATTTGAGTTTAATAATTGTTATTGTTATTAATTTCACATTGTATGTCAAATAAACATAAGGTTTTTAGTTCTTTTCCTAATTGTACAAATTTTTATGAATAGAACAACTGATTATAAATAAAAACTAGAAATTTTTATATTTACAGTTGTTGATAGAATTATTGTTGCTAATTTTCCAATGTAAGTATTGAAAATTAGGCTAGACGCACTTCTAGTTTTTTTTTCAGTTGTGCAATGTTTTATAAGCAGAACAACTAATTATAAGAAAGCACTAGAAGTTGTCGTACAATCGTTTAAACAATTTATTATTGTTAATCTTACAGTGTCTGTTATAATAAGTTTTAAGGGGGTCTTCTACTCTCGGGGCTTCAAAAAAAAATTTTTTTTTTCTTTTTTATTTCAATCTATATGTATCTGAGAATACGCTACAGAAAGGATTTCGTGAAAATCTCGTTCTTTTGCATGTTTCTGGGAACCGAAAAAACCCACGAATTTTTGTTCATTTGTAACTTTTGTTTATTTATAATGATTCCATTATCAACAAATTACAAATTTATAATTTTTTTATCTTTGCTGATGTCTAAAGACCCCTATAAAAACAAAAAACCTTGTACGACCTGATATTAGCAAATTAACTCATAAGTTACTACAATCAAGTTATACACTATGTGTTAACTTTAAACTCGTTTCCCCGAAAGTAGTGTTTTTTAAGCTGCTGAGTCACGCTTTTTATAGTAAAAATGGTCCGATTTTAATTTTTTTTTTTTAAATTACTCAGAAATGATGCAGTTATTTTTCTCCGTCTACGATTTTTGAAATTTTTTTTTGTTTTGTTTTTATAGCCCCTTAAAGTAAAAAAAAAGGAAAAAAATGAAAATTTTTGCGAATTTTCGCATAATTTTGACAAATCAAAAAATAAAAAAAATCTGCCACGGGAAAAAATAGTCAACGCAACTATACACATGAAAAAAATTCATTTTTTGATTTTAGATTGTCCCAGTGCGAAAACCGTGACTCAAGCGGGACCTCTGTATTTCTGAAACGCGTTTACGCAAGGGCGTTTCAAGATCACCACCATTTTTTTTTTCATCATGAATAAGAAAATTTTCAAAGTTAAAGGATGTATCTTGAAAATAAAAAAAAATTTGTCAAAAAATATTCAGTAGTTTCTTCACAATTAATTCCCAAAAAAAACCACTGAATTTCGGGCCTGGAGAGTAGTAGACCCCCTAAGGAGGAATCGGACAAACAATCGGAACAAAAGTTAGTCCAAATGAATAATTTTGAATTTTGATATAGAAGACACATAAGTTAATGTAATTTTTTTCAGGGGAAGTGTGAACACTTGTAGTTTTTACTAAATAAGTCGTTAAAAATTGCAATTTTTTTTAATTTTCATTAAATTGCCATTTTTAAAGGCTCATTTTGTAAAAAATACAAGTGTCCACACTTTCCCTGAAAAAAATTACATTAACTTATGTGTCTGCTATATCAAAGATCAAAATTATTCATTTGGACTAACTTGTTGTTCCGATTGTTTGTCCGATTCCTCCTTAAATAAGCTTGAGAAAATTGAAGAATAGTAATTATTTTGAAAGTACTTTGGAGTGGTCCACGGTGGTCCATATATAAATAAAATATTTATTTGAATACTTAGAGTTTAAAATCAATATAATAGCAAGTATGATTAATATTAATACCACATAATTTTCAAAGAATAATTGCGCAATACATTTTTGTGTAGGGTACCTATCACGCAATTTTGAAAACGAAACCGAAAACAAAAACGCAAGTCCGATTTTCAAATTTTTTGTAAATTGTCAGTTTGCCTTTGTGATCATTATGATCATTGTTTATATTTTGAAATCGTCACTATTTTGGGGTTAATAGAATTTTAAAAGTTTATAAAATTAACCACTTCTATAATATCTGCTGTGATTTTTTATGTTTGCAAACATAGTATTCTTATATTTTAGGATTCGGTGATTACGAATAAAATACTAAAAATTCAATTTTCTAAGGTCTTCATTGTTTTTTAGCAAGTTGAATATCGACAATTTTCAATAATTTTCGCGAATGGCGTCATACGTTTATTCAGTTATTATCCATGGAAGGGGGCATTAAAATTTTGTGCTAGCCAAAAGGGCTCGTCTTTGTAATTTCCCCCGAGGCCCGAGCTGGCTATCCATGGCCCACAGTGGGAAAAAAGTGACTTATTTTATTCAAAAATCCTCCGACAACACAAATTTCAATGGATTTATATGATTTTTATTTTAAAATTCTCAGGAAGGATTGGGTTAAAACATGTCACTGCGGAATCGTGTCAATTTCTCAAAATAACCTTAAAAAATGTCAATAACTAAGAGAATTACGGAAACATGGTTGTATAAAATTTTTTTTGCTCAATGCAAACACTCTGAAACCAAATACTATTTTTTTAATAGTATTTTTTTTAATTTTTTGAATCCTTAAGTATAAATTTAGTATCAGATTATAAAAAAATAAAACGGTAAATTAAAAATCGCGCATAAATTTTCCGAATATTGATAAATACTTACGAAACTTATTGTATGGAAATTTTTTAGATAACTCATTACGAAAATATGGGGTTTAAATTAAAAATTAAAGATCCCAGATAGCACGAAACCTTGCAGGAATCTTGCGTCAATTTTGCTTCAAGGTTAGAATGTCCCACCTTGCAACCTTGCGCAAGTTTCTTGCAAGATTGGGCAAGGTTGGGCAAATGTTGATGCAGGGTTGTAAAAAATTCTTGTTACAGCTAATAAAAATGTTACTCTCTAAAATGTCTTTAATTGATTAAAGAATTATTTTCAAAAGATTGTCAAATAAACCATTTTAAATAATTTTAAATGTATTTTATAATTTTATGCTATATTTATTTATTTTTAATTTGAAGGAACAAAAAATTAATGTAACATTTTAAAGCTAAGCAATAAAAAACCCAAACCATGCCGGGCAATCTTATTGCAAGGTTAATGGCTATCTGGGATGGTAAATCAAATGAGGAGAACGAAATTTTTAAAAAATTGCAGAAAAATTATGAAATTTTATATTAAAAATTTTTTGTACGTTGTTGATCATGAATTTGAAGTCCAACATTCAAAACATATAATGGTAGATAATATGTAGAGAATGATAAAGCAGAAACTGTTTGTAAAAACAGAAAATTTAATTATCATTAACACAACAGGTTTTTTGCGTTAGCTAAAAATATAATTAAAATATTATATTAATTTTTTGTTTATTCAAATTAAAAATAAATAAATATAGCATAAAATTATAAAATACATTTAAAATATTTGAAAATGGTAAATTTGAAAATCTTCTGAAAATAATTCTTTTATCAATCAAAGAAATTGTAGAGAGTAAAATTTTTATTATCTGTAACAAGAATTTTTTAAAATCTTGCATCAACCTTGGCCCAACCTTGCCTAACCTTGCAGCAACTCTACTCAACCTTTCCGTACAACTGTGCACAACATTGCAACAAAGTTGCGCAAGCTTACAGCACAAGGTTGCAAGGTGGTACATTTTAACTTTGCAGCAAGATTGACGCAAGATTCGTGCAAGGTTACGTGCCATCTGGGATCTTTAATTTTTAATTTAAATCTCATATTTTCGTAACCAGTTATCTAAAAAATTTCCATATAATAAGTTTCGTGAGTATTCAGCAATATTCAAAAAATTTATGCGCCATTTTTAATTCGCCGTTTTGATTATTTATAATCGGGTACTAAATTTATACTTAAGGATTCATAAAACTCTGTAGTATTTGGTTTCAAAGTGCTTGCATTGAGCAACAAATTTTTTATACAACCATGTTTCAGTGATTCTCTTAGTTATTAACATTTTTTAAGGTTATTTTGAGAAATTGACACGATTCCGCAGTGACATGTTTTATCCCAATCTTTCCTGAGAATTTTAAAATAAAAATCATAGAAATCCATTGAAATTTGTGTTGTCGGTGGATTTTTGAATAAAATAAGTCACTTTTTTCCCGGCCCTGGTTTCCAAGATATAATCAACTAAATTCATTGTTATGTAGTAAATAAATCATTTATTATTTATAATCATTTGAATTCAGTTGACATTAGTTATCAAAATTTACAGTATAATTAAATAATTCAAAAAATGGCTACAATAAATTTAGAATTAATTCGGACAAATAAAAGTTCTATTTTAAACATTAAATGGCTACTTATTTATACTATAAAGATTTTCCAAATAATGAACTCAGTCGAACTACAGATTAGACAACGAATAAGAAAAGGATTGGCCAAAAGAAGAAGGGATATTGAAGAAAAAATTTTAAACATTGTTCAACAATATGACGATTATGTATTAAAAGCTGTTAGCCATCATATTAAATTTTAAATTACTTTCAAAAGTTTAAATCTTCAGTTTTATTTATTGTAATAATAAAAATATATTTATGTAACCGACTTTTACCAGCATGTTCATTTCCTTTATTGTTACTTTTTTGGGAAATATGTTCGTTGAGATAAATAAGGTAGCTTTGAGGTTAGGCTAACTGTCATATGTCAATTCGACGAAATATTGTGTTTCTGCTCTATACTTTTTCTTCGTTTTAGGAGAAAATTTTAATTAACTGACTACTAAAAATTAAATGTTTGTTTAGTGAAACCATGAATTTGACATTTTAATAGTCAAACTGTGAAATTATAATAGTGTTACAGGTTTTTCCTAGTATGATAGTCAGTTTACTCAAATTAAATTGTGAGTTTCGGAAATATTAATCTACAAAGTTTTTCAGTGTATTTCTATTATAAAATAGAAGTGATTTTGTTTAAATAATATGTAAATATAACATTTTAAACTTTTTTTTACATAATAATAATCATAGTATTTTATTTTTGGTACATGGAACCCTAGGTTTTAGTACGAGTATAACTTGCACTTGTTTGATTTGTATAATTTAGTTGCACTATTTTAACATTAGATTTTATTATATAATTATAATGAATAAATAAATTATATATTCACTTATAATTTTCTTTTTAAATTAATTTATTGAATATAATCACTGTCCCGATTTAAAATTTTAAACAGTAAAAATCTAAAAATAAACCAATAACCCTTTTCAACTACAAATTTTAATTGTCAAAATGAATCTCCACTTATTTAAGAAAAATAATTGAAGTCTGCATTAAAGGTCAAAGACAAAGATAAAGACGAAATGCTGGACAGCAATTTACAAAATCGAATATTATTCGATTAAATTCGTAATTATATTCTGTTTCTTGCATTTTTATGTAACTATTCATTATTTCATATTTTTCATATTTTTTAATACTCAATTTGAACTTGGTTGACTAATTTTGATAATACATTTTAGTTATTACTCAATTTGAGACCACGAAGTTTCACTGTAGATGCGATGCAAATTGAGTAGCGCACTACTCATTTTTCTGTGCTGTAATGATATGGCTTCATGCATAAATATCATGATACTTTAGGAGGAGAGGGGATTAAAGTAATATGATATCCCGTGTTAATTTCAAACTTTTACCATGTACAAAGTGTGAAGATGAATGGGGAGAGGGTATTCATTTCGTCCAAATTTTTGTGACGTAATTGATGGACAAAACCTATCTGAAGACTGGAAAGTGCGAAAAATTACATAATGGATATTAAAAAATTTCCAAGTTTGTAGAAATGTTTTCTGTCATCAGAAAAAGTTCCGAAAGTAAAAGAAGATAGCAAGGAAGCGTTTATAATTAAACCGCAATGGCGTAAGTTTCCATTGCGAAAGGCGAACCTTGATTGAGGCGAGTGCCCTTTTGCGAGGACATGTGTATACCTATACCTACTTGGGCTTTGAATGGAAAACTTTGCGTGTCGATATATATTTATTGCACATAAGCAAACACAATAATAATATCGCACTTACACATACTGGAAATGCCTCCAAGAGTGAAAACGTAACGTTCTCTGTGATTGATTTATAGGCTTGTATTATGCCATGTCTTTGGAATTTGAGCTTCGAGAGTATCTCGAACCTATGAATCGCGTGAATAAACATCTAGCCTCCAGTTTTTACATCTAAAAGTGGATGAAAAATGCAAAAGCCACCTTCATTCTTTACGATAACTAGTTCCAGAGGAAAAAATTCTTAGAAAAATGAGACCCAATTACGCCGAGGAAATTGTTATTAATGATCGAGGAAAACCCATTGTCGGTCGTTTTTTCTAATGAGATATTTATTTTAATTAATTTCGAGTTTTATTTCTGGTGTGGCTTATTAATTATGTAAACGGAAATCACTCTAGCATTGAGCACAGAATGCTTAAATATAATAAATCAATAAATAAATAAAACACAAAAAAATCGCCTATTAATCATGAAAACAATTGTCAGCGACCCGCAGTGATGACTATTCTTTTGTATTTTTAGAATTTCAAGATGAGCATTTACTTTATGTGGCATTGATTGTTGAGAAAGGTTTAAAAACTATAGAACAGGAGGAAGTATATGTATAAAGGAAGACACTAAAAGCTAATCCTGCTCAAAGGACGAACGAGTCTGAACAGTTAGAAAAAACTGGACGTCCTCGAGATATAAATATTTGTCAATTACTATGACAATTGATGACTTCAGAAACATCAATTCTTTACAACTGTTATTCATAAACGCAATATCTATTTAAAGCAGAAAAAAAGAAACAAAAGTACAAACTAAAAGATGCAAAAAATAAATCATGTAAAGTGAATACATCACATCAGAACACATCATCTATTATTATTAGTAGAATACTTTTATGCAAGTGAAGTCATTATAAATTAAGATTTATTTCAGACGTTTAAAAGAAATATCTACTTTATCATTAAGTCTCATTAATATATTAGTGATTTAAATCCATCATGAGATAATTAATAATAATCATTTAATTAGAAGCAACAAGTTAGATTTTACAATTAATTTTCAACATTTTAAAACTTTTTGTTAAATTTGAGATTCATGAAATTTTTATTTTGATCCAACATATTTTGGTATATGTTTAGATGTAATTGTAAAACGCTGCCTTGACATCTAGACTAATTAATTATGTAGTAGGATGGAGCGAAAAAATCAATTTTTCTATTTCAAAATTCTAATAGTGTGGAAAAGTTGCGTAACATGCTCACATTGAACCGTGTTAAACCGTTTTTTGATCGGATAATATTTACGGTCGACCCACCCAAGAGCCTTAAAGTTTTCAATAATCCCTCAAATTTGGGTTCTTTTGTACTTTTTTTAAACTTGATAGAGATCTGTTTTTATTAGAGTTTCTCGTTGTTTTAGTGTACTAGAAGCCATAGCTGGCTATGAAAAAATATATTAAGGCCAGCTTACTCTGAAAAACGTGATTTTTTTCAATACATTTTATTTATAATTCAAAAAATGTTATGTAATAAGTTTTTTTTACATATGATAGTACATACATGAAGTTACTTGAAAAAAAAAAATTTTTTTCAAAATGGCGGTCTTGAAAATGGCTGCTGAAAGTTATCTACTTCGTAGATGGATGGCATAATTTCTTGGAAAAGAATTATCTGAAAGCAAAAAACAAAACGGTTTCATGTTTTGTATCGAATTGGCTATGGCCTCAAGCAGAATAAAACATTTTCAATGAAAAAAAAAACAAAATGGCGGACTTTTGAATTTTTTCAACCTTTTTTTTCACTTTTAATTGTTTATAACTTTTTTAAATAGGGGAGAGTGGGGCAAAACCGCTAGGTTTATATTTATTGATGCACAAAATTTTAACTATACGTTCAATTGGAGTAATTTTTGTTTGTTACACTGCTGAAACTAACCAATAACATATTTTAATAGTTGTTGTTACATTTATCATAATCACAATTACATTATTTGTTGTTTTTTAAAAAGATTCAAACTAGCGGCTTTGCCCCAACTGTTGGGGCAAAGACGTTTTTGCTAATATTATTATTCCAAATATAATAAATGGTGTAAAATATATACTAAATAACATTTATTGATGCAATAATTATAAAACATAAACATTTTACAGATTTTTAAAGAGATTTAATCCATTTTATTAAAAATAATTACGACTTGTATTTTTAACCTTATATTTTCAATTTAATTGTTTTTTATTTTGTTTCAAAATCTACTTTATCAACTCTACAAAAATAGAGTATTATTTAAATAACCGCGCGAAAATATGATTAAATAATAATACTTATTTAATATTCCAAAGGCATAATTTTTTTCAAATAAGTAGTAAATGCTAATAAACAATTTAAAAATTAAATAATAATAATAATAACAATAAATTTGATAGAGAAAAATACTTATTTGTTTTGATGAAAAAATGCAGGTTGACAGTTGATTAACATGAAGTTTCCATCATTTAAAATAACATGATAATGCAGTTTTTAATATTCAATTGTTTTTTATTAAATATTTTTCAAGCGTCTTTGCCCCAAACGACAAACCTTTTTTTAATTTAAAATTTTATATATTTAGATTAAAAATTAAACCAGGATTTCAAAGAGATTGTGAAGATAAATCATTACTCTACTAGAACGTGAAAATTTCAATTTTAAATGCTCACAATTTACATTCAAAATTTAATAGTTTTGATCAGTATAAATTTCATCTCAGACTTGTAAAATCGATTTTTTCCGTATATTTCCTAATACATTTTATATTTTCCAGATTTTTTTTTTCTAAACAATAGTTCCAGTTATAATTATGATAAACTTTAAACATAAGTTGAAACGGTCTAGAAATAAGGGAGATATTTTGAAAAACGTCTTTGCCCCGCATAGCGGTTTTGCCCCACTTTCCCCTAATAATGAATATTTCTGGTTCTGCTTGAGGCCATAGCCAATGCCGTTTGGTTCATATCGATAAGTGCAATAGTTTTAAAATGAGAATGTCATCCATGCGAAAAAACGTGGTTCGGAGAAAAATCAGTTCAAAGTTCAAAAAAGTGAATTTTACTTACATATCTATTCCAGCTGCATACACAATTCCTTCCTCGTCTTCGTAAGCATCATTCTGAAGAATTCTTGCATTTCTTAAAGCAGTTCTGTGATCCTTAGACGCTACAGTAGCTTCTAGCTCAGCTCGATCAACACGTCTGTTTTTGGCCCTATCAGCAAAGTGCCTTGCTCCCCACTCTTTTATACCTGCTTCTCGGTCTTGCTAACAGTAGCAATTTATAAAAAAAAAAAAATTTCGATTTTTCCAAAATTGTTCAGAGTAACCTGGCCTTAAAGTGTATATTCACGTGCGTACCCTGTACAGGGTTGTCCAAAAAACCGTAACTATTATCGACTTGATAGAGGGCAGCTCTTCTCCTACACTCAAGCTGACATTGACTTAAAACAAATTCGTGTTGATCTCAGTGTTTATTTCTTTCTGTGTTCTTGTGTGGACGAATATATATTTTGCATTACATCCCTGTGACGTTTCAAATTATTTACCATTATCTGTTGTGCAAGATATTTTCACTTTTTGTATTTCCCTGTAAAATGTCGTTGTCAAAGCCCACTCTTCGAAGTGAGGTAATCTGTCCTCTCTTTGGGACTCCTTCTGATTTCAATAATGTGTTGTTACTAATATATGCTAAGTTGTGCTTATGACAAGTAAGAAACACCCTCACAAAAAACATAAATTTTTTAAAATCACTGATATTGTTGCAGAAAAAGGAGAATTGATATGGGCTAAAGCCTCTATTTCAACTGTCAGTCACACACGCATTGTGCAAATGATTGAGGTTTTTCAGTCTTCCTGTCCCTGTATCTTAAAGCATTACAAGAAGAGAAAAGACCAAGTAAGCTATAAAGAAAAACTGAAGGGTTTTGTTGAAAAAGCAAATCGCCGTTTAGATATCGCTGCATGTAAATGTGGCGACTTCTCTAGTTGCACATATGATAAATCTCGAAAATTTCCTCGTATCGAGCAGATCTTTCTTTCCGATCAGAGAACCGTCAGGGCTCTATCTGTTGGTACAGTTCACTCTGCAACAACTTCGACTTTAAATAAAAGAGCCAGGAACAGAAAGTCAGGAATATTAGAAAAGCTTTTTGATCTACAAGTGGCCGTGGCTCAAATCTCGCATGCTCGTTAGCAGAAATCTCGTTTCCGAACGAGGAAAGTGGCCACTAAGTTGAAAAAACTTCGAGTCAAACATATGATGTTGAGTTCAAGATCAAAGTTCTCCCTCAAACCAAAATGAGTCCTCGCCAATGCAAGTTCAGCCCTCACGCACTGCAATTCTAGCAAATCGTTTTGGATTGTCGGATCGTGCGGTTGCTGCTATATCATCCACTGTATTAGAAGATGTAGGCCTTATAAAACCAGATAAAGTATCTTTGGTAGTGGATAGATCAAAAATCCTCAGGGAACGATCAAGAATCAGACAAGACTATTCCACCCTACCCTGTCCGACCATTTGACCCTATACAACTATCCGAGTCTACCCAACTATCCAATCCTTTCCGACTTTACCCGACCCTATGGGTGTCCCCTATTAAACCAATCGGGAAAGTCTGTTGACCCAACAAGGAAAGAATGTTACTTTAACTGACTTTCCCGATTGGTTCAACAGGGGATGCCTAACAGACACCTCAATAGTTAATTCAACAGCAAGGGTCGGCATCAAAATAGTAGACTCTGTGCAACAGGGCCTAAGCCAGTTAATCCAACTAGAGATCGCTCTTGAGTTAACAAATCTCTTTCCCCTGTGTTATAAGAGTTTCGCGCTTGGACACGAAACCCTAAAAAATGCCAGTCTTGACAGGGGTCGGAATCAAGTATAAGAAATCTAAAAATTCAAAGAGTCTGACTGAAAAGGAGGTGTTGGTTTCGTCCCTAGAGCGTGAATTAGCAATCAACATACGAAAGTCCTCTGACCAAATGAAAAAAGGATCAAGCTGGCTGAAGTTACCGCAGCATGTCATTAGGCTGCAAAACTGGTACATCTTGGACACCTCCAAGTTAACTTCACATAAGTTATCAAATAAGGTACTTGGTGTTGAAATGTCACTAACTGCCTGGTGCTTGAGGATAGTATAAGGGTATAGTTCACATATTGCCGTCACTCTTAGGCTCCTTGCTGCTTTTTCGTCAAAGAGAATGGAGCAGAAGAATCAGCTACGGCTCACGTAGCTTAATCAGGAAAATGTACCTTGATCATAAAAGCCTCTAACTCTCTGTCTACGGTGACTATTTTGCATTCTTGCGCTATACAACAAGTTTCCTATAGTCCCATCCACGCGTCTGAATTGTCGATTTTTGTCGTTAACGGTCAACTCAGCAGGCAGGGGTTAAAGAAAAAACATTCTCTAACCTGACATGAAAATATTTTTAAATT
This sequence comes from Ganaspis brasiliensis, assembly GCA_037103525.1. Lineage (NCBI taxonomy): Eukaryota > Metazoa > Arthropoda > Insecta > Hymenoptera > Figitidae > Ganaspis > Ganaspis brasiliensis. The sequence continues at coordinate 398,354 of JAZKLR010000074.1, read as the reverse complement.
TAACTACAGATTCGTAAACATCTGGAATAAAGATCTGGAAAATCTTTATTCTCTACATTTTCTAAAATCTGTTTCAAAAGGAAAATGTTTGTTTCAACATGTTAAAAACTACTTTTTTTAATTAAAACTTTAGACTCACTTTATTCGAAAAAGGATATTTTGAGCACCGTGTAATGTAGCTCAGGGATTTCTTGACCGGTTTGAAAAAAATTGCCATAGACATTCTTAGACTTATTAGCCACAACACGAAGAGGAGTTTTTGTTTAAAACCATTTTTCAGACATAATTTTCTTAAACATTTCTTTATTATATAAAACACGATTTACATTTAAAAATCTTCCTAAATAAACATATTTGATTTGTTTTCTTACAGTCATGTTGTACATAACACTTTTTATTATAATTTCTTCTTTACCCTGAGATACTTATTGCCTTCGAATTTTTTTTCTCTATGTATAAAAAAGTGTACCTCAAAGGGATAACTTACAATTAAAATAAGGGAAAATGCTTGCGCGGAATTTCGGTGCGCGTTGAAGTAGCTAAAGAAACAAGGGCTTGCTTTTGACCTCAGTTTGAGAAAAGCTGCTCAAGTAGCAAGGTAGCAGGTTAATATATAGGTAGATAGATAGGTGAGGCGGTTATCGACACGACGGTGCGAAGGACTCTCACTTTTATCGATCTCCTTGAAGGAAATCCCCCGGTCGTCGTTCTGCTCTGCATCCGTGGGGAATTACAGTTAGCTTAGCAAGGACGAGCCGGCCGACGGCCCCTCTAAAGACACGCGGACGATACAACTCGTTCATATGCGTACAACTTCTTATATACCTATGTGAGCTGACTCTAATGCGCAAACATAATGTAATTCTTAATTCTTCACGAGAATAATTACGATTAAATAGCGATAAACCACTTGAGGCTTATGAATATGAAATAATAACAACAGGATTGACATTTTCATTACTTATGTAAATAGGGACTTCGTTCATTGTGGATATATACTTTACTAAGAAAAAAAATGGTATGGGGTGTGTCATACCCTAAAATGGGTTCAGAGTTATCTTGAGCTTACTTATCGGACGTTGACTGTAAATTTTTATTAAAAAGGAGACATGTCCTTCCGTAAATATTTTTTTCTATATTATACCTGACTTCTGATCTCTATTAAATATTATACCCGTGGTAATATTACAATGCTCTAACCATAAATTATATCTTTCGACAACACAATTATTTTTCTGCATATTAAAATTCCCAAAAATGCGAGTTTAGCTATCAACTGTATTTCGAAAATTCGTTCTTTTGGTTTTTATTTTTTCAGGATTATTAAACTTGGAATTTGAAATAACATTAGCAGTTCCATTTGAAGCAGAAATTTTCGTCCCACATGAAGTGTACTTCCTACATCATATCTAAACCTGAAACAATATATCACGGTGATTTGAAAGTAGTTTAGTGTCTATAAAAAGCTAGTAAAAATTCAACAAGTATCTCTATTATAATCGTCATATGAAACAGGATTTGCAGATTAAAGAAAAATTGATCGCGCGGAGGAAGTAGTTGTACCAGTAATAGATCCTCTTGGTCGCCACTAGGTCTCGTGTCTATGATTGCTAGTGATGGTATATTGATAAAATTAGAGACATACCTACTTATGTTTAGAACTTAAATATATTTTTAATTTTTACTTTATAAGCATACAGAAACTAAATTTTTTTTTCTACACGTAAATAAATGAATTTGCTGTAACAGAAAACCAATATTTTCAAAAAAAAATTTATTGACACAGCAAATATATTTGCTACAATATCGCAGTATTTGCTAATGTCACAGCAAACTTCTTTTAGTGTAAATATTGCTCGAGACAATATTTCGGCCCTGATTATTTTAAAAAGAAGTGTTATTAAAACTCCAGTTCGATTAACAATCTGTTTGTGAAATGTCCAGTTGTCTGTATGATTGCACTGGCAAGATTGTTGGTACGGTCCCGGTTTTTTATTTTTTACTAGACAAAGGCAAACCGACATTTCAAACAAAAAAATTAAGGATCAAACTGGCGTTTCCGTTTCTAAAATTACATGATAAGACATCGTCCTTCAAGGTGAACAGTAAAGACCGCATCATAATATTACTTTTACTTCCTTATAGAATAAGAAGCATTGCAGCCTCGCCGTTTTCCAAACTTCTATAAATAAGTATTTTTTGCAAATATATGCATATATATATATTATGATGCTGTTTTTGATTAATAATATTAGTTTAAACTATGGTATTTAATTTTAATGTGTTATTTTATTGAAAGCCCCAAGTTATTTTTAATCAAACAATAAAAAAGGATCAATAACTAAATTAGGATTATTATATGTTATTTTATACCATAAGTGCTCTGATTTTTTAGCTAAGAACGATAGTGAAGTGAGAAATAAGGAACAACACTGATTGAAAACATAAAGGGCCATATCATTTTGACACAAAATTTTTCATCGTACATGTTACATTGTTCAACCTATAAAAATGTTATATTGTACTCCTACTAAAATCAAAGATTTTTAAGTTTTAATTATTCAATAAATTGTACTTACTATGGATAAATTAAGTCTTTTAATATTAATTTAATGTATTGAAATAAATTATTTATTAAATAAGACTTTTAAAAATCTTTGATTTTAGTAGGAGTACAATATAACATTTTCATAGGTTGAACAATATAGCATGTACTAAGAAAAATTTTTTGTCAACCGTCGCTTACACACTATCCAACAATTCCTTTAAATAATACAGATGGCGCCACCGCAGCTCATTCATAGACAGTCTAACATGGACTAACACCGTGATCTAACACCGTGTAATCTGACAGGTTTTTAACAGACAACCAATATAACTAAATTCTTGGTATTCTTGAATAATCAAAACTACCATTTAATTAAGCAAAGAAGTCGGATTTTGACTGTTCTCGAGTGTAGTTCGGTAGCCCTTTCCTTTTGTGAGGTTAATCTCATGCAACATATTTCTAAGCTTTGCAGAATCTAATAAATTTTAAAATGAAATTTGTTCAACTCTTTTGAAAACTAGTGTCGCATGACTTGTGCTTGTGCGATTTTTGACAATTGACCAATTCGATATCGTCTTCCACAACATCTTTTATCCATGCGGTATGGCCTCCCTCCATATTCTTCAAAGCAGCATTGCTAATCTAACATCTTCGGGGAGAAATCGCCAACCTGACACACGGAAAAAAAAAGTTATTTAAAATTTAATAAACTAGTCAATCACTTTTGGATAGTACACATAGTTATTGAATGTGTAGTTGACGTTACTTAAATAATGTAGAACGTTGTTAAAATGTTAGAAAAAGTTATAGAATTTTTAAAACATTCGTAAATTACTGAATGTTTTTTATTTATTGTGTAACGAGTTTATTAAAGGTTCCTCGACTGTGTTCTAGTAATTTGACAACTGGAATGCGCAGTGACGTTTGCGCAGATATCGATTACCTGTCATATGTTTGCTTGTGACGCAAGATTTACATTTTTAATCTTATATATAAAATATTAGAAGTACACTTTGTTCTAGAAATTGATCGATGGAAGTTACTTTTTGTAATATTTCTGACAAAAACAAAAATCTGTTTAGAGTGAGGTTAAGTGTAAATGTTGTTTCTCAAAACTTTTGACAAATTTCACTACTAACAATAAGTATATAAGGACAGTTCGAATCTTAACATTCAATGTGTTCGCGCGCGTGTATATTTAAGTGTATGTGAATGTGATATTATATGTGTTTGAAATCAAATGTATATTAATTAAAGTTAAAGCGTAAAATGATGTGTGTTTAAAATTACATTGGATCTATACATAACAGATACAAGAAATAACTGTCTGAATGTGGATAAAAATTAATTTTTTTCATATTCCTTGCAGTCATGGAAATAATGCTTGACTGTTAATGAAAGGTTAGTTAACTGGTATCTCATAGTTCTTGAAAGTTTTTTAAATTTTAAATAACTGTTTGCTAAAGTTTTTTAAAGTTTTTTAAATTTTAAAAAACTGTTTTCTAAAGTTTCCTAAAGTTTTCTAAATTTTAAATAACTGTTTTTAAAATTTTATCAACCAGTCAAGCATTGCGTAGAAAGAAGTTTTATGTTCTTTAAATGATTTTATGTCCTATCTAAAAGTAATTGACTAGTTTATTAAATTTTCAATAACTTTTTTTTCAGTGCAAGAAAACGTTATAGCTATTCTCCAATCGTGATTCTAGAATAGGCCTTGGGACCGTCGATAGCAACGCGTTCATCACGTGATCTCTATAGAAAATGCATAGGGATCACGTGACGAACGCGTCGCTATCAACGGTCCCAAAGTCCATTGTAGAATCACCATAAAATCTACCTTTAAATTAAAAACATATTGCTTTTGGAACCTCATTAATTTTTTTTGCAGTGATCAACTGCAAAATTTCATTTGCTGAAATTTCTTTTTTATTTTATCCCATTACTGACATCTTTTTAACAAGTTGACGGGGTTAAGTTCTGTCTTTCTGATCTCCTCCTGTTCTCTCTGGAGACATTTTATACCTAAGAAGGGCAGACGTCCTGCGGACCTATACTTGTGGACAGACATTGAGTTTGCCGTACTTCATACATGAGGCTAATTTGGATCTTTAGGACATAAGATCACACGCTGACTGCAGCAGATTTTACAGAATTGCAATAATTATCTGATTCTTCTTCGTTTGAGTTAGTTCAAGAAGAAGAAAAATAAGACTTGATGAAGCGTGTTAGAAAGTTCGCATTTGAATAAACAATTTTTAAATCTTTTAAATGCATTTTTAAGTAAATTATTTCCTTTCTTAATGATTAGATTTTTTTAAGTCTCCCTGTGTCATTTCAAACAGAAACCTATTTATAAATGGAATTTTTTTATAGACAAATGTATTTTAAATCTCAGAATGTTCCTTTTTTATTGTATGAGCAAATTATTAAACTTATTTAAAATTTCTATCTATATTATAAACAAAGAAGATGAATTAAAATTAGAATCTATTATGATTCAATTCAATTTAACTAAATTAACAGAAAATAAGATAGATTAAAATATAATTTATTATGAAATAATGAAATAAAATTGAAAAAAACTTAAGGGCATTGATGGAGAATGGCGTCACTTGTATAGGCAAAATTTGTCCGTAAACTTTCTCTAGAAATAATAAATATTTTGACACCGAACTTTGTGGAATTACTTAAAATATCATTAAGCTCTCTGATTTAAGTTTGTTTAAAGTTTGCCTTAAAGTTAACTTTTTAAAAAATTAGCTGATTTTCGGAGAATTAAAAAAAGTTAATTTTAAGGCAAAATTTAAACAAACCTAGGTCAGAGAGACCTTTTTAATGATATTATAAGTAATTCCACAAAGTATGGTATCAACATATTTATTATTTTAAATGAATTGAAATTGAGATTTTTAAAAGTTCCAAAAAATTAATTTTTAATGAAAGTCTAAATTAATAGTATTTAGAAGAGATATATTTAACTTTTAATTATTTGAAAAAGTTTGAACTAAATTCAGATTTTATGTTTACAGAAAATTAACTTTTTTCTATTAAAATTCCAATCAACAAAAATTAGAATCAAATAGCAGTTTAAATCAACTGAAATTTAAGTTTATAAATATTAGTTTAATTACTATTAATTTCAATAATAAATGTTAAAATTATTTTATTTTAATTAAATTAATCTTAATTTCATCGTATCAATAAATTACAACATCCACTAATTAAAAATTTCTTAGGTGTCTTTAAATAAGACTCCCGCATGATACCTATTTTTAAAATGCAATTGCATACCGACAAACAGTTCATTAAAACCTTCATGTTTATGCCAACTATAAAAAAATATTATCTCAAGCTATTTAAATAAATATACATTTAATTTTATTCTATTTATTTAATTTATTTATTATATTATTTATATAATGCTGACGACAAACAAATGCCACTTTTTTTTATTTTTAGTTATTGAAAATATTTTATTAATTCTATATTTTTATTCATAAATTTTGTTAATTTCTTCTGCATTAAATATAAAAAAGGACAAAATTGATATATTTTGTTTTAACATAAAGTTAACAAACTTTTGGAACGTATTAAATAATATTTGTTTGAACAATAATGTAAATTATGATTTAGCAATTCATAATGTGTACATTTAATTATTCAAGACAAGTACAGTTGCAGAATTTAGATAAATATTTAATCTCAAACATGTCTTCTTTGTCAATACATTTTATGTTAATAAATAAGAAGCAACTAAATATGAATTATTTTCAATTAAGTTTTTTTAATTCACTTATCACTCGATGTTTGAATAAAGTATTGGCAAACGTACAATTTTTAGGAATATTAAAAAAAATTTAATTTACTTATGAATTTACACAATTTGATGAAAAAACCACACACATATTATGTAAGTTTATTATCTAATTTTCTTTATGCTAACAAATGACACAACAGGATATGTAAACAATTTTAATTTTATACATAGAATTTGTTTCTATTATTAAAAAATTGTTCGTGGCGGTCCCTAAATTACGTAAGACATTTACGTCTGATAACGTCAATTATTGTAAATTAAATGTTCTACTTCAGACAATGAACATAAATTTAAAAATCAAATAAAAAACATATTATACTTACTTATAGAATTAACTTTAAATAATAATTCTTGTAAATTAACATTATGTAATTTGGAAAAAATTTCAGTAAACTGTAAAATATGTCAAATGAAAAATATATTAAACTATAACTCGCTTTTCAAAAGACACATGTTAATTCCAGTATATAAAATTTTTTTAATTGAATTAGCATTAACAGACTCTAGGTACAGTTTATAAATTTCGACTTATTAACAATTAAAGAAAATGGGTTTTCAGCTTCGTTTTTTAATATGTTGCATACAATATGTTACATATAATATATCGAATTTAAAAAAAAAAAATTTCAAAAAATTAAAAAAGAAACTTAATTCTACAAATTAAGATTAATTAAGATTAAATCAATCAAACATTCTTTCTATCTTTTGATAATATTTTTTAATTCTAGATCCAAAATTAAGTCAGAGAAGAAATTGGCATGCTTAAAAACAGGCTTAATTTTATTTTTATATTGTACCATATAATTCTGGATCATAACTTACAAATTAAACAAAATTCACACCTCTATTCATCATCGATGAGTTAAAATTTCACCGGTCCCTCCCCTTAAGGAATTTTATTGAAGAATGATGTTATTGGTATAAGTAAATTATTAAGCTTTCTTTTTAACTACTGAATATTTTTGCACCAAACTTTGTACAATTACTTAAAATATCATTAGGAAAGTCTGCTAGCCCACACCGAAATAAAATAGTTTTGGAATGAGAGGATCCCCTCAATTTGAGGTATTTGGGTAATTTGGGTAATTTACCCAAATAGCAATTTATCCAATTTTAAATTGATCCCAAAGTAAATTTTTCCTGTTTTCAAAATCGTAGAACTTTAGGCAGAGTTAATGTATTTTTTAATGAGGTAATAAAGAATTCAAAATTATTTCCCATACAATAAATGAAAAATGTAGATATAATCGATACAATCGTAAGAAATTTTTTAATCTCTCAAAAATTAATTTTGGATTTTTAGACAGAGAAATTAATATTTTGACTATGGCGTGAATAAAAATTATGATAAATCTGTCTTAAGGAGGTTCTATCGTGAATAGAATTAACATTATCATTTTAATCAAATTTGGTGCACTGGTAGATAATGGTTTTATAATGTCTCAAAAATGTAACTGTATCATTATAAAACTATTTTCTACCAATGGACCTTTGATTAAAATGGTAATGTTAATTCTATTTACAATAGTAACTTCTTAAAGGGTTAACTTCTTCTCTAAATCTGAATAAGTGAAAACTCGTCAACGTATAAAAATAAGTGCATATACACTTTCAATAAGTGAGCATTCGCTTATGCGTAAGTACAAATGCATTTAGTTTTCTACGTGGACGACTTTTGATTGACAATAAGTGAATATTCACTTATTCAGATTTAGAGAGTGCATACTTTGTTATCCTAAATACAAGTTTGAAGACATAATTTCAAATTCAAAATGGCGGATGCAATAGGGCGGAAGAAAAATGTGTAATTTTATCGAACTCCGAGACAATTACACATTTTTCATCCAGCATTTTGAACTTTGAATACCTATATCAGATTCATAATTAGCTACCCCAAAAAACGTTCATTAACATCAGTTTATCTAAATCCGAGACAATTACACATTTTTCATCCGCCATTTTCAATTTTGAAATCTGGATATCAGATTCGTAATCAGCAAGCCCAAAAAGCTTTAAAAGGTGTCTTCAATTAAATCGTAAGCAATTTTAAACTTTAAACCGCCATATTGAATCTTCTATTTTAAATTGAAAATTATGACTTTAAATTTGTGTTTAGGATTACAAGGTTTTAAGATTTTTATTATAAACATTACTTTCGTGTCATTTTTTCGCGACACGATATAATGACATGCATTCATGTAATTATTTTCATGTCACACTTTTCCATAAGGGCAATGTGTGACGTCACTATGCGTCAGATATCCTTAAAACCACATCGTATTATGATAAGTTCAAAAAATCCGAAAGTGAATTTTCTAGGTTAGACAATGCGAATTTGAATTAAAGTTTATATTCTCACCCTAAGTCTTAATTTTCCCCCAACAATTATATTTTATCAATACAGACAAAAAGGGTAATTTTAATGATTTTGAGGTTAGGTGCAAGCCTAAAACCAAAAAGCTGATAACTACTTGCAAAAATTTAACATCTCATTACGTACGACTGTGGGTTATCTATGACCGCTACAAAGTAGGCCTATAAGAGGGATAAGTTGAGTGCAAGAAAAGAAGATACCTGCATGCTAGTAACTGGAAATATACCGGGTAACCTCCTGCCACGGTGACTCGTGCGAATTCAGACTCGCTCTCGAATGTCAGGGACGAGTGAGATTTTTTGTCGCATTTTTTGTTTGCATTCACCACGAGAACTCGGCAAGGTGCATTATGCAAATCCGGTACTACCTGTCCTTGGACCGTTGGATCCTATCTCCGAAATTGTCTACTCTGTAATGCCTAGTTTTTTTGCCAAGTCAATTTCCTTGTAATTCTCTTCCTTCAGTCACGCCGCCGTGCCCATGCCATGCCGAGTCGACCGGTCACCCTACTTGTGACTTCATTCTTTACACGTGCCTATGCTGATGCCGCTCGCCCAGTCACCGCTGAGCGCATATGCAGAAATAAATTTCTGAATGCCAAAGTCTGCAATTCAACTATCAGGGCCGAATTTTTTACACTTCTACCATCAATCCAACTTTTTTCCTCTTCTCTACCTCTAAATTGAGAATTTATCTTTCTTATAAACAAGAATAACAAAAATTTGAGTGGAATTTGACCCACACGAGATTATTCAATTAATCTATGAAATAGTGGAACTCTTACTTTCTCTAATGATCTTCATGCTAAATAAATTCATTTAACAGTTATAACAGTATTTTGTGTAAACGTGAAATTTCTACAAAAAAAGAGTATACTAAATATTTTTGCTTCCTTGTTATAAAAGCTTTGCATTTCTTGAAATTTACTTTTTTAATACGGATTAAAAAAGTTTTCTCTATCTAGAAATGTGTAATATGAAGTCCTAAGCAATGTATATGCCGCATTTTTTATAATTGAGCCTCTGGATTCAAATGTGACGCTCCACGAGAAAAGGTACCAAACGCGGAAAAAGCAATTTTTAATGGACGTACAGAATTTCACAGAATGGTTCAAAGAAAATCTAAAAAATGCAATACACTTAGTACGCCTAGGTTTGAAGCATTATAACAAAAAATGTTATAAGAAATTTGTTTTTAAAACCTGGAACTGAAAGAACAACTTAAAAATTGTCTTTTAGAATAAAAAAATGAAAATTGATTTTTTCCGCGTTAGGTCCCTCTTATCGTGGAGCGTTACAAGGGCACATAATTTTCGCAGATTTTTGGAAATGTAAAAATAACTATGAAAATCAATGGTTCACAACGATACGAAAAAACACTCAACAGTTTTTTAATATTTTAATTATTTATATTTTTTTTTGTACTAACAAATTTTTGCAACATTTTCAGAAAAAAAAATAATAACTCAAAATTCGTTGGCTATAAATAACAATTTTATAAACAATTTGAAATATTTATAGGTTCTAGAGCAAAAGTTATAATTTAACTTATGGGATATGTGACAGTGCACCCTTACCTTTATATTTCTAAAAAAATATTTGTTTTTTCTGTAATAAGCGTAGATATTGAATTTTTTGTTCCGTCGTCCATAGAACGTCCGCGCGCCAACCATTTAGGTCGCCACATTTCCAGTCAGCCAGTGGAATTAATCTGTAAATTACTGTTTAAAACTATCAAGAGCCTTTCATTTTAAACCAAATTCAAAGTTTTTTTTAAATTTATGTTTAATAAATTTCTAAAAACCTGTTCGAGTTCAATTTTTGAAACAAAATTTTAATTATTTGTTAATTTTTCAATTGAATAAAATAATTAAATTTTTATATTCCACTCGTTTAATGTACTTCTACTAGTGCCATTTTATCAAAATCCTATAAAATAATTAACTTCACTTTCTGAAACGCAAAATGTTGTATGCAATACATAAAATTTGTCCATTTCCCTGATTGTTATAAACAAATTAAAACACTAAAGGCCTATATTAGATATTTATTTACATTGTATGAGAGCAAGGAATAAAGTTTCTGTACCATCTAATCACAAAATAATATTATTTTTATTATGCAATTGGCTGATAAACTAGTTCGGAAGGGTCCTTCGTGATGTATAATCCTCTAAACGAAATATCTGTCGTTTCGAAGAACAGATATCACTTTGTAGGGTTTCAAAAACTTTGAGCGTAGCTTCAACCAAAAACCATCTTGAGTACGCTGGATTGCTACCAAGTCTCCAAGTTTATAAAAATAAGATACCTTTCGTTTACTTTAGAAGATCTTCAATTTTCCTCCTGGATTCTAGTTAAGTTAAGAATGGTTTCATCTCTGAGTGAAGAACGTTCGTGGTGAAACTCTTTAACTATTTCTTCTTCAAGTAAGGAACGAATTTGTAGATCCTCCTTTAGCATATCCGTCCTAATCATTAATTTAAAAGGAGTTATCCCAATACTCCGGCTGAACGATGAGTTGATTGGCTGTTGGAGTCTGTTTAAAGTTATAAGGAAGGTTTCTTGCGGGATTTGAATGGGTGGTTTATGGCTTTCTGTAATCATTGTTAAACTATGCTTAATCTGTCAGAAAATCTTTAATAGAGTATGAAGTTCCTAATGAGCTGGGTTTTTCCCTGTTCTGGGGCCATGCCATCCCTTCTTCTCTTTCTACATCCTTTCTTTCTCGACGAATTATTTACTGTTTTTCTTTTGTGTTCATGACGGGTATACAAATGTGACGTATTGTATAATTGTAATAATAATAAACTTTATTACGTAAAACTAAAAGTGCTGTGACATTTTGTGAAATCCCACCAAACAGATTTTTTTTAACAGAGTCCATTGACAAACTTCTACCATCCAGTCGGTTTTTCTATCGATAGCTTGGCGAGGACAGGGATGATGATCCGGTTCATTCGTTCCACCTGACCATTGCCTCTTGGTATTCCCGTCGTGATCAGTTGGTATTCTATTCCTTCGTCCTTGTAATAATCTCCAAATGCATTGGTGGTGAATGCTGTTCCTCTGTCTGAGACAATTCGCCTCGGATTGTCAAAGATGACTGATTGATTTTTTAGCCGTTTAACTACTTCCTCTGCTATTGTTGATTTTGTTGAAGAAATCCAACAAAACTTGGTGAAAGCTTCCGTTATGACCAATAAGTGATTGTAGATTTTCTTCCTGGATTGAATAAGGCCAATATGATCTACATGGTATGTTTCTAAAGGTTTGTATCTAAAGAATGCACTTAATACCTAAATTAATACACTTCTGGATCTTTAGACGCATATTTGGAAACCAGAATTCTTGTTTTAATACTTGTTCCATTTTGCGAATTCCGAAATGTCTTCTGTCGTGGGTCTGACGAACAATCTCCTGTTGCATTGACTTTGGTATGACTAATAAAACGTTTCCATCTTTCTCTTGATATAAAATATCTTGCTTTAAGGAAAAGTCTTCCGTTTTACCTTGTTCAACGTCTAAAAGAATCTTTCTTAATTCCTCGTCTTCTTTTTGGGATGCATGAGTAATAAAGCCATCTTGCTTTTCTCGAACATAATTCACTGAGGCAACATTTCTGCTTAGAGCATCAACATCTTTCATCAAATTACCAGGTCGATGCTCAATAAAAAATAGTGTACTGGAATTCTTCGGCCAGTAAGGCCCATTTTGCCAAGCTTAGACATGTTTCCTTCTTGTTCATCGTATGTTGAAATGCACGATAATCTGTCACTATTCTTACAGGAATGCCAAGTAAATACAACCGAAAGTTCTTGAGAGCCTAGATATTAATTGCTAATAGTTTTTTTTTTTTAGTTAATTATACACTCGTTCTCTGGCCTTACGCCCATACAAGTGTTCCCTTGTGAAATTATTTCCCTTGATTTTTGTTTAAATTGTTTATACTTTAAACAGAAGTATTAAATGTTTTTGCGTCTACAGAACGGTTTGAAATTAGGAGTACTCGCATTTGCCTGGACCAACCTTATTGAGTTTGCTCGGCAGTGGAGAGGAAAACCTGTAAAAAAAACTTCTCCTGAGTACAACCGGTTTATCGACAGTCGAGTTCTAATGATATGTACATGTCAGTTACCGACAGTGCACATCCTTATACCTCGACGTCAAACCTTCCACTGAAGTTATCTCACGAGCTGGAAAAATCCCAGGCTCTCCAGGGCGCGAACCAAGCAAACTTGACTTGGCGCGACCGCAGAGTCCAGAACCCTAACCAACTGAGCTAACACCGTGGTGATAACTGCTAATATCTCTAGCTCGTAACTGCTATATGTTTCTTCTTCAATAGACGTCTTTCAGCTTACTTAAAATATCAGATGCTTCAAATTGTCTTCAGAATCCTCCTGTAATAAGATTGCTTCTAGACCGTGCTTGGATGCGTCCGTGCGAAGTTCATTGTCAGCTCCTGTCTTGGATATATCTTCAACAAAATTTTGTTTCTTGAAAATCAATTTCAAGGTGGTGAGGAAAGAACGGATACCGCTGTTAGAATTTTAAATGTCCTTATTGAATCCAAAGGCTTAATCGTAACGCTCCTGCTCATCATTTTCACTTTCATTAGAAAATATGCCAACTATTATGTGACACGATATGAAGAAAAGGACCTAAGAAGGCAAAACTTTTAGGTTACGTTAAGTGTTAATTTTACCATGATTAAAATTTCCTTTTTATGGAGGATAAGGTTAAAAGAGAATTGTCTATGCTTTGTTATGAAATCAAAGAGGTTAGGAAATCATTCATTTAACGGCAGTTTTCATGTTATTTCTCAAAAATGAAAAAGACTACTTAATTTATTTGTTTGCTAATAATTTCAGAAATCTTGATAACTTTATGACAGTAAGTTTTTGAAAAATAGTTTATCATTATCAAAAACGGAACAGTAAAAAATTTTCAAAATAATTGTCTTGGCTTTCAAATATTCTTATAAACTTATTTTATGAATTTCAAAATAATCTTATCATTTTTAGCTAGATTACCACCCTCTTTAATTATGCAAAATCAAAACCAGTGTTTATTGGCTATTCTGGGTATAATAAAGACTGAAAGGTGGTTGGTACAGAGAGTAGTTAATCCTTTTTGTGTAGTTACATCCCAAAAATCACAAACAAAAAGTAAAATTGTTTTCTTTTTAGGTCCCTTTTTTCATATCGGATCACTTATAAATTATATCTACCAGTGGGAGATTTTCCCTGCTGCAAATTCCTTTAAGTTTTCAACTGCTTAAATTAAATGATTTGTAGGTTCTAATTATTAAATATATGATTTTTATGAATTAATTGAACTGTTTATTATTTCTTTAACTTACTAATTCAATTGATTAATATTAAAACCTTTAATTTTAGCAGTTGTACAAATCAACATTTATCTATGTTGGTACAATATAACAATCTTTAACATAAGTTTTGTGTCAAAAGGATACTGACTCGCTTAGGTCGTTATTCCAGTAGTATAAAGGCACAAATGTCAGCCTAAGCGACAATGTGACTTAACCCATTAACGCCTGAAACTGAAAAATTTTTTGTTCATTTTCAAGCTACGTTTTTACCATCAAAATAAATAATATTGTTTACCGGAGGTACATTTTCTTTAGGTCTTGGGTGTGCTCTTTTCGAATCTGAAGTCAAAAATCAATTTTTTTCATACCAAAATTAAATATGGCGGTTTTTATGTAAAAAAACCAAATACAAATTTCAATTTTTCAATTTTTACATTTTTTTTCACCCAGAGACAGTTTGCGCATAAAACTTTGCTTTCAACCAAAAGTGCATAAAAATCAGATTCGTAACCAGCGACCCCAAAAACCCCTAAGTAAGAAAATTTAGGCGAATTCGAGGACATTTTGGCGATTAGTAAAATATGTGCATGAGCTTGAAAATTTTGGAATGGATTTGACGCCATATTAGGTCCGCCATCTTGAAATTTTTAATTCTGCCCTACATATCTTTAAAGTGAACAATTTTTATGCACTTTTGGTTAAAAGCAAAGTTATATGCGCACACTGTCTCTGGGTGAAAAAAAATGTTAAAATGTTAAAATTGAAATTTTTATTTGGTTTTTTTACATAAAAACCGCCATATTTAATTTTGGTAAAAAAAAAATTGATTTTTGACTTCAGATTCGAAAAGAGCACATCCAAGACCTAAAGAAAATGTACCTCCGGTCAACAATATTATTTAGTTCGATGGTAAAAACATAGCTTGAAAATGAACAAAAAATTTTTCAGTTTCAGGCGTTAATGGGTTAAGTTAGTTCTTGTTTCTGACGGCAGTAGGTACATGAAATAACACTCGCATTTTTATAAGTAGGGGAGACCAGACAACAGTAGATAATGGCAAACAGTAGATAATTTGAATTTTCTAAAAAATGATTATAGGCCCATTTTGCTGATTGTGATAATTAATTAAATAGATTAGCTTAATTTTAGTATTTAACATTTTATTAATTCTTTCAGCTTGAAATAATTACACCAGTTGGAAATTTTTACCATTTACTGTTAGGCGGTCTCCCCTAACTATATAGGATCCTTTATAGGAACCTATAAAAATGGGTGTCATTTCATATAGGTAACACCTATATATGTGGCGTTATCTGAGGAAAGGTACTATGATGCATTTTTACTAGTTTATGTTTAATATTCAAACTTTTAAATTTAGATTAGTGTTTACTTAAAACATTTAACAAATAAGTTAAGAAAACCCCAGCGCCAAGTTATTTTATTGATAAATAACTAAACAAAACAACTAAAATAAATGACTAATAAAACTAGTCAATTTACACAATTTATTTAATCGAATCAAAATTAATAAACCACTACTAACACAGTTATTTCCGGAGAGTGGGATAAAAACCAGCAACCATCACGATTTTTAATTTGCGTTACAAATAACAAATTTATTGACAAAAATCAATGAAATAAAAATTTTTAAAAAATATGAATATTCGATCGCATGGCACTGACATTTTACAGAGGTTACGCGCACTAAACACTGACTCGAAATTTACAAAAATAGTCGGAGATCTGACTCCATCAATAAAATAGACAGAAGTTAATATAGGAGCTCACCTAGAAGGGCACAATGGCCACGAATGGAGGCCCGTCAGTCTTATTTAATAACATTTTTATAAAGTTTTACACTTTCAAGAAAAATACTACCAACTCCACTGTGCCGTTCTCACGAATCACGTTTCAAAGTACGCGCAGTAGCATTACTCGCGGATGGACAGATCGAGCGGCGATCGACTTAGAAACGTAAATCAGGTACAGTGGTGGCGGCGCTGGCGTTCAGCGCCAAAATCAAAATGGCTGCTACCAGTATTTTTACAATTCATAAACAGAACCACCTCCTCGACGATTAATTGCATTGTGAAAAACTCCAAGTCAGAGTCAAGCAATGTTCGTACGTGTAAAAGAAGAAAGAGTGCAAAACTTTTAATGTTTATAGCACACAAAACAATAATTGTCCTCTCCGACAAGTTGGCAGGTAACCAGAAGTTTATAGAACAATAATGATTAAACAATTAAATTAAATAAATGTAGTATTAAAAATCGCTGCCAAGTTGTACCTCAAGTAATTATTTATAGTGTCAGTAATTTTTTATTTTCATTTTTTGAAAACATTGCTTTCTCATAGAGATTACAAAAAACATGACTAAGTTTTAATAAATTAATACATCGCAAAAAAATATTAAATAGGCCAACTGATGCAATTTTGAATTGTCTACAAAATGACAAAAATTATTCTTCATAAAACTTATACAAAAAGCAATAAAACATTTTAAAAAATTTCAATTTTTGAAAGCTTGATAACTCGGAACAGAATTACAGTAAAAGGTTCGCAAATAGGTCATTTGATGTGTTTTTTAATCACCTACATAAGAAGGAAAATAAATTGAAGCTTGTGATAAAGCATAAAAATAAAATTATTAAAAAACAAGATCTTCAACATTTTAAATTTTTTAAACGCTAATAACTTTGCATTAAATTGCACGAGAGGGTTCGCTAATAGCTAAATCGATGCGTTTATAAAAAATAAAACGACTTAAATACTTACATTTTAAGTTTTTTAAAAAAATATATATATATTTTTGCAAAAAACAATTTTTACAATATTTTTAAATGCTATAAAAAATAGTTAATGTTGAACAATCGGGTTTAAACGTATATCATAATTTGTCCCCCTGAGAGGCCAATAATTTCGTCAAAAAACATAGTTGTAAGTAGTATAGATTTCGAGATATTGGGCCAAACGTAATGTGGACTTACACACACACATACACACACACGGAGATTTTTTAAAAACTTTATTTTCGACATCCTGAGGTCAAAATATGTCGAGATATGTCAAAAAATCGCAATCGATAAGAGGGTAAAACAATACTTCCTCTATGAGGAAGCAATAAAAATAACTTTTATTGTACAAAATCTTAAATGCAATTAAATAAAAACAAATATAAATGGAAATAACTTTTGAATTTAAATAATCTTTAGAATTTAAGGATGTGAAATAAAAATAATAAAGGCACAAATCGCCGAGTTTACATTTGGTTGAAGGAAACCTTAAAAGAATTTGCAGTAGGGATTTTTCAAAAACTTCAGCCAACCTAGCAATTCTGACATCGAATTCAGATTTAGGGGAGAAAAATACGTAGGAGTACGTAACCAAAAATATTTTTTCGTTTTGTATGCCTGTGATATTATTTATATATCACTGTAAAAAATTAAAACTAAAAATTACAAACAATTTGTCAATTTACTACGTCATTCATTGGCATCTTTAGGAAAAATATACTTTTTTCTGAAAAGAAGACTTTAAATAAATAATGAAAATCATTAAAATTATTTTAATGGATGTTTTTAAAAATCCTTGTGTTTGATTTTAGATTATATTATTAACCCCTTGACTGTGCTGCTGAAATATCATAATGGCTATTTGACCGAAAGGGACATGAGGCCAAAAACCAAACCAAATATCATAAATTGGGCTCAAACTGTGCAGCCACTTCCAATTATTCAATTTTTATAACACTTGTTACAAGGAGGGTTTTTGGGTCGCTGAATACAAATTTAGAGTAAAATTTCGAAAATTCAATATGGCCGGCAAAAATTTTGAAAAAATTAAAATTCCAACATTTTAAGATTTTTAAAAATTTTGCGGCCATTTTGGATCCGACATTTTGAATTTTTATACTCTGATATCAGATTCGTACTCAGCGACCCAAAAAAAACCCGAGTACCAAGTTTCGCAAAATTACGTTGACATTTTAAGATTTTCAAAAATTTTGGCGGCTATATTGGATCCGCAATTTTGAATTTTGGAAATTTGACTTCAAATTCGTACTGAGCGACCCGAAAAACCTCCTAGTACCAAGTTTTATAAAAATTCGTTAAGCCAAAATTCTCTTGTTTTCATCATGACATGAATAAACGTCATCCACAGTTTGGGCCGTTTTTTTTGTGACGTATTTACACGTCATCCACAATCAAGAGGTTAAAAAGAACTATAGCAAATTTTATTTAAATTCGTTAAACCTTTTTCATTTTTTCGTACTCATAAGAAAAAATACATACACACATGAAAACACACACACACACACACATGCATGTGGACATTTGATCAGAAACACATATCTAGATTCACTTAGATCTAGATCTTATTTCTATAAAAAGAGAAAAGTTTATTTGAAACATCTTACAAAATGTGTAAATTAAAAGGAATTCACAAAACTTTCTCTATGAAGAAAGAAAATTAATGAGATTCAAATGAAACAGTTTACTCGACGGCTTTCAAAATCACTGAATACGAATATGATCTTTGAGTTTCAAAAGGAAAAATGGATGATTCAAAATGGCGAGAAATTTTTGATAAATTACTGAAACTGATTTAAAAACACAGTTCGCATTCTACATACTTAAATTCTAGGATTCCACATCTCGAATTCAACATCCTGAATTTCACATTCCTGGTTTTGTATTTTATATCTAGGATTCCAAATACCAAAATTCTACATTCTGGATTTCAAACCTTTAATTATATATCACAAATTTCACATTCCGGATTTTACGTACTGAATTCCACATTCCGGAGTCTATATCCTAAATTCCACATTCCGGATCCCAAATTCCGAATTAGACGTAACGAGTAAATAAAATAAAACTAACAGTTCATTCGTAAAAAGTTTTCGGATTAAAATTAAAACGTGTGTAGGTGTGTGTGAGTGTGTGTGTGTAATGATGTGACCCTTCTTTGAGAACGCACGATATTTTAAAAAATGTTCAACTGATTATAATAAAATGTAGCTATGTTTATTTTTAATGCTAAAATCTAAAATCATACATAAGGATTTCATAAAATACACACAACAAAATTTGTTATTAGCTTATCAATTCTTTAAAAATCTATTCTTTATCAAAAAATGTATTCATTATACAAATTCGACTTAGAATATATAATGAATATATATTTCTTGAATTGAAACGAATCGCTTGACCTTTATAAAGTATACATCTTACTCGAAATTCGCAGAAAAAAAATACTTCTTTAATTTAAAATTTCACAAATATGTTACGGATTTTTTGTCGTTAATGATAGGTAGAGCCTTTATCACGCCTTCCCACGTTAGCAAGAAAATATCTAATGGTACCTCTAACGAGGGACGATAATGTATTCATACTATAATAATCATTATTGACGCTCATTTAGCTTCTGATCGATCAAATCAGTTGTAATTACTAGGTATAAGGTACAATTTATGTACATCAACTCTATGTTTACCTTTACTAATTATATTATGTACAAAACATATCTGTACTTTACGAGTGCACTTCATGGGTGCATTCATACCGATATCATCAATAATAGTAATTAAAGTTGAAGGGTCAAACAATTTTATTTCGATCAAAGTTGTTGCGGATCGATTTTTTTGAAAAATTTGATACTTTTAGAGATGATTCTTTATGGGTTTCTAAAGTATGAAATAAAAAAAATTTTGTAAAAATTTCTTTTATTTGTTATTTTAAAACAGGATTTTAAAGTGTAAGAGGTACGTAAAACGTCACTTTTTGAGCTAGAAAAAATACAGATTTATCCTGAAAAGTGGAAAAATTATGGGAGAAATTAATTATTTATAGTTTTTTTGTCATCTTATAAATTTCATAAAAAATACTTTTCACCAATTTTGTAGACGATTCAGAAACATATCTATTGACATGTTTAAGATTTCTTTGCGACCTATTAATAAAAACGTAGTGATATACAAATACACAAATTAAGTAATCTTTATAAACAAGCTATGTCTTAAAAAAAATACAAAAAATTACTCACTTGAAATAAATATTTTATTTTACATTTATCTTTTTAAATTGTCTAAGCATTCTTCTACATTTTTTGTTGTTGCTTTCATTTAATTTCTAATTTTTTTCTTCAGTTTTCAGAGATTTTTTTTATTTCCGTATTTATATCATTTTCTTGTTATTTCTTGAACTTTTAATAATTTTTTTTTTTACAATCCAGTTATCTTCCTTCACTCTCTAGTTCTTTTCCTTTAATATTTATTTTATTTCTTCAATTTCTTATTTCTCTTTCATTTTAAATATTTTTCCTTCTTTTTCTGATCAGTGTTCTTTAACTATTAGTCTTTTTTTATTTTTAGCAATTTTTATTTATTTACTAATTATCGTTTTTTGATGCCTAAATCCTAAATGATTTTTATTTAGTTTTTCTAAGCTTTCTTTCTTTAACTTCCTATTAATGTTTACTTTTTAGGTTTCTTCTCTATACATTCTTTCAGATTTCATCTTTAATCTTTACCTCCAAGTCTTTTTAAAAAAATTTTAGATATTTTTCATAAAGTTTAAAGTGTATTTTCTTCATAGTTATTTTGAAGGTTTTGTGACCAAGGGCCGAAAACCCGTCTGTCCGTCCGTCCATCTGTCATTCTCAGCCAATAGCTGTGCATTTGCGATTGTGTGCGAGTGAGAGGGAAATAGAGAGAGACCGAGATAATCGATACATCGAATAGATATATCGAAACCAAAATCGATATATCAAGAAAGATAATCGATATACCGAATCAATAATTGATGATGTATCGAATCAATAATCGATAATCCATTAGCGATATATCTAATCGATAATCCTAAAATCGACTCTAAAATCGATAATCGATACATCGAGTTCAAAACCAATATATCGAAACCAAAATCGATGTATTTCTTGAATCTATATTTCTAATTTTCCTTTTTAGTGGAAGCCTCTAGTTATTGTTTACTTTTTAGTAATTTTTCTTTACTTTTGAGTTACCATATTTAAACATCAAGTGCTATATCCTAAATATTTTTAACATTTTTAAAGTATAAAACTCGATATTCTACCATTTCTTGAATATGGATATACTTTCCATAAAGGTTCGGTCAATCCTACCCAATCGACGGTAATTATATAATCCAAAAAATTTCCCAAGCATTTCGAAAGAACTTGTTTCATCTTCTATTTCTTTTTTTATTATTGTTTGCCTCTTAATCGTTCGTAGTTTATTAAAAAAAACATGTTTATAAAAAAAGACCTGATGTCCATTATTGAATTGACAGGTTGAAATCAATCGTAATAATCCTGTGAATCCCTTGGTTGAAGGATATCTTATCGATATTCCTCTCTCGTGTTGGATGCCTCGTGCGTTGATCGTAAAATTAAACGAGCGTAGGTGAAGATCCTACGTCCTCAAGGTAGTCTCAATCTAATGAACACGTGTCTTTTTAAGAGGTCCTTATACCTCATAAATTACGACCTTCCACTCAAAAAATCAACTTTTTAAGCCTGTGACTATTATCCTGGGAAAAAATTTTATCTTCTTATTCATATATCTCCAATATTCAATTTTTTTAGCAACGTAAATTCTTTATCTTTGTCCTAGCAAAATAAAATGCTACTTTATGTAAATCTATCCTTTATTTAAATTTTTTACAGTTAATAAATACTTGACTATTTATGTTCAGTTTTAGTTTAAACGTTTTTTAAAGATTCTTAAAATAAATTGTAATTATATACATATACAATCTGTATTAGGGTAGTTAAAAAAAACAAAAGTTCTAAATGTTTTACTCTATCTCGAACCAGTAATCTTCCGGAGCAGTTCTTGAAAACTTTTAAAAAAAATAGTATTCCATAATTTAATTGAAAATTTGTCAAAATGAATTATTTTTTATTCAATTTTAAAATCTACCTTGCATGAAAAAAGAAATTCTAAAATCACTTATTAATAATTTATTTCAGGTTATTCACTACAATTGTTGTAATTTGACAAATTATCAATATTTACTAGTGTTTAAACGTATTTTTCTTATGTTTAAACAATTTGTTATTATTTATAACAAGTATTCAAATATTCCTAGAAAGATGTAGTTTTTTCGACACACATAATGAGGAACAAATTTCAGAACAAAAAATATATCACATTTTGATATTATGCAGGTATTATTTTTGCTCTCTTTATCCGATTTTTAATTACATTTTTAACTAGTTCACAGCATACATTTGTTTTCGTTTAGAAATTACAGTAAAAAATTTAAATATTTCAAAAAAGTAGAAGAGGTGACACATTTAAAAACATGGAATAATGAAATTGATAACAGTAAAATAAATATAAAATAGTAATATAATTTCTAAACAATGATTGGACAATGATCTGTATATCTCATTGAAAAATATATAAATTTTAGGGAAAAGTTAGTTGTGATTTAAGGCTTTTTTTAAAGTAAAAAGTATGAGGACCATTAAGGATAAAAGTTCCAGAGATTGGCCCATATGAGAATATATCGGAATCATACCTCAAGCACGATATTTGGGGGAGGGGGGCTGTAATATTGTCAGATTTCAAGGAAAAAAAATGGGTATTACTTTTTTATTTGGTACAAATTGGGGGGGGGGGGAAGGGTCAGAGAATAACAATTCAAAAACCAATATTAACCAACATTAATGAACCAATTTCAGCTTTCAATAATTAACTTTTTTAAAAAGTTAATTGAAATTTCTCACTGACTTTAACCTAAAAATTCTATTGAACATCCGAATTGGAATAATTTTTTCATAAATCAGAGTTGCAAAAAAATAACTTGGAAACTTTTATTATAAAAATGATTGTTAATTATCCCATAAATTAATCTTAGATAAGTAAACTTGATTGACAAAGTTAAAAAAAATTTCAAAAATTTGAAATCCTTTTCATAAAATTTTTATCAAAGCAAGATTTAAAAAGAAGAGTCTTAAATAATTTTTAAAAACCTGTTCCATTGACATCTTTTTAACATTTATATATGTTAAATAAAATCTTGACATTATTTTTAATTAAAAATATTTGTTAATTATTCGGTTCAACAAATATCAAAGAATTAACCTTCATAGCTTCTTAAAAGTGACTTTGGAATTTATTGCCATTGCAATTTAAAAAATTTACTAAATATCTGATTTAGAAGAATTTCCATAAACCAAAATTAAAATTTTATTTAGATTAACTTCAATTTTTTAAAAATTAAAAATATTAAAAAAAAATCTGAAAGCAAAGCTTAAAAAAAGTTAGTTTTTAATAATTTTTAAAAATCGGTTTTTGAATTATTTTCTAAATTTTTATGATTTAAAATCTAAATAAGAATAATATTCATAAATCAAACATCAGAAATTAAAAAAAAATGAAATTATTTTAAAAATCTAAAAATCTTGGAGAATTTATCTAAATGCAAGACGTAAAAAATTAGTATAAAATAGTTTTTAAAACTCTTTTTTAAGCCTTTCTTTTAAATTTATGTTTTAAAATTTTGAGAATATTTTTATAATTTAAAAATTTGTTAATTTATTTCATTCAATAATTTTTCAAAAATCAACCTTAGATAAGTTTTTTTAAAATTGATTTTAAAATCTTTTTCAATTTTAACTAAATTTTTTTGCTGAATATCTGATTTAGAATAACTTTCTTGAAGAAAACTTTAAAATAAGAATGGTCCACTGGTAGATAATGGTTTTATAATGATGCAGTTTAAATATTTGAGACCTCAAGGTACTTTTGAAAAAGCATATAAATATATATATGTATTATAAATATATATGCATATATGTGTGTGTGTGCGGTAGTGTGACGTTATTATTTGTTGCTAATAATTCCGTGTTAATAAATAGTTATTAATGTTAAATTATTAACTTATTAATGTAATATGTTGACGTTATGCATATTTTCTGCTTTGATATGACCTCGTTCATGGCAAGCTGCATATATTTGCAAAACGCAAAAGTCAGATCGTGCATTTACCTGGTGAGTTAGTGATAATCACTCTTAAATACCAACGACCTCTCACGAGGTCCGATGGCTTGAATGACGAACAGAGGAGATCGATACAAAGAATGTCTTCCCAGTGTTCCATAATGTCAACTTCAATTTCAATTAATTTTCTTACTCTTAATCAATGCTGAAGTATAATTTTTAAAAACAGCCAAAAGAAACTAATATATTAATTAGTACTACAAATGTGTTTAATTTTAAACTAACCTGCATATTTGAAAATCATTTTCTCATTATCATTAATCATATTATTAATTTTAACTGTAAATTATTTTTTTACTATTATTATTAATTCTATTATTATTCCTCTTTTTATTATAATTGTTTGTAAGGTTAAATAAACGTTATAATGAAATTTTTCTGTCTGTCCGTCTGTCCGAACACAAAGTTTAAGTTTTTTTCTTTTCAATAAAAACATATATAATTCTGATTATTTTAAATAAAGGCCATTTCATTTATTGAAAAAGTATTTATCTGTATTATTTATTTAATAACAGAAACGAGAAAAACAGTTTTTTAAAATTAATTTGGTTAATTATTTCTAAAAAAAAGTTTTTAAGCAATAGATTTAACAAAAATTTGTTGAAATAATAGCAGAAATTTATTTTAAATTTGTAATAAATGAGTAGTTTTAAAAAGCAAGGTAAACAAAATAGTTTATTACTTATTTAAATGTACTTGAAATTTTAAATTTTTCATTTCATTAGAACTATTTAAGTAAAATGTATAAACTAGTACCTGTCGTATTTTACATTTGTTATAAATTTTCAAAGCATCCCCGTATAAAAAATGATAATCGAAATTTAATGTTTTCAAATGTTGATATCTGTAGAAGAAATGTAAGCATACTACCCATTTTTGTACTTGAAAGAAAGTAGATAGAACAGAGTTTAGTCAGCCGATTAGTTTCAAGCACAAGATAGACCCTGACCTAATTCTTTGGTGTATCTCAAATGGAATGTGAATCGACAAAATAATGTGATAAAGATAATTTTCATTGTCAATAATAATAATTAAAGATGCTGTAAAGAAACCTATTAATACAGAAAAAGAAAGTTTAAAGCGGTTTTATCTAGATTCTATTTTTATTTCCTATCTACTCACAACAATTGTTATAAATGTGTTTAAAATAGAAATATCAGAACTGATTTGTTTTTGTGACTTTGACTCTTTATTTGTAGACAGA
Source organism: Ganaspis brasiliensis (assembly GCA_037103525.1). Lineage (NCBI taxonomy): Eukaryota > Metazoa > Arthropoda > Insecta > Hymenoptera > Figitidae > Ganaspis > Ganaspis brasiliensis. The sequence goes on along the minus strand of JAZKLR010000074.1, from coordinate 373,047 downwards.
ACGTTATGTAAACATGTGAGATAATTATGTTTACAAGCTGTTGCTTCATTATGAGGCTAATCCATTTTCATGATTGTTTCGTTTGAAAAATACATTCATTATTTAATTTTCAAAGCCAAGTACCAGGGTCAAGGTAAAGGAAATGTTGATAGTCTGAATAGATATAATTATATTTACTCAGTAAAAGCTGAGCAGATAAACGGTGTTTATTATTGAAGCGTAGCAAGTCTAGAGTAGTTTAGAATTGCTACAACATTTTTTGCAAAAGCTATTATGGGTCAGAATGCATTTTTAACCATTACACAAAAAGGACAAATTTTGCTGAAAGTAGATTGATTTTATAAATGCAGATGAAAATAAGTTTTGATCAGTTATTTATTTTAGAGACAAAGAAATGTTTTAACCATTTAAAAATTCTTAAAAATTAAAATTGTCATGTGTCTTTTTTGTTGTAAGAACCCTTTTGTTAATTTGTTTGTGCCTTTTAAACTTTTAAAAGATTTTTGCCTGAACGGTTAACTTCTCAGGTTTTACGTCCAAAGATTTTAAAACTAGTTCGAAACAATTTCGAAGTAAACTTCTAATTTTACCGAAATAGATCAAAACAGTTTTCCACTAGTTACAAACAGTTTTAAAAAAGTTCCAAACACTTTTAAACTAGTTTCAAAAATGTGCTATCTGGTTTTCAAATAGTTCCAATTAATTTTGAAATAGTTTCAAACAGTTTTCGACTAGTTTTAAACAGTTTTAGAATAGTTTCAAACATTACCAACATAATGTTGAAAAGTTTTTTACTAATTTTACTAGTTTTTTCTAGTTATACTAGTTCTAAACGACAATTCAAATTGCTTCTAACAACTTAGAATTAGTTTTAAAGTGTATCGAATTTTTGTTAACTCACTTTAGTTAGTTTTAGTTGCTTTAGTAAAAAAAATTGGTTTCAAACCAGTTTTTAAAACGGCTTTTAACTTGTTTAAAACAGTTTAGAATTACCTTCAAATAAATTTGAACTAGTGTCAAACAGTTTTGGACTAGTTACAAACAGTTATGGTCTAGTTTCAAACAGAACAAAAGTAATTTTAAAAAGTTTTGTACTAGTTTTAAAAAATGTTATATTAGTCCCAAACAGTTTCAATCTAATTCTAAACGATTTCAAACTAGTTCCAAACAGTTTTAAAATAGATTTAAACAGTTTCAGTTATTCTTAGTTAATTTTAGTTTAGTTTAATAATAAACTGATTTAAAACCAGTTTCAAACCGTTTATAACTCATTTAAAACAGTTTTGAGTTCCTAATAAACAATTTTGAACTAATTTAAAACATTTTTTGACTAATTCTACACAATTTGGTGTAGTTGCAAACAGTTTTGGACTAGTTTCGTACAGCTTTGGACTTGTTTTATACAGCTTTGAAATCGTTTCGAAAAGCTGCGATCTAACCTCAAAAAGTCCCAAAATGGTTTAAAATTTCTTTTAATAGTTCCAAACAATTGCAAACCAATTCTAAACAGTTTTAAACTATTTCTAAACCACTTTCAAATAGGTTTTAATTAGGTCAAAACAATTTTGAATTACTTCCAAACAATTTTGAACTAATTTCAAACAGTTTTTGACTAGTTTCGAACAGTTGTGATGCAGTTTCAAATAGCACTAAAATATTTTGAAAAAGTTTTTCAATAGTTCAAAAAAAATTTGAACTGGTTCTAAACAGGTTTTAACTAGTTTCAAATAGTTCCAAACTCGTTCTTAACAGTCTTTGACTAATTAATAATATTTTCTAACTAGCTTCAAAATCTATTTTGAATTCATTTCTAACAAGTTTGGTCTATTGGTAAACAATTGGCAACTAGGCTTAAATAGTTTTAAACCAGTAGGAAACGGTATTGAACTCTTTTTTTTTTAAATTCTAAAACCAGTTTTAAAAAAATTTGAATAGTTTTGAAACTATTCTTAAACAGCTTTGAACTGTTTCTAAACAGTTTGAAGGTAGTTCTGATAAGTTTCAAAAGACTTAATACTGTTTAGAGTAAGTTCTAATTCTAAACAATGTCAAGTAGTTACAATCAATTTCAAAAATTTCTAAACAGTTCTAAAGAGTTTTAAGCATGTTATGAGCAGTTTCTAACAAGTTCTACATAGTTTTTTATGTTGTTATACATAGTTTTCTAATGAGTTTTAAACAGTTTATAAACGTTGTTTAGTAGTTCTAAATAGTTTCATAGAGTTTTTTAATAACATTTTTAAAAAAATGTACTATAAACATTATGTACTAAGTTCTTAACAAATTTTAGACAAATTTTAGCCGATTTTATGGTTATGGTAAAAACAATTTGACAATAATAAATTGAGAGAATGCATTTTGTTGAAGAAACAATATTATCAGGAATATAAATTTTGTAATTTATGATCGCCACATTGAATCGATAATATTTAAATTGCTTGTACGAGGATATCTTTAAGGAAAATATTGTTTTTTTTTCCTGTAAATTTTACAACTCTCTGAACATTGCAAATACTTTCACGTGCGAGTACGATAATTTTTCCTAGATATTTTTCTTAGTATATATTAAAACAAACTGAAATGGTGTAAAAATGTTTAATGAAAAAATATTTCGTATCATTAAAAGGACAGTAGACATTAGTCTTAAAAATGTCTAAGAAAAGAAGCAATCTGTAAAAAGGAAGCTAGCTAGTGATTTCCGGTGGTAGCTTGCATAGTTGCCAGTGTACAAGCAATTATCTCTTTTTCCAAATGATTATTCAAATTAATCAGTGGATAGTTCGTTGAAGGAGAATAAATGTATAATGACTTCCAGTAGCCAATCAACAGGTGAAACCTAGAAGAGTTTGACATTTCTGGCGGACATATTGCCTCCAATCGTCAAGCTGGATTGGGTAGAAGTGGAAAAATATAGATTGTCATTCGACAGACCGAGCGGCAGCGTTACATCGAAGGGAGGGCGAGGAGAGGGTGTCAGAAAAAATAGAAATAGAAAAAAGCTAAGATAGAAAAATAGAGACGGAGATGGGTGTAAAAAAGGCGAAAGGATTACCGTCATCTGTAAGTAGGCGCAGCCACTGAACTCTTTGAAGGATAATCCTCGAATGAATAAACAATAATCTCTCCGCACCCACTCGAGCAGGTAAAGCCGGTATGCGTGTATCGAGTAGCTACTTGCTGGAATTAAGGACGGGATAGACTGTGACTGTCACTGTAACTATGGTCTGTGACTGTGACATATGATAATAACCTATGCATGTGTCGAAGTGGCATCTGTAACACTCTCTAGAATCATAAACGTGTTTAGTCACACTTCGATTCTGACTGCATCTAAATTTGTCAAAAAGAATTCATTTGATTGCAAAAATCAATTACTTATTGTTCAAAAATTCATATTTAAACATTTTATCATTTTACCACAATTAAACAGAAGCATCCGCACTTGTGAATTTAGAATCTGAAGGCGCCTGTCATTGTTACTTAAATTCCAAAACTGTTTGTAAAAAAAATGAAAACATGAAATTATTCGAAATTAGAGCTGCACACGAAACCGATATCACAAACAAAAAATCCGAGATTTTGACGGCTCAATCGAGCCGTTCGACTGAGGATGGAAGGCAGATGTTTTAAATTGTCGAATTCTAAATCTTTTTGCTAAACGTCTCATTAAGTTATTTAAAAAATCCGTTCCTTGATCCGTCAAAACTCTTTTGGGTGATCCATAGATGCAAAGGAATTTTTTAATAAATGCATCACCTATTGTAGCAGCTTTATGATTTGGAATTGCTATTGCTAGCGAATATTTAGTAAGATTATCCTGGATTGTTAATATATATTCATTATCTAATTCAGTTTTTGGAAGTGGACCAACAATGTCCATTGCAATTTTTTCAAATGCTGTGCCTGGTTTATCCGTTATAGTCATTGGATTTTTTGTTTTTACAAGTACCAATTTTTTAAGTTGACATTGTAAACAATTTGTCATTTTTTCAAGACCAAGACGATACTCTGTAAAGGATCGTATCGTCTCGTATCGTCTCGTGCGCAACCACGAAGAATGCTATTCAGAATGCTGTTGAAACTGGAATTAGACAGTTCCAGTAGTGTATATTAAACTGCTTATATGGCACTTGTCACAGCATAATAGTTTGCTTATGCTTATGAGATAACGTATTCAGGACGCAATTTCACTTGATGACTTTTTCACTTCAAGGTGCTGCACTTTTCGATGTGTGTATATATAATTATGTATAGTGCATCTTGTAGAGGAAGAATAGAGACAACTTGAGGAAAACGTTTCTTTATTTTCTGAAACGAGGACATCCACCTAGTCATTTATCACAAGCTAGCTATTTCCGCAATAATTTCATGTAACAAACATCATTATCTTGATAAGAACTTATTTTATCGAGGCCTGCAGGTTGAAAGTTCGCGACTCGTAATTTTCATACGGGGAATATTTTATCCTCTATAGCGCTTGTAGTTTTCCTATTATGCGGAAAACAAGTCATTGCATTTTTCTAAAGGCCCAAATTAGAATAAAATTTTAAATTTAAATAACAGCCTTGTGCTTATAATAATCTTAGTTAATATAACTACGTTAATTGTATTTTTAACAATATAATTTTGAAAAAAGAATTTTTAATTACTACATTTATTAATTATTTATTTATTGTTAGGTATTCATTTTTTTAGACAACTCTGCCGATTTATTAAAAACACTTCCGCTTTAAGGAAACTTTTTTCCACCACCACACTACTTGTTTTTGTTCCTATTTTTGTATCTAGTAATACTAGTATATTATGACGCTTGGTACATACGATTCTTTATGCAACAAAGGCGTATTATGGTCACTCTACGCTACCTATGCTGGTGCATGCTAAGTTTTTCCATATAGCCCAGCAGGTCAATAAAGTAACCATTATTGCCCTAGGGTAATAATGGGTACTTTACTGACCCGCGAGCAGGTCAATAATGTGACCATTATTGCCCTAGGATAATAATGGATACATTATTGACCTGCGAGCGGTCCATAAAGTATCCATTATTGCCCTAGGGTAATAATGGGCACTTTATTGACCGCTGGGCTATAAAGGAAGAACTTAGGATGCGCCTGTATAGGTAGGTAAAGTGACCATAAAACGCCTGAGTTGCTTAAAAAATATTATCTTAGAGACCTTTCCTTATCCGACATTTAGGGAGGCAGATGCGTGACGATGAGTAGTAGGATCTGTCTAGGAAACATTTAATAATTTATCAGTTTAGAGTCGAGTCTTAAAGTACTAAAGTAAGTACTATAGTAAGTGTCAGAAATGAATGTATTTTTAATTTGTTTGCATATAAATAAATTTCATATGTAACGAGAAAAGGTATCTTAGCTGCAAAAAATAAATTTTGATTTTTTAATGCCAACTGTCAGATTTTAATTTGCTCTTTCATTTTCAAAAATAAAAAATTGTTGTTTTAAAGAACTTTGTGTGTTATTAAGCAAGAAGCGTAGGTATATTACATTGGTTTCAATGCATTGCTGCAACTTTAAACACTCACCTCCTAAAATTGACGATTGGGAGCTAAGGCACCTTTTCTCGTGAACAGCCACACATATTTATGGTCTTATCAATACAATATTCGGTATAATGCTATACCATTTATTACTTCCTTATTTGATTTACTTTTCACATTCTTATCTAAAAATGAGAAGGTATTTTTAATTAAAATTTTGTTATTATTTTCAGGTTTAATATGTGCAGAGGGGGATTTTTGGAAAGAACAAAGAAAATTTGTTTCAATGTGTCTGAAAGATTTTGGTATCGTGAAATATTCTTGTGCCAAAAGAAACAAATTAGAAGAGAGAATTTTTGTTACCGTAAATGAAGCAGTTTCGGTATGATCTAGAAATTGGATTTTAATTAAATACAATTATGTGGATTGCACACATTTACTATAAAAATTTATTTTCTATTTTCAATGACATATATAATTTCATATTACTTGCTAAACAGGTCTAGGTAAAACTATGTAAACGGTAAATTAAAAAACATTAATGAATCTTTTATAACTACATATTTTCAGAAACTTAAAGATCGAGGATGTAGAGACGAAGGAATCAATCCCTTTCACATCCTTCACCACTGTTTAGGAAATTTTATGAATGATTTAGTATTTGGTATTACCTATGAGGAAAACGATGAAAATTGGCTAATGCTACAAAAATTACAGGATGAAGGGCTTAAATATATCGGGGTAGCAGGGCCTCTAAATTTTCTTCCGATTCTTAGGTAAATTAAATTAACATTTCTTCTATTTCATCTTAACATTGATTATGATTCATGATTTTGATAAATTACTTATTTAAGTACTTATGAAATCCGCCTGATTTTTAAAAACACAGATACTCATAAGAAAAGTCGAAAACGTCTTTTACTTTTACGTTACTAGAACTTCCAAAGCGCGCCTTGGTAACCTTACTCTCTCTTGCTTTTAGAACCACAAACTGTGAACTCTTCTTGCGTTTAGCACGCTATTGTTACCTTTGTCTATCCAAGGTAAATTCTATACCTTATTCTCTCTTGCTGTTCATCACCCTATTGTTGTCTTTGTCTATTCCATATTCTTCATCTTTATTTACGTTTCTCACTCTATTCTTGTCTTTCTCTATCCCAGGTAAATTCTAGAACTTATTCTCTCTTACTTTCTGAAAAGCATAGCACTATATCTATAACTAACTGATTTCTTATATAGGATCATGTCATGTTTTATAATAGTTTTTAACTTCAAAAATTAAAATTTAAAATCCTCCTTCGCATAATCTTATAGTACAGACTACAAAATATAGTCCTGACAAAATATGCTTTAACATTTTGGTTAACAATTTGTTTAACCAAATATTAAAGAATACCTTACGGGACTGTATCTGGCAACAAGTTTTCACACTCTGAGTAAAAATAATACTGATAATAATAATGATGCAATAGAATTTTTCAGTAACAATGAAATAATATTACCACTTTAAAATAATAGGCACTTACATAAGTACAAGAATATAATGAAGTTCGTCACAGATGGGCAAAAAAAAACACACAAAATATATCAAAACTTACTAGAAGATTATCAAAAGAAGCCAACTTCTTCAGATCATTTTTTGGCGGCTTTCGACACTGAACTTAAAAAAAGAACATCTACTGGTAAAACTGCATCTTTTGCGGATCCTCAAATTTTTTACCTGCTGGCTGACATGCATGGAGCTGGAGTAGATACAACACTAACGACTCTTCGTTGGTTCCTACTTTTCATGGCAGTTTATCCTAAAGAGCAGGTATTCTTATTGTATTTCTACTTAAGTGAATATCTTAGTGAGTGGTGATATATAATTACAATTTCCTGATTTTGTTTTATAATTAAAAGTCACTCCACAATAGTTTATAAAATTGCAATTAAAATTAAATTCGCTCATTCACAATTATACTAGGTCTGGACTATTCGCCCTCGTGTAGAGTACTGACTCTCGTCATTAGATAACTTTAATTTGTTCCTATTTCTTAATTAGCGCTAATTCGGGTATCGACGATAATGATCGTGTCCTTACCCAAATTTCTATTACACATTCTCAACATTCTGCCCTCCTTGGATGGGCATGTTCAATGTTTAATCCCTTCTACCGAAAGTGGCGAAACCTTTTTCATCCCTCGAGTATAAATGGCGTTTGAAGTTCTAACTTTTACAACCCGAATGACTACTTCCTCCCCAGGATGCACTTGCACGATTCTTCACAAACTCCACTTCCAAGGAGGCAAATTATCATCTCGCAAAACGACTAGCGTTCCTTTTTTAATTACTTCAACTGAACCTGTGTGCTACTTGGTTCTCACATTAATTTCATTCAAGTATTCGCTTGTCCAACGTTTCCACAAATCCAATTTTAACTTTTGAATAATCTGTCAGCTAGACAATCTATTGGATGAAGTTTGCGAAAAATCAACCGATGGAATCGTCATTAACGAGGATCCTACCAAAAAATGACCGGGAGTCAAAACACGCATATCGTTTGGATCATCCAACTTAGATATCCAACATTCCACCGAATCTTAGAATATTTTCCTTAATGATGGGACTAAGTTTTCGCACTCGTGATCCCTTCGATACAACTTCTTGCTTCATTAACTTCTCGATTTCATCGAAAAATTCCTCCTGTTGAACCAGCAAACAAATCCATTCGTTGCAGCTCTCAACTCTTCCGGACTCAATTTCAGAACACACTGTGACCTCCTCGCTGATTTAAAGCGCAAACAACATGCCATTACACGAACCAATTGCTGCCAGGACGAAAAGCGAGTTCTAAGATTCATTCACGTTGATTTATGTTTTACAGTTAATACTATGTATTTTCTCATTTCAGGAAGATCAAAAAACGAAATTATTTGGTTAGGCCAGTGATTTTCTGTCATTCGCAATCATTTCAGTCTTTCATAGTAAAGATGAATATCGGCTCCTCTATTTGCTATTAAAATTGTGAATTGGTGGGGTCAGGAATTGATCCAGCTAAGTGCGATCGTTGAGTCCGACCATAGTCTGACTTGATCCACTTGACAGCGCAGCGCAATGATTCCTTCACGATCTTCAACAGCTTGATTAATAGGACTGCCTCGCAGAGTTTCATCCTGGGTATTGATACAGTTTTGTCTGGAGCAACTCGTAATCTTGCGCACAATAGAGTTGTCAGATGATCCTTTCCTTTGATTGTTTTCACGTATATACACATGATCAGATCCTTCCAATTCAATTGCTCTTGCTACGCTCCAATCGTTGATTGATTCAAGCTGACGTTGATATTTTTTATTATCATCCAGAATCTGTGGTAGTACCGGATCCACCCAAGATGTTCCAGTTTTCCAGAGCTCCTGCATTGTAATTTTTGCCTAGGTATTCACTGGAGCAAGCAGGCCCAAGGGATCGTATAATTTGGCTATTTGCGATATCATGATTCTTTTTGAATTTACAGGTTCCTGTAGATGAAGAGTGACTTCGAAACATAGGTTATCTTGTTTCGTATCCCAAAGAACTCCTACAGTCTTCAAATTTTTTTCTAATTCCAGTCTTAATTTAGAATCAGTGCTGTCGTCTAGATTTCCAGTGACTTCCTGTATGTTAGACTTCCACTTGTACAACTGAAGTCCTCCATTTTTAGTGATTTGATTTAAGTCACTATGCTGGTCCTGAGCTTTTTCAATCCAATCTGCTCCAGTCTGAAGGTCATCCACATAGAAGTCATTTTCAAAGATGTCAGCATCAGCTTTCGGGTGCAGAGCTCCCTCGTCCTTGGGCAATTCCTTCAAACATCAAATCGATAAAAACGGAGCGGCTGATGTTCCGTACGTGAAAGTTTTCAATTGAAACGTTTTAACCGGCGAACCCACGTTCGTTCTCCATAATATTTTCTGGAATTTCTGATCGCCTGGATCGACAATATATTGATGAGTCTTTGTTGAATTGTCGATTTCACCATGAGAGTTTCGTTGAGAAACACTTCGGTGTTTGTTTTGATTAAAGCGTCAAATACAACTTACAGTTTCGTGGTAAAATTGGCTTCCCAGATAACTGCTTGGTGTGAGATGTAATAGCCCTCGTCAGGTTCACTTCTCGTTTCTTCCATGAGTCCAAGCTCCTCATATTCTTGCATAAACCGATCATATTTATTCTTCAATTCTAGATAAAAAAAAGTATAAAAAACCTTCACTTCCCTTCTTTGTATGATTTCCCCAGTTCTTCCTTTCTTTTGTTGAATGGTAGCCGCAAAATATATTTGCCTTCACTGTCGCTAGTCACGTTCTCCACAAAGTGTTTCTCGCACTCAGCTTCCTCTTTAGATAAATGAACTGTCCTCGCATCTTCTTCCATTTCCCAAAACTTTTCCAGTTGTCTTGAAACCAAATCTCGAATTAAATTACACGATACTCTCAGCGCTTGATTGTTGTTATGAAAATTTCCCGCGACTAGCCACCCTAGGTTTGGAGTCTGTAAATATGTGTGGTACCGCGAGAGAGAATTTATAGTTTCCTATCAGATCACAGAATATTTCCGCTTCTAGTAACATGTCCACAGCAGCTGGTCTGTGGAATTCAGGATCTGGTAATTTGATGTAATTGGGTATTTTAAATATATTTTGTTCATAGGAATGGATGGAATTTTACTCGTAATTTTACTAAGGATCAAGAAAGAAAGCTTCTTTGCAAAATTCGAAGGTCTAGATTTCAGTACAGCTTCTACCTATTCAGTACTATCTATTTCGTTACTATTAATCACTTCGATGGTTGATTGCAATTGTTTACTTTTCAAGTTTAATTTACTAGCTAACGCTTCCGTCATCAGATTCGGTTGAGAACCGCTATTTAACAATAATCTACATTCGTATTCTTTACTTAAAGCATATACAATATCTGCCATCGTCGTAGATAGAAGAACCATGGAAAAATCAGTAACGTAATTACTTTTCGTTGTATTCCTATTTTTAGTGTAATAATATTACTCGAATTTGATTCAGTGCTCGACTCTAAATGCAGTAATGTATGATAAATCGTAGTTTCTCGATTTGCATTCACTAATTAAATGATTTTAATTTAGACTATTAAAACACAATTCTTTTTGTTTAACTACTTGAATCCTTTCACTAGTAGGCAATTTTTCAAATTCTGGACATTTTTGCAAATAATGATTTTCACTACAATAACGAAAAGAAATATCTGTTTGAGTAGTTTAAAAGGTCTTTCCTCTATTTTTCTTATCATTGTATCCTTGCAATTTATTATTAGATTTAAAACCTTGCTTATTTTGCTCACTGGTAACAGAAATCATCGTTTTCAACACTTGACATTTTTTGCTGTATAAAATCAGTCAATTCTTCGAACGTTGGCATTGTATTCCCCTTAACAGATCGTTTTATTCGGACCTGTCAAATCAAACAGAGCTGTCATATGACTCTGGAGAATAATTCTCTTATTGTTATACCGATTTTCTAATAATTTTCACGCCTCATCATAACTTGATTCAGATATTGCGATATTTTCAACAACCCGATCTGCACTATCTTTCAAATAAGATTTTAAATACCGGAACTTTTGAACTTTCGGGATAGTTCAATCATTGGGAATGATCGCTTCTAAGGTATTTCTGATGTCAGCTTTGAGGTTTTCTTGTTCTGCTTCGTGAACATTTGACCTTAGTTACCTTTTTGTTTTAATCCTTGACAGTATTTGACTTTTTACAAGTATTATATTATTATTTCTAATTAAATAATAAAATTAAACATTTTCAAAGGAGGAAATATACAAGGAAATCAACGCAATTATAGGTGATCGAAATATAATACTGGATGATAGATCAAGCTTACCAAGACTTGAAGCTGCTATTGCAGAAACTCAACGTATAAGATCAATCGTTCCTCTGGGACTTCCTCATGGATGCATAAAAGTAAGTATCCTGACAAATTTGCAAGTAATAATTTAAACACTTACTAAAAAATTATTTTAACTAAATTCTGGATAAATGGAATTCAACATTCAAATTGAAAAAAATTCCAGGACACAAAAATTGAAGGTTACGATGTATCCAAAGGAAGCATGATAATTCCTTTGCAGTGGGCAATTCATATGGATCCCCGTTTTTGGACAGATCCGGAAAAATTTAAACCAGAGCGATTTTTAGCTGAAGATGGAAGTCTTGCCAAGCCAGAATCTTTTATCCCATTTCAAAGTGGCAAGTTTTATAATAATATCCCATATTATTTTTTTCCATCAATAAATAATTTTCATTGTAATTGTACGATTTTAACTGTTTTATTAGGTAAACGAATGTGCGTAGGTGATGAACTGGCACGAATGATATTATTTCTTTTCACCGCTAGCATTCTTCAAGCTTTTAGTTTGTCTACTCCTCCTGGTATCTCTCCGAATACAGAAGGAGATTGTGGAATAACGCTTTCTCCGAAAGACCATCATCTGATATTCAATAGTCGATCAAAAGTTGTGAAATCATAAGAAATTGTCACACTTCTATATTTTTTTACTTACTTTGAACCTTCTAAAGGTCACTCAGGCATTTTTTTAAATTTGAATTACGTTTGTATTTCCAGATGACGATGACGTGTCACGTCAAGTGTTTCAGCTGTTTGACTACGTGAGTCAAATAATCGTTACATAAAGAAACTAGAGTGATGTAATTCTGTTGATTCTCAAAATAAAGTAATTATCGTTTCTTAAAAATACTATAATGGCTTGCGCATGCGCGGTTGTATTTATGTAATTCTTAACCATAATACAATTATTTAGAATCAGATGTCAAAAAAATATTTAATAGCTAGATAGCTGCTCATATATTAAAGAATAAATATGTTATGAATTAACATCTATATGTCACAAGTATAAATATCTATTTTATAGCAGGGGCGAATCTAGACCAGGTTTTTGGAAGGGGTAATGTATGAGTTAGAAAGAGATAACACTACTGTTATTTTTTTTCTCATACAAACATAAGAATTTTGTGCTTCTAGATCCATTGCATTGTTGCTTAATGTAAGAAAATCAACCCTATCTACCACTTGAGGGCGCGGCTATCTTTATAAACAATAAATATTATTATAGCTGTTTTGATATTTGTTACATGGCAAAAAAGTGGAATTTAGTTTTATTTTAATTAATAACCTCACAGATTCAAAAAAGATTTCAGTGTCAAAGATGCTGTCGCTCTAAAATTTCATCCATATCTTGAATCTAGATACTTTTATAAGTATTTTGCAAAATATAATATGTTTCATCAAAACGTTTCTGAGATAATTGATTTCTTTTGGTTGAAGGATTAAATTTTTTGCTTTTTATGAGATATATTGTGTAGTATCAGTATAGAAATTTACATGAATCTATCACGGTGCACTTGAAATAGATTTAATTGAAAGGATTTTGCACTAAAAATTTTCTTGTGGATTTTGAATTTGTGAGGTAATTAAAATTAAAATAAAACTAAATTCTTTTTTTCCCATGTAAAAAATTTCAAGTTATTTTGAGTAATACTTATTCATTTTAACGATAGGTTTTATTTAAATATCTTTCAGTTATATTACACAATGTTTTTCATAAAAAACCAAAAATTCAATGTTTTGATCGAAAAGCCGATTTTCTTAAAAACGGCTCGATGAAAGATTTTGGATTCTTTTTTAAAATACTCAGAAAAGTGCTCAAATTCGAGATATGGAAGAAATTTTACAGAGACAGTACCTTTGGGTTAAAATATGTTAAAAACCGTCGTGAAAATAAAAGCAATAGGAGTACGTAAAAAAAATTGAAACCAGTATGAAGATGTTTAAAATATGTCATGGGTTGCATATAATGCATCTGTAGGTTAGCATAATCAATTCCGAGTGGTTACTGGGCGTAAACATGTAAGCTTTTATGCTTTCTTTACCGATTGTGAGATACGAAAAGATCAAACTGATACGGAGATAATGCTCAAGCAGCTTTCTCTCGGATGGTAAGTAAAAGAAATTCGTGATAATGGAATCCAAATTAGGTAGACACAGTTTTTACCGAGCTACCAAAATTATGTTAATGACGATAACATTGTAAAATATTAAAAAACCATTGCGTTACGTATTTTCAATTTGTTTCACTAATTTCAATTAGTCAACGATTTTCTACTAATTCAGATTTAATGATCAAGGCAAAACACTCTAAAACCAAGTGTCTTATTTTGTCCTCACTTTTAAGATAATTCAGGGTGTCTAAATTTTAAACCATTGAGAAATAAGTGTATTAAAAATACCTGTAAGACGCTTTCTAAACGTCTTATGTCTTAAAATAAGACACTTGTAAGACACCTGTTTTTACAGTGAAATAATTCCATCATAAATAAATTATTAATAATTAGTTCATATACACAAGAGTAATATTATAATAACAAATAGTAATAATAACTAAATAAAACTTTGAAAAGTGATTTTCGTGTAATCCCACCTTCTATGACTTTGTTCTTTACACTCCGTCGATTGTCATTGAGATTAGAGCGAAAACAATGAACGACAATATTATTCGTTGCGCCGTCCGTAGAAGTCGTTCAACTAAGTTTTTACAATCAGGTTCTTTAATTGTATGTCGCAATACAAACCGTATTTTCACTGTTCTGTTCTGTTATCTTTCAAATTCAATTGATAAAATCGACCTGTTTTTTTCAACTTTTCCATAAAAAAAATGCCACTAAAGTCGCTAAAGTTTTATCCAAAATATGCCCGTTTTTACCTTATTCAGTTCTTTAAACGCATATGAAATTTGACTATAAAAGAAAAAAATAACTTCAGTCGATGAGAGATAACAGAAATTAATATTTTAAAAACTGAATTAATAAGAGAAAGGTTTAATCAAGCCGATTTAAAAAGATAAGTTGAACATTAACCTTTGTGCTAGATTTAGATTAAATATTTAAGTTTATATACTATTCTCTCCTTGATTAAGAGACCTTGGAATACTCGTAGGAACAAAAGTAGCTCGTTAGAGAAATTTTTTTATATTAAACTTTGAAACTTAACAGTAGCCAAAGATTGTATAATCGAAGTGGTTCTTGCAAAAAGGCCTTGAGTTGGATGCTATGCAGATACGTTCACCTGCCGAAATTCATAATACTTCTTATTTTAGCATTGCATATACATATATTTATTGCACGTAAAGAAATAAATTATCAAACCTCAGTCTGTACTTATGATCAAACAATTATCTTTCTCTCTACTATTCTAGTCCAGAGCGAAGTAAAATGGTTTTAAAATTCTATTTAAAATATAAAATGTAAAATGGATTTGAAATAAACCATTTCAAATGAAAAATGGAAAATGTATATTTGAAATAAGTTTATACGTAAAATGCAAAATGGTTTTTCAATATTTTAATTCGAAAAAAATCCATTCTTTTTTGTTGAGTCAGGCACGAGTAAGGCTTTAGGTGATTTTTAAAATTAGCTATAGCAAAAGTGCCTTTTATAATTTTTTGCATCCAGTGCATTCGCCAGTAATATTTCCTTATGAATCTCTACTTTTAACATAAAAAAACTTTCCAGGAAAAATTAAAGGAATCTTATTAATTTGATTCTACAATTGCTAACTTCAATATGTTATCAAATTAAGCTACAGAGTTGCAATTTGTTTATGAATTTGACATGATTTTATTTTTGGGAGGTAAACAAAGTTTTGTGATTAAAAAATATTGATTTAACCACCCTACTGTGCAAGCGCCCGAAACGTTGTTTTGGTCGAAATTTTTGTGCCTATAATTCAAATGCAAAATAAAAAATGTCTTTTTGCATTTCAAAAACTTACCCCAGCTCTGTTCTAGTCTGCTGAAAGAAAAATTTTAATCCATAAAGAAATCGACTTTAATGTCACACTCTCGAGAAATAATTAAAATTTATTTATGTTTTAAAGAAATATCCTTATTTACATACTAGTTTTTGGTTACATTTGTCGTCACTTTTTTGGGAAATTTTAAGTATTTTTCAAAACACAACTTTTCGAATACTCCACTTATTTATTGCTTTATTTACTTACTAGCCAAAAATACGCGCGCTAAAGCGCGCGAGAATTAGGTTTTTCAATGGTTTCAATACAAAAACAAACTGAACTTATTTAGATTAAATTAATTATACTATCAAATTAAATTTTGTCAATTATTTTTTATTTATTAAAATGTGCTATAAATTAACAAACACAAAGAAATTTTAGAGAATAACTCCGATTTTCTTCCTAAGTTAAAATTAAAAAGTTTCCATAGTACGTTACAAAAAATAAGAATATTTTTTTTAATAGTTTTTTGAACAAAATATTTTTTATTAATACAATTTTCTATGCAAATTTATTTTAATCCAAACTTCTATTGATATGAAATCTTTATTTTTTAAGTTTCTTTAAACAATACGAAATTCGATTAGTAACAAACCATTCTCAAAAATTTCTATCGATATAAATTTTAATTTTTCCAAATTAAAAAATTCTCAACTTCTATTAATTTAAATTATTTCAAACTTCAATTATAATCAAAATTCATTGTGATATAGGTAACCAAAGTTTTAAGATTTATAAATCAAGTTTAAGATTTTTAATTTAATTTAATTTGTAAAAGTGAAAGATTGAAATAATTAGTGTTTTTTAGAAATTAAAATAAAAATGAGTTCATTTTATTTTATTTCCATCTTTAACTTTTACAAATTAAATTATATTAAAAATTTTAAACTTGATTTTATTAATATGAATGCAAATTGTTTCAAATTTTAATTAGTTTACTCTAAAAACAAGTGTCTCGAAAGTGTCTTAAACTATGATATTATGGTATCTTTATTGTATCTGTGGCTCAAAAAGTGTATTAAAATAAGATATGTAAGAATTATGAATTATTCAAATTTGAATAATAATAAACTTCAATTATTATTTAAAACTTTTAATGGTTCAAGCTTCAATCAATTCATGTTAAAATTATTATAAACCTATAAATATTTTTTAATTTTAACAAATGCATATTTAAATTAGGAATTTCAAACTTCAGCCAATATTAAAATCTTTAAATTATAAAAAATGTGTATTATAATATTAAAACTTAAATTAATCAAAACTTTATGATTACAATTTCTACTATTTAAGTCTAAAAATATTTTAAAAAATTCGAAACAATGGAACCTGAAATCATTTGCAAATATAAAAACTATTAATTTCAACTTATAGAAATTTGGAAATTTCAAATAGATTCAAACTTATATTTAATCCAAACTTTAATCAATTAATACTTGAATTTACCGATTCTAAATTTTTTATTGATGCAGACTTCTTTTCCTAAGAATTATTTGAAACAATTTAAAATCTTAATTTCCAAAAATTTAAATATCATTCAATTTAAACTTCTACGCTTAAAATTTTCAGGAATTTTTATATCAACCGAAAATATATTTAGTTTAACAAATGTACCTAAGTCTACCAAAAAAAAAGCAATAAATTATAAAGACGGCATTTAAAAGCCTAAAAAAATATTGAGAAACTGTGCTCGCTTTCTTCAATTTAATTTTATAATATTCATCTCTATTCTTATTTATGTTGTATTCAATAAAATTATAATTAAATCGCCGAATATATTGGAAACATTCAATTATTTTAAATTATTTATATCTACATATTTTTTCATTAATTTTCATATTATGTTTAAAGTGTTTTCAATCTTTATTAAAAACTGTAAAGTATATTAAAGTAAAACACGCATTTATATTTTAATACACTATTGTTAAAAATAAAATATAAATTTATTACTTAATTTAAATTTAAAATTCAGGAGAATTAATAAATAATTAAGTAAAATTAGAAATCATATATAAAAATACATTTTTTCAAAAGTTATTGATTTAAAACAGAAAAACATCTATAGGTGTGAACAGAATGAAAGAATGAATGAATAAAGTTTGCGATTATTATTATTACTAAGCAAAAGAAAACGCGCGTATTTTATTGGCTAGTATATAGTTTAAATGCAAAAAATAAACTATAAACTTATTTAGATAAAATTAATTATATATTATCAGATTAAATTTTGTGAATTAATTTTGATTTATTAAAATTTGTTACAAATTAATAAATAGATAGAAATTTTAAAAAATAATTAAATTTTCTTCCCCAGTTAAAAATAAAAAAATTTATTGTATGTTACAAAAAGTAAGAATATTTCTCTTTCAATAGTGTTGTGAACAAAATATATTTAAACTTTTATGCAAACTTAATTTATTCCAAACATCTTTTGATAATAAGAATTCCTTATTTTTAATTTTTTTTACGCAATTCAATTAATAACAAACCATTCTTTAAAATTTTTATCAATATTTTTTCATTCTTCGAAATTAAAAAATTCCCAACTTCTATCAATTCAAATTGAAAATATTTCAAACTTGAATTAATCAAAATTGGAATATAACTAATGTTTTAAAATTTATAACTCATTTTTAATTTAATCCATGGGAACAATTTTTCCAATCTTTCACCTTTACAAATTAAATTAAAAATTTTAAACTTGATTTTATTAATACGAATTTTAATTGCTTCAAACTTTAATAATTAGTATAAGAAGTATGAATTTGTAAAATTTTAGTAATATTATAATCTTAAATTACTTAAAACTTTTAATTGTTCGAATTTGATTAATTCATGCTAGAATTATTATGAACTTCAAATATTTTCAAATGCTCACAATTTATATTTTAGATGTTCAAACTTAAACCCATATAATTATAAGAATTTAAAGAAATTTGGAAATTTTAAATTGATCCAAACTTTAATATAATTCAAATTAATTAATATTTCAATTTATTGATTCTAAATTCTTTTATTAATTCAAACTTCTATTAATAAATAGTTACTTTTCTTTAAATTTATGAAATTATTTTAAGTACTTGATTTTTATGATCAGCACTTTTTTTTGTGAAAATTTTGGGATCTTGATCTTGATTTTAATGAATTTTTAGTAGCCTGACGGGCTTGACAAATTTATAATATAGTGAAAACTACATTTCAGTCAATCTTATTTTTTGTTTTTACAATTGAATTGATTAAAATTATAATTGATCCTAATTTGAAACCTATAATAAAATTAGAAATTAAATAAGTTTAATAATTCACCAATAAAAAATAAGCATTTTGAGATAAAAATACAACATTTATTTGGAGAAATTTAATTTGGTACTTATTTTTATTTAAAATAGAGAAGAAGATTTCAAATTAAAAAAAAATGATTAAAAGAGGAATAAATTATAAAGAAGGTATTTAAAAATCTTAAAAAATATTTGAAAACAGTGCTCGCTTTTTTCTAATTATATCATGATATTTCATTCTTTATTCTTATTTATATTGTCTTTTTTAGAATTAATTAAAAAACGAAATATTATTATGAAAATTATTCATATATTATTATAAATTATAACATAAAATATTCATTAATTTTCATATTAAGTTTGAAATTTTTTGAATCTTTATTAAAATCTGTAAAGTAGCTTTAAATAAGACACGTTTGTATTGTAATATACATTATTATTATTGAAAATAAACTATATAAATTTGTTAATTGATTTAAAATTTAGATTCAGGAGAATCAATAATTAAATAAATAAAATTAGAAATCTTATAATTAATATAAAAACACATTTTTTCAAAAGTTATTGATTTAAAACAAAAACATCTATTGTGCCAAACTTCAGGTGTGGACAGAATGAAAGAATGAAAGAATGAAGTTTGCGATTATTATTATTAATTTTTTATTATTACTTTTTCTTTTATTGTAATATGAGATTAAATTTTTTTACAAATTTTTGAAAACTGATCATGAATGCAGAGTTTGATTGTATATTCTTGTTTATTTTTTATAATAAAATGTGGTTTTTGTAAACGTCCCTGTCACTTGGGAAACGATAAATATCTGTGTCTATTTAATATATCTATTTAAAAAAAAAAGAAATAATGTTCGATGAAGCAGGTCAAGATAAACGAGAAAGCCTTCCATTTTTTAAAATTACTAAGAGATCTCTAAGCTTTATATATTACGAATGAGAGCAGTAAAAAAAGTTTCATAAAAAGCACAATTTTCTGACGAATTCAATTACATTGCGTAAAAACGGTTGAGGCAGAATTTTTAATAATCCAAAATTAGTGGAAATCTGAATTATAGTAAAATAAATTATTTAAAATTATTTTGTAATACTAACACAGATTTTCAAATTTGTTTTTTTTTTTGCTAATCGAACAATTCTTATCTATTTCAAATACTTTGAGTACACTGAACTAATAAATGTTGTCTTTAATTTTTCCTTTCGTGCAGTTTTGCTGTAACTGCAAATAAAGCTTTTTCCAGGTGTGACTTCTCTTAAACTATTCTAAAAATAAAATGATGTGTTACTTGTTAAGATAGATCAAAAAATGGCTGAATTATAGGGGACCAAATTTAAAATGTTATGAAAATTTTAAGTTGTTTGCTTCTTTTCTGCTAACTTTTCGTAAACGAAAAAAAGTTCATATAAGTTTTAACGGTGGTAGAGTTAATTACGAACATTTTAAGTCTCGACGGTCCATAGGAATGGAGAATAAATGACAACTCTACTCTAAATTATATTTAATATAATTATATATTGACCACCTTCTTCGAGTTGGTAAACAATTACATTTTAAAATCATATTTGAGTCTTTCTAATAAGAGTAACCAACATATATTTCAAAATAACGAAAGTTTATTTCAAAAAATTCAGACAAACGTCTGAAAGGAACTTTATTTTTTAAAAAGATTTATCCTTTATTAAAAGGTTTTTCCAAACTAATCTTCTTCCCGAAAATCTCTGTTGAATTCTTCCTGAATAAAAGGAAACTTAATTTTCCTTAGTTGATAAATGAAACGAAGATATATGTGACATGTGATTAGAAATGCTTAGCGCTCATTTTCACAGCCTAGCTCGTGATTATCGAGAGGAAACTGCACACCTTTATTATTATAAATAATGTACATAAGTACGTCCCAGTCTTGGCGACCAACGAGGTGAAAACTTACGTAATTCGCGTGTGGTTTGGGGCCACTTGACTTTCGTGTCATTGACCCTACGGATTGTATGTATGGATACACTTCTCCGACGATATTTCGTTAGAAACCCATGAACAAGTAAGTTTCTCTTATATAAGCGACACCGCCATAAACTCGTACAACTTGCCCGATGTAAATGGACGACACGATTCATCGTTTCAATCTGCAGCTGTCACACAGTTTTGAGAAAGCTCTCAGTATTTACCCCTTCCTCGCAGAAAGGGACCATTTTTCACTGTAAGAAAATATACATTAACATTATTTGAACAAAGTAAACTAATGAAAAAAAAATTTATTTTGTTAAAAATTATTTTCATTCTCTTATCTGTAACTCTTTACATCTTCATTTTCTGTTGAAAAATTATTTTCGTGAAATTTCTTACTGTAGTTAAATTTTGTCACGTTTCAGATTGCGCTTCCAGGAGTATAATCGCTTTTCTTGTTAGAAACGTATAAGATAAATAACAAATGGCAGATTCTTGAAACAAAAAAAATCACACTGTTTCTTTTTAGTTTTTTTTCATTTGAATTGGATTTTTTTTAGGAAAGTTCCGCTCTTGGAGAATCACGATCAGAGAATACGCAAACCAAAACCGGACAAATTTTTGGAATGTCAAGAGTGGGGATAGGTGTGCGGTATTGTTAACATTGCCGCACATTGCCTTACTATTCTACTGCGATAATTCATTATCGCTCACTTGTAGACTCGTACGGGAATCAACAACTTTTCGAATGGAATACCTATTTCTCAGCAATAAATTCCACATCCCAAGTTTCATATCCCAAATTACACATTACATGTTCTCAAATCTGATTCCACAACCTGCCAGCACTCTTTCCGGAATTCATATTTAGGATTCGACAACTCGAATTACATATCCGGAATATCACATTCCTTAATTATTTAATATACCGAATTCCAAAACCCGGATTCCACATTTAGGATTTCAGAACCTGATTATAGAAATTCAGGGCACTATATTCCAGATTTCATACGAGGAATGTCAGGACCCACAAAACACATCCAGGGTTTCTTGCTTTGTATTTCTCATTTTGGATTCATTCTTTTCGGCTTTTACATCGTGGATTCTTTATACACTCGAATCTCTCCATAACGAGAAGCTCGGGAGTTTAGAATTTGTCTATTGCGATGCCCCGTCTAGAAAGAGGGGTAGCCCTACTCTACGATCTTTTATGTCTATCGATAGTGCGCATGTTAGTCTGCGCATCTGTCTTGTAACAAGTGGGGATGCAGAAGAGGTAACATTTCTCGTTCTGTGGAGAGAATCAGAGCTCGTTAAAGAGAACGTTCGTTATACGGAAGGTCGTTATGGAGAGATTCGAGTGTACTAATCGATTTCCACATCTTTTCGCTAAATTCCACATTCCTGATTCCACAACCCAGATAACACATTCCCGACTCCATATCCAAGATAATACATCTGGATTCAACATTCCTGCACTGAGAAAAATGGATGTTTAGAATTAGATGTTTAAAACAAGATAGTAACGCTGAACCTCTAAATATTAAAGGTTAACATCTAAGATATTAAATTTTAACATTTAGATATTAAAGTTTAATATGTAGATGTTAACCCTGAACATCTAGATAGCTGTCCTTATGTTAAGTGATAAATATGTTAAGCGTTAACATCCAGAAGTTAAGGGTAAACATCAATTTTTCTCAGTGTGATTCCTTATCCCGAATTCTACACCAAGGATTCCACATCTAGGATTTCTTATTCGAGAACTCTACATTCCAATTTCCACGTCTAGCGTTCCATGACCTGGATTCTATAAGTCCAGTATTCTACATCCCGAATTCCAAAACCCGCACTCAACATTCCGGATTGGATAAGTCAGATTTCACATAACGAATCCCACATCCACAATAACAAATCAGTCTTTCGTCCTCTGGATTTTAAATCTCGGATTCAATCTCTTCGAAATCCACATTCCGAATTATCTTCGCTGAATTCCACATCCTGAATTCTACAACCTAGATTACACATTCTAGATTCCTTATCCAGAATACCACATCCCGGAATCCATAAGTAAGATTTCACATATCGAATTCCGCATCCAAAATGACAAATCTAGTGCTCCTCTCTCCGGATTTTACATTTCGTATTCATTATTTCCAGATTCACACATGGAGGATTTATACTTATCGAATTCCAGATACCGGATTCTCTTCGCTGGATTCCACATTCCTGATTCTATAATCCAGATCTCGGATTCCACAATCTGAATTACGCTTCTGGAATTTTATAACCCCATTTGATATTCTTGATGCTAAATTCCGCATTCCACAATCCAAATTTCAGATTGGAATTTTGAAGGTATCAAAGAAAATCCAAAGGCCGCTGACAAGTTGTACCTTAAGTATTTATTTGGTCGGAGTAATTTTTGGTATTCATTTTTTGAAAACATTGGTTCCTCATAAAGATTACTACAAACATCACTAAGTTTTAATTTATAGCTTGCAAAAAAATATTAAATAGGCCAATTGATGCATTTTTGAATTGTCCACAAAACAAGCAAAATCTATTCATTATAAAATTTATATAAAAAGCAAAAACTCATAAAATAATTAATTTTTAAAAAAATTTTCAATTTTTGAAATATTAATAACTAGAAACAGGATTACAGTAGAGGGTTCGTAACTAGCTCATTCGATGTGTTTTTTAATGACTTACATAATAATGAAAATATATATAAAATAAAATGATTAATAAACAAGATTTTCAAAATTTTCGATTTTTAAAGTGCTAATAACTTTGAATTAAATTGCACTGGAGGGTTCGCTAATAGCTCAATCGATGAGTTCTCAAAAATTAAAACGAATAAAATACTTGCATTATAATTTTTTTAAAAAAATATACAATTTTGCACAAAAAACTATTTTTTTAAATTTTTTAAATTTTTAAATGCGGAAAAAATAATTAGAATAGATCGATCAGGTTCAAAACTATATCATAATTTGTCCCCCTAAAAGACCTATAATTTCGTAAAAAAACATACCTTTACAGAAATGTAGCCAAAACGATGAAATTTTATTATGATAACATTTTCGAATAATAATTGGAAAAATGCAAAAAGATGCTTTTAGAACCTTTACCAATTGATGGTCAGAGATATTTTTTGTTCAGGTACAGTGCCGCTCAAAAGGATTTGCCCACCCGCATGCTAGGGCTTTACAAAAAGTTTTGTATCTTCATTAATAATAAAGATAAACCTTTCATCAAATATTTATTTTAAAGTTTAAGTATTTAACTTGAAACGTCACCTAAACAAAATTAAATTAAATTAAAAATTATCGTAGAGCAATTTCTAAAAAATCTTTTTAAAGATGACAAAAAATGCTTTTAAATGACATTTATAGAATTAAAATGTGATGATTTTTTTAACAATTGTATCAATTTGAAATTTTTTAAAAAAAGTGAAGCAATTAAACAATAAAAATTTTTTTTTTAATTTTGTTTAGGTGCCGTTTTAAGTTAAATACTTAAACTTTAAAATAAATATTTGATGAAGGATTTATCTTTATTATTAATGATTTAATGAAGATACAAAACTTTTTGTAAAGCCCTTGCATGCCGTAGGGTGGGCAAATGCTTTTGAGCGGCACTGTATGTCTTTTAATCTCTGAATTTCTCTATAGGAGTGTTTCGTCTGCCATTCAAAAATTTTAAAAATTAATTTGAAATCATTATTTTGAGCGTATTGTTTTCTCATAGAGGAAGTATTGTTTTACCCTCAAATCATCGATTGCGATTTTTTGACATATCTCGACATATTTCGACTTCGCAGGATGTAGAAAATGATGTTTTTAATAAATGTCCGTGTGTGTGTCCGTGTGTGTGTGTGTGTGTGTGTGTGTGTGTGTTTATGTCCACATTACGTTTGGCCCAATATCTCGAAAACTATAATACTTAGAACTATGTTTTTTACGAAATTATTGGTCCCTCCTCTCTAAATCTGAATTAGTATTTTTTTACTATGAATATTATTATTCTATTATTAAAAAAACTATTATTAAAATAAGATGTTAGCGATCACTTCTAGTTATTATGTTATTGATGTTATTCAGTTACTTGATTTTCGATAAAACAGAATTTATATCTCATAGAATTCTGGGAATTTTCGTAATCCCCATTAATCTGCATTATCTACTTTCTGCGGTTCACATGACATTTTGCAAAATCGCCGAATATAAGAATCATCATCTTGAAGGCCATACCTTTTTCTCGGCACGTGCGGATCCACTTCTGACTAATACGAAAAAAAAAAAAATGCAAAAAAATGAATGCAGCGTCTGGCCCTCTAATATATCGCTTTGGACTACTTTTTTTATTTTTATTTTTTTCAACTTTTTAAAATGTCTATTCAACAATGGCCAAAAATTCATTCAGAGTTTCTCTTGGAGTTCTAAATTTAAATCACATTATATATTTGTATCCTAATGCTTTCTTATATCGTAAAGTGCATTTCATCTAATGAAAGAATTACGGATATTTGTTTGAATTGGATAATCCTACTTGTGCAACATCCAATAGAATGTGAGAGAAAAAAAAATTAATTTCAGAATAAATGCTTATCTAATGATTTGTCAGCAAAAAATATATTTTCTATCAAGCAAGCTTGAATTTTGTAACGTTCGTTAGCAAATTAACTTGAGCTCCAAATACTCTTGTATTAAAAAGAAGAAAAAACTTGTTCAATTTTAATAGCCTACTGTGTGACAATTTACAGTTACTTCCTTCACCGTTTGTCGAAAATTGACTTTCGAAATTCGATTTTTACGATTCTGCGAGGCACGTTTCGAAACCAGAAATTTAAGCCTTCAACTGAAGACTGTAGTAATTAGCCCGCAAGCAATAAGAAGTTACTCGCTCAAATCTTATTGCATTTCGCTGAAGGTTCAGGCAAAAACTACCTCAATCACGAAATCCAAATCGAGAACTGAATAACGCAGAGGTGATTCTTTGACCTTTTGTCTGACCGAATCACTCAGAATCTTCCCAGACAGACCATTTTTCTTTTTCCTTTTATTCGCTTCATTTCATCCACCACTGTCAGTGATAAGTTGCCTCTCCTTCATATTTCATCTTCTATCCAAATTAAGAAGATGAATACTAGTGCAAAAATGAAATACAAAACTTTCTCAAAAGAACAGGATCCCTAAGGAATCAAAAAAAGTTTCAAAGTTCCCGAAGAAATGTTAAAACTACTTCAAGGTACCTTTCATGGTACGCTACAAAAGTTAAACATTTAGAAGGAATTAAAGATAAAAGAATCACATTTCAAAAGGAAATGTTTTAAAAGACATTTTAGCATGTTTTAAAATGATGCATTAAAAAATACTAAGAGAGGAAAGAGTTATGAGTGAAAGAGGATAAATTAAGAGGGAAATTCCTTGAAGTAAAAAACAATGGTTTAAAAACAGGATTTTTATTTTTGTATCAAAAAGTATTAAATTACGCTAAAATATACATAAATCACGGTCGACGAGTGAACAATTGAACACAGGACCCATTTAATCGGGCTCACTAAATGTATGTATCTACCAATCGGAATAAAATTAATCGTACGAGTGAATCGTACACGTATATATACACATTCTCTATCATGTACTCATCAGCTATCACACAAATACGTAAAACATTGCGGACTAGAAAATCCGAACAAAGATTCGAACCGTGACAATCTTGTCGATGTGTCCGGCAACATCCTTGACTCGCACGATCATCGTTCGTCGACCAATATAAATTAATCGTCTACAACAGTCAATTACACACTCACACACTCAGCATAACAATATGGTCTCGGTCGCTCAGATAAATATTTACAGTGAATGAATGAAAAAGGAACTCTAAAAATCAAGCGCCTCTCGGCACTCCCCATCTATTCGTCAATAAAAACTATCAGAACAGATTGATAACTAATAAAACAAAATGAAAATGTCATCTCACAGTTACGCCTCTTCGTCTACGTAACTATATTGCGGGCACTGATCCAAAAATTCTTTTCTCAAACAAATAAGTATCCAGTCTTGTAAGATAATCTTTAGTTTCTTTTTTCTAATTACTAATTACAATCGCAGTTGTTTTGGCTTTGGGAGGGTTCAGAGTTTTTGGATCCGCACCCAGGACCTAGGAATCGGTAACTAAAGGCGAATAAATAGTAAACAACATTACAAATAAATACATGAAATGGCGGCGGGTTGAAAATATGAGCGGGGCTACGATCCGAGGCTTCAATTTGTACTTTTGTTCCGTAATTGAGGAGGATTTCTCTTCAGTTATCATCGTCAGTCGCCAGCATCTTTACATACCAGGAATTCTTATAATCAAGTATCACCATTTTTAGCTGCAAGAACGATTATCCGTTAAAGCTGCCTTTACTTACTTCCGAAATGGCACACTCTTCTTCATCTCATTTGGTGTTTCGGTCATTACATAATTTTCAGTTTATTTCCTTCCCATTTTCAACATCAGTTTATAATCTTCTCTTTTTTCTTTCCGAACATGCGCTCATCTCTTGTTTCCTCCTCGTGAAAAAGTGATAGGAACGAAAACCGTGCTCTCATGCGTCAAGTCTTGATGTGTCAATGACTGCCAACGTTCCTGAGAGGTCCAGTTGTGGTACCGTCCGCAACGAATCCCGCTACACAATCGTCATTGAGATTTCTCTCCAGAAGACAAACCTCGAAGGGATCTGGCGTTACAGTGATGCCGACATTTCCTCTGAGGCTCGGTAACGACGCGCCCTCCGGTAACCTGATGTCGAAAGTGTGCAAAAGCGAGCTGAAGAAGAGAAAGAGCTCCATTCGTGCCAAGACGTCTCCCAAGCACATGCGTCTTCCCACTCCAAAGGGAATGAAGTACTCTGGTTTGCAGACTTTTCCCTCCGCAGACAGAAAACGCTCAGGACGAAATTCCGCTGGTTCCTCCCACAGTTCTGGATCCATATGCACTGCATGGAGAAGTGGAACCACGTGCGCACCAGTTGGAATCGTAAAGCCGTTCAAGGTCACATCTCTGTTGACATAAAATAGAAAGACACAATTAGACTTCCGAGAAATGAGGCTCGGATTCTAGGGAAAGCTACGCTCAGGCCTAAGAACAACTCGGAAGATCGTGAATAAACCTGTTCTCGTATTTACTCACTTATCACGAACCCATAACACTAAACTCATCTAATTGCAAAAAGTCGCGTGAAATTAAAGCATTGTATAAAAATCGCTAAAGACAACAAACGAACAATGTTTATTTTTACCTTGAAAATCGTGACAATCAGAAATGTCTGTTTACTTTTACTCGGTCGCGTTTTTCTTAACAACGTTAAAATTTGCTTTATATTGTTAAAACTTGAGTTAAGTTTTGGAGAAAATGGTGGTTATTTGTTGAAATGTAAATAATGTGAGCTTTGTTTTGTGTGTTTACGAACTAATATGCAGTTTTCAAAAAGGGTGTGTAAATTTTCTGCTTTAAAATAGGTTATGTTAAAGTTTTCTGTAAAGTTACAAGTAGACAATATTTGCACCAAAAAAGTTTCTTACAAAGCAAACAAAAAACCGGGGTCCTTCTAATTAGGTTGTGCAGAAATGCAGAAAAACGGACTAACAATGTTTATGCGACAAACTACGGCACTTTCAGAAATTGTTTTTTTTTTGCAACTCAATATGATAGTCTGCATTTTGTCAATTTAATTTTTAGGAAATTACATACACTGAGAAATGTTGCTACGTTTATTTTAACCGTATTTTTGCACTCGAGTAGTTGTCTGTTTTGGAGGTTATGTTATAGATTTGAAACGAGTCTTTTACTACAATATACATTAGGCTTAGCCAAAGGCGAGTGTTTATCACACACTATTTTTTGTAATATTCACTTGTTAAGTTCAATTTGCAAATCTTTTTCATATAACTTTATACGGCTTCACCTGATACGTGTCACTTTGCTTCGATACTTAAAAAAAACGAGATTGAAGGTTTCGATTTGTGGTTCAGATGGCACCACTGCCTTAGACGTAATTACGTGTAACTATGACTTTGCTACGTTAACTATCGGTAAATTAGTACAAAACTTTTTAAAAACTAATTAGATGTAGTAAAAGAACTTAGGAAGGTCGAGAATAAAAATAAAATTTCTTATTTGTCAAATTATGCAACATTTCATTGGCAAAGTTTCGCCAAGCTTATCAGACTAAAATTAAAAAAGTCATATTTCAAAAAATAACCGAACCTAATCTAACCTGTGTAGTCAAGAGGCAAGACATATATGTGTGAACTTTTCGACGCATGCGCATGTACAGCTGTGCGTTAAATAACTAATCGACGCATGCGCAGTTGCTTTAATTACATAACACACCTTCGAATAATAATCGAAGCAATTAAAAATGAATAAACGGAGGTAACATTAGAATTACTTCACACACCGTTAAAAAATTCATCACTTGAAGTATAGCTTAAATTTCACGAACTGCACAAAATAATCTCTGACACACAGTCTTCTTGTTCTTTTTGCATTTAACATTGGAGCTTATACATGTGCGGTAAAGCTTTGTATGTTTGTCCATAACCCAGTAGTTGAAGTAAGAAAAGCAGAGCGCGATAACTTTACAACGTTACGGTAGGAAACGTAAGTTACGAAAACAACCAAATAGAAAGAGAGAGGAACATGATTTAGAAACGTAAAAGAAAAATTATATTTGTAATTTACATTCTTTTGAAAATTTGAACATAGGTGAGACTAATATAATAGAAGGATTTAATAAGAAGTGAGAGCTACAGTAAGGGCTCTGACACAGTGATAAAAATCTACGGCACAATCAACTTTACGCATGAGTGATATCACTGATGGGCATGCGCGGAATGTTTAATTTCTGTTATGATCGAATTTTCCGTCACAAGTGACTAGAAAAAACTACTGTTGAGTTACAGAAAATTTAAGTAAATTAAAATATATATAATATAAAAAGAAGTGTAACTGTCGGTTAGAAAAGAAAATCGACAGTGGTGTCCCGATGCATCACGGCAAATTCATACTTGTCAAACTTTTAGATAACCTGTCAACCATAGTCAAATGTCAAATCTGAATACAGTATTTTTTTCAGTGTGTCATGGAATTTTATTAAAAGGGAAAAAACTGAATTGGTAAAAATTGTCTTATTAAGGCTAATTGAATCGAAATAATGAAAATGTTGAATGCAAGTATAAAGATAATGAAAAAAATTGTGTTTCAAGTGGTGTGTATCTAATAAACGTCCGCAAGGCGGCTTTTGGCCGGCGATTAGGTCGAGTTGACAGGGCAGCTTTTTTCTTGCGCACGTGCTGCCGTCACGCTCTTTCTCGCACGATTCCATGGCGAAAAGAAGAGGTGAAAACTGCTCTGCAAGGCGAGAGTCAGCGGACAGCAAGAATACAGTTTCTATGGTCCCGATTCCTTCTACACGTATTTTGCTAAACGTCGATCGGCGAATCGTGCGTGTGTACCAGTTTGTAAGGAAAACGTTTCTTTGTTACGAGGGGAAGGAGGTGTCATCGACCTCGAAATCGAAGGTGAGTCCGGCCCGAAAAGCGGCGGTGCCAATATTGCTTTCACTTTTGCTCACCGAACACCGTTGACTATCCGCACGAGACCTGATCATTGCGATCCTACCGAACTGCAGATGAAAGTACTGCAGCCTTTTAAAAGATTCAAGATAACGCGATGATAAAGCTAACTAAGAAACCTTCCCCTGTGAGAAATTAATACTTCTTCTGTAATACCTGTTCTAAGCACTATTTCATCTATGTTATACTTCCAAGTTGTTATCCCTTTGTAGAGAAGTAATATTTTCTCTGTAAGGAACTGGGCCAGGCTGGGTCGTATTGAGAATTCATTTAAAAAAAAAATGGGCTGAAAAAATAGATATGAAACTCACCTAGTGGCAGCGTGAGTAGTTCCCATGGGGACGATGCTGGACCTCCTCAAGATTTCGAGAATGGTAGCTTCTGTTAATGGAAGGTATGGAAGATCTTCGAGGGTTGGCATCCTCGACCTTCCAACAACTTGGTCCAGCTCCTCCTGAACTGCACGTGCTGCCTCTGGATGGTGCAACATCAGTACCACAGCCCACTCCAATGTTGTTTTCACCGTCTCCATTCCAGCTGTGAAGAGATCTCCCAAGATCTGTTGCAACTGGCGGTCTGCGTGGGAAAAAGAGCGGTCATTCATTACCTAATTCACTTCATCTGATATGAAATCGAAAACTTGAAAGTCTGCAGGTGATAACACGATTACCTTGATCTTCAATTCAAGTTCTATTCACAATTATTATTGAAATTGTATTTAGAATTTTAGTTTTACTACCCAAATTATAGTTCGAATTTCATTTACTATGGATATCACATTTAGTACTTTATATTTATAAAACACATTCAGATAAATAATGTAAATGCAAAAAATGTGATTAGTGATATCGAACATACGTATCACGCAAAACATTTCCCTATTGAAAATAATACGGCAATAAATAAAAATTAATATCTTGCGTTCTAAATGCTTTTTCAGTTCTATAAATCTCCCCATTGAGTACACCTACTCAGAGGTGACAACATTTCTGACATCACCACTTTGTGTTCAAGTTTCCTTTTTCATGACAATTAACAATGAAAAAAATGTGCCCAAAATCGGGAACGTACCTTGATTTTTCCCTTGGAAGAGTTCGCGACCCTCAGCCTTGGCTTTCTCAATCTCTAAAAGATAGGCGTCGACAAGGTCTCTGATATTGCCTGCATCGAAGGTATTGCGATGTTGTTCGACATTATCTTGGAAAAAATTGGCCATTTCTCCTCTGTTTTGATCGAGTTTGCTCATCACGTACTTTAGTCCGGGAAGATATTTCAAAACGGGTAGAAAATTCACGTAAACGATGCTGCCAAAAAGTTTGAAGCCTTCTTCAGTAAGAGACATAAACTTCTTGTACCTGGAGTCTCCATGGTGAAAGCGAACTCCCATGGTAATGGAGCAAATGACATTGCTGATAGCCATGCTCAATGAATATGACATATTTGTGGGCGCACCACGTCTCAATGTCAACCCTTTGATAAAAGAGTCAACCTCTTGCTGAAAAAGTGATTTCTTCGATAAGATAATATCAGAGTGATAATCTTTTAAAATCGATTTCCATGAAGTTTGAACGTAACGCATTAGTTAGTAATCTTAATGAAAAATCGATCTTTCGTATTTTGGTGCTTCCCAAAATAACAAAGATTAATCAATTCTCAAATTGTAAAGATAAATTAATTTTTAAGTAAGTTAACATTTAAGAAATTCAAATTAGAAAATTATCTTAAATTTTAATCGTATGCGTTTAATTATGAAATTTAAAATTGAGTTATAAATCGAAAATTAAAATCAATTACACAAGTAATTTTTGCCTTAATATTTAAATATACACCTACCATGATTTTAGACTCCATGATCTTTTTTCCGGCGCCCAAATAAGTCATTCCCATGCTTCGAAGCTTCTCGTGAAGAAATTTTCTTTGGTCTTTCCATAAAGCACCCTCGGTATTAATAATGCCTGAAAAAAATAAAGAAAATTATATTATAATAATTTATAATTTTTTGTTTAAAATTATGCATTAGGTACGCAGAGAAATTTGATTGTTTCAAACATAAACAATATATTTTTCATTTTTATTCTCAGTACTTAAAAATAATACGGAGCTGAAAACAATTATTTATTTCGTATTTATTTTAAACATGAAAATAAAAAGAAAAATAAAATAACAAAATTTATATAACTTATTCTTTTAGAAGAGAATGACAAATTATGCAAAACTTGATTTTTAAGTGGTATTATACTTTAGATTACGAAAACGCATTCTTTCGAGTTTTCATTTATTTTATCAATTTATTAAGAATCGATGACAATTGTGCGTCAAACAATGCCAAATTCCGGAAAAGTGTTTGAAATTAGCTTTTTTTAAAAACATTGTATTGTAAAACAATTTTTGTTATTTAAATATTAAAATTATCAAAATAAAAAAGTCTCAAGTTTTCAATTAAATACGAGAGTTTATTTACAATCGAAAATAAAAATTCTTTAATGCTTTTGTACTTTTTCTGATATTTCAAAATACTTGTTATTCTTTATTTATTTTCCATCACCTTGAGTATATAAAACAATATGAATTTAAATCATTCCCCTGGTTTCTAAATATTCAATATTCAATTTAAATTTAAATCATTCCACCAGTTGTCAAGTATTTTTCATTTATTTACTCATTATTTGGGAAATAAATTTAATCATTATTAAATAAATTTTTTTTAAATAAAAATTGATCGGTTTCTATTTCTTGACTATATTTCGTTAGAATAATAAACAACTTTAAAATGAGAAAAAACTATGAAAAAATTTAAATCTGTAATTATTTTGTCATTTTTAATAATCTCTCCATTTAATTGATTTTTACGTCGGCGAAGATCGCAACGTCGACTATGAGAAAAAAATTGGTTTACACGGAAAACAATAAAATTCTTTGCATAAGAATTTTCATTTTAAAAATTGATTGATAAACGTTTAAAACAATTTTTTTAGGCCGCAATTTATAATAATATAAAAATAATTTTTTCTAAATCGTTGATTATAAAAGTTGTAAATTCCATCGATAGGGATTTTTAAATATTTTGGATATATTTTATTTGTATTTTTTTTATTTAGTTATTATTAATATTCGAAACATGTTGTGGAAATATATTAACCCTTTAGAATTCCTGTTATTTTTGGGGCGCGGGACTTTTGGGATTCTAAAGCCAAAAAATATAACAGACAAGAATATGCCTAATAATAATTATATTATTATTATTATTATTCTTATTATTATTATAAATGCCAGCTTCTGTTTGAAATCAGTAAAACTCTTATATGTATAAAGATCCCTATTTGTATCAGAAACCTCTGAAAGTATTTTATAATCCTTACAATAGATCCTAAAATTATTAAAAACTTTTGGTAATATTTAATAGTGAATCTTTGTAACTTAAGCACAAATTAAAATTTTTATTATAGTGTTTAAGAATCAACATAAAACCATCAGAGACAGAAATTTATAAAATTAAATTTTTTATCTGCATTTATTATGTTCTTTATTTGTATGCTTTTCTGCATTATAAAAAAAATACAACAACATCAAAAAATATATACGTAATTTAAAAGAAAATCTTCCAAAAATACTTTAATAATAAAACGTCATACTACAAGAATAAATAAAGAGTTTAAAACAAGAAATGCACATTTTAAATGTCGACTTTATGTAATTCGAAATATTTTTCATTTATCTCTCAGCCGAATAATAACTGTGTAAGAAAAATTATGAATTTAACTGATTTTAATTTGACTCAGTGAAATTAATTTTTTTAATAACACTACAATAATTGCAGATTACACTTTGTTTTCTATTAAGCTATTCTGGATTCACTCTCAGCGCATTTGAAATCCATAGTTTTTCAAGTTTCAAATGACATTTTGATTTATTAAAAAATATTTCAAAAATACTATAATAATAATAGGAGCAATACTATAAGGACAAAAGGATTTATATGCAATTTAGAAAAAGTTTGTAATATTTTATTTCAAATATTTAAAATTTAAACACTTAGGTGAATAATCATGGAAGAAAAATGTCAATCCTATTGAGTTAAATTATACTCACAATCAGTGAAATTGATTTTAAAAAAAGCTCTACAACAATAACAAATTAATTTGAGTTTTCAAACAATATCCAAAATATAATAATAATAATAATAATAATAATACTGTAACAACAAAAATTGCAAAATTTAGAGATGAAACTGCACTTTTATTTAATCCTAATATTTAATACAAAGTTTCTAAACGTCCGTCTAGCCGCATAAAATAATTTTGTCCCTGTATAAGAATCCCCCGGTACCCGATAAACTCAGTTAATCGAATAAAAATATTTGATCCGGCTATTAATTTTTTCTCACAATTTGGGCATTGTACTTAATAACTTAACCGAATAAATAATCGTGAAAGAAAATCATCAATTTGAATTGATTACTACAATTGTTTCAATTTAAATGGAAATAAATTTAAAAAAATTAATATATTTTAAAAATAAAAGCAAAACATGAATTATGTTTGGTAAAGTGAAAAAAAAATTCAAGTTTAAACACTAATTGAGAGAAGAATAGAAAGTGAATGGGAAGAGAGGAAAGAATACACGCGACACTTTAACCCCGTCGACCTGAACTATCAGTTCGCGCGCGCCGATAAGTAATAAGGATGATTTAGTCTGAACTTACCGTATCCACCGAGGATGTTGTTGAACTCGGTGTGTGGTCTGCCTGTGAACTCTTCACGGCGAAAAGTTTCGCGAATTGCACGATAATCGCTGAGAACGACAACAAGGTGTGTGCCAAGTTTGGCGCTGAACATTGAGCCGTACTTCTTGGCCAATTCGGCATAGTGAAGATGAACAGCCTTTCCCTTGAGGAACGGAAGATATCCGAGGATGGGCACCCCCCATGGCCCAGGCGGTAGAGATCTAACCGTTTTAATCCACTGTAAGATTCGCACAACCCCCAACACACCGAGGAATACAAGGAGAGTTGAAAGGGCATCAGTCCTGCTCCCACAAACTTGTGACAACCACTGGATAGCACACCTCGCGAACATTTTGCACCCGTTTGTTTATGAAAAAAATGTCAACAAATCCAGTGTCTCCAGTGTTGAATTTTTACGAGAGAGCGCGAGATTTTTTTCGTAAAACTGAGAAAGTTTGATTTATTTTGAAATGGTTCACTGTGCGCCTGAAGTATCCAAATAAGTGGCGCGAATCAAGAACTGCAATTGAGAGGTTTGAATTCTGTCACAACTCGCCAAAATTCTCCTCCACTGTCGCGTGTGCGAGCCACGAGAGAATGAAGTATACACTAACATACACCTTCTTGTCCTTGCCTGTCTTATATAGTGAATCATCAGCCTCTGACCCACGGCAAGTCCGTGGGGTGGGGTTCAGTGGAGGCGCTTGTTCACGTTTAGTGACGCGGGGGTAGGGGAGGTTAACGCGTGGGGTGCGAAGGCGGGCCCTAGTGCCACCGTCTCGTTGGCCGAGGTCCACGCGGATTTGGTCTCTGGTACCGCTCAAGTGGGGGGCCGCCGTCCTGAGTGGGGCTACGGGCTGGACGACTAGCCACTGTCACGGAGGCCCATAGGGCCCATGCTAGCCGTCTCCTCCGCGAGGCAGTTGCTGCCTCGCCGTCCTGTCAGACGGATCTTGCTTCTGTTCGTCTGCCAGCGCTCAACTGCTGTCACATTCACTCACCTCGTCTAGGCGCTCAACACGTGGATTCACAGCTGGCCACGTGTTTCCTATTTTGTGCTCTCTGTGTACATTCAATAGATAAGGTGCAATTTCACTTTCCACATTGTGTTAAAACAGTTCAAAAACTGTTGGGAAATTTTATTAGAAATTTGATACAATACGTGTGTAGGCGGCCCAGTGACATTGATAAATAATACAAATTTCGTATGCCTGCTCGAGTGTGTGGAAACGATCTACACATGGTAGTGTCATAATTATTGCAGAGAGATAGAAAAGTTTTGTCTTATGAGCAGTTTCATTAAAATACAAGCATTTCTACAAAGAAAGAGTAATTGTTTTAATTCAGGCCCATTAAAATATTATCTATCTTGTTAAGAGAGATTGTCTGTCTTCCCCTGTCACGTGTCAATTATCAAATCGATTTTTATCTCAAGAGGCAAACTATCGAAATAAATGAGATTATAAATCGAAAGAAGAGTGTTAAACGGCAATCTTAAGCTTACATTTACATGATAACTTAACTTCCATTTTAACACCTGTATTTAATTTATACTAGAAGAGTATCGCACTTGGTTAAAAGATATACAGTTTGGTGAAATAGTTCATCAAAATTATATATAAAAACTAGTTTGAATTACGTATATTTATTAAAAACTGATTAGAATAGTTTTTAATTCAATTTATTTACACTCTCTAAATCTCTAAATCTGAATTAGTGCTTTTCAACTAATGAATTAGCAAAAAGTGAGGTACTATTAAGGGCACGTGATGGAGAATGACGTCAATGGTATATGCAAAATTTGTCCATAAACTTTCTCTTAAAATAATAAATATTTTGACACCAAACTTTGTGGAATTACTTAAAATATCATTAAAAAGGTCTCTCTGAACCAAGTTTTTTTAAAATTTTGCCTGAAAGGTAACTTTTTCAAAAATTAGATAATCTTCGAAAAATAAATTAATTTTAAGGCAAAATTCAAACAAACTTGGGTCAGAGAGATCTTCTTAATCATATTTTAAGTAATTCTACAAAGTTTGGTGTCAAAATATTTATTATTTTGAGACAAAGTTTACAGATAAATTTTGTTTATACTAGTGACATCATTCTCCATCACATGCCCTCAAATATTAAGAATTTACTATTTTTAGTAATTTTCGACTAATCTTTAGTAGAAAACTACTAATTGGAATATTAAAGTTTCACCATTTGAATTAGTAGTTTTCTACTAAAAATTACTGGAAAACTACTAAAAAAATTAGTAAAATTCTTACTATTTAATAGTAGCTCATTTTTCGCTAATTCATTAGCAGAATATCACTAATTCAGATTTAGAGAGTTAAAAACTACTAATTTCTATCGTTTATCGTAATAAATAGTAATTCTTTACTAATATTTTAGGAAAAAATTACCAATTCGATTAGTCAAAGTATTTCTTAGGTTATTTTAAATCACTATATATAA
Source organism: Ganaspis brasiliensis (assembly GCA_037103525.1). NCBI lineage: Eukaryota > Metazoa > Arthropoda > Insecta > Hymenoptera > Figitidae > Ganaspis > Ganaspis brasiliensis. The sequence continues at coordinate 335,626 of JAZKLR010000074.1, read as the reverse complement.
CAATTAGAAGATGTCTGAGTACTGTTTCGTACTCTCTAAATCTGAATTAGTGATTTTCTACTAATGAATTAGCGATAAATCAGTTACTATAAAATAGTGAAAAATTCCACTATGTATTTTCAATTGAAAATGACTAATTATTATTTGTAGAAAACTACTAATTTAAGAGTTGAATAACTATACTAATTGAGAAAGTGAACTTTCAGAATTCTAATTAGTAGATACTTTACTTTCAAATTAGTAATTTTATACTAAAAAATAGTAAAATTTTTCACTATTTAATAGTAACCGATTTCTCGCAAATTCATCAGTAGAAAATTACTAATTCAGATTTAGAGAGTTCTCTTTTACTAACAGTCAAATTAATCTATTTAATTAGTAATTTTTTTTACTAATATCCAATTATTTCTTACTCCACTCAAAAAATTCTTAGTATTCTATAAAAATCTCAATCAGTGATTTTCTACTGATGATTTAGAGAAAAATCGGGTACTTATTGAAATAGTAAGAGTTTAACTAATTTTGGTAAACATTACTAAAAAATACTAATTGAAATAGTAAATGAGATTTTACTATTTTTATTACAGTAAAGCTTCACTTATTTTAACCCGGTCTACGCAAATTCATGAGAAAAGTTGCACTTATTTTAACTTCCACGTAGTTATATAGAAATTCTCTGATTGTATAGTCCAATTAGCATCAACCAATGAAAATATTAGTTTTGATTTTTTGCCAAATTAAATAAGTGAGACTTTGAATTGTTAAAATAAATGCGACTTCAAATAAGCGAGACTTTAAATAAGTGAAGTTTCAGTGCAGCACCTATAGTGATTTACTATTTCAGTTAGTAGTTTTCGACTAAAAGTAGGAAAACTTAGGTTAATTTTCACTAATTCAATAGGTAACCGAATTTTCTCTAAGTCATTAGTAGAAAATCACTAATTCGGATTTAGAGGTTAGGTTTTATTTCTTTCCAACTACCCTGAGTAATTCAATAAGCTCCCAATAAAATTTAGAAAGTTGTACTGACTACTCTCTAAATCTGAATTACTTAAAAATAATTAATTTGAAACCAAAAATCAGCCACTTATTCAAATAGTTATAATTCTACTAATCATTTAGTAAAAATTGTTCATTACTAGTTAAATTCTAAAAATTCTAAATTTCTATCAAAATGAGTAATATTTTAGTAAAATTATGTTTACTATAATTAGTCAAATTTTAAGTACTTTTTAGTTATTTTTTAAATAATAATTAGTAAACATTAATAATATAATGTATATAATTAGCAAACAATAATTAGTAAACATACCTTGACTTGGAGGATTAATAAATTGTTATTTCTCATCTATATTATTTTATCATATAACAAATTCGTATAATTCTTAATGATTAGCCATATTTTACTAATAATTAGTCATGTGAAACTAATTCAGATTTTGAGAATACTCTGTAGAGTATTTTCTACTATAATGAATTAGAAAAATCAGTTACATTTGAAATCAGTAAGAATTTAACTAATTTTTAATAGTTTTTTACCAATTTTTAGTGCAAATTGTAAATTACTATACTAATTGATTTTAGTTACTATTTCAATAATTTTTTGCTAACTTTTAGTAAAAAACTACTAAAATTAAATTAAGATAGTATGAAAAAGTAGTTAATGAAACTAAGCAACTAGTTGGAATAGAATATGATTTTGTTGTTGTTGGATTTTAATTATACATATTTTAAGAAAATGAACTTCAAATTTTCAACTACATGAAAAATAGTAAAATTAACTACACAAAAAGGGCTAGATTAACTAAAAACGTAACTTGGTTACTTTCTATTAATATAAAAAATAACGATCTATTTCCATCACATAATATATAAATCAGAGAATATCATTAAAAAAAAATGTTTTACTTTTATAGAAAAACTACAATTGCGGTAAAAGCTATTTTAAGATAGTTAATATTTCTGAAATGCTTTCGAAACTAGAAATATCTCATTTTTAATATATTTTATATAAATCACTTATAATAGATTGGAAATATTGTTATTTGTATTATTCACACAAAAAAGACAAGTTTTTGTCTGAATACATGTATAAATCGTTCTGAAATTCATTATTTAGAATTTCCATTTTATAGAATTTCATAAAATAGAATTTTTTGTCGAATTTCTTATTTTTCGAACTTGTCTTTAATTGAATTGAAATGAATACAAATTTTTATGTGACTGAATTCAATTTAATGAAATTTTCTTAACAGAAATTATGTTTAAATGTTCGAATATCTATTTGATCGAATCCTCATTTGTCCGAAATTGCAAATGACCATAGAAAAATTTTGGCTTGAATTTTAAAAGTGACACCAATCAGAAATTTGTAATTCAAAAAAATTATTCTCTTTTAAAATTTGCACTAAAATTTTCCTGTCGAATGCCTGTTCAGACATTTCAAATTTTGGAGCAATGAACGTCTTTTAAGAGTCCAAGTATCAATTCGTACTCTTCAAATCTGAACTATAGTTAAAAATAACTAATAATTAGTAAAATCGTGCCTAAGTTTTCATTTCATCAATTAGTTAAAAATAACTAATTATTAGTAAAAAAAATGACTAATTGTTAGTAAAAACATAACTAAAAAATAGTTAAAACGCGACTAATTGAATTAGTAAACAGAATTTTACTAAAATATTAGTTATTTTGACATAACCTAAAAATACATTTGACTAATAATTAATTATTTTTTACTAAATTATTAGTAGAAATATAACTATTCGATTTAGTGACTGAGTTTTTGCTTTTAAATTAGTTATTTTGAACTAATTCAGATTTAGAGAGATATATAAATACAAAATCCTTGACATGGATATTCTATAAAATTTAAAAAATCGATCCAATTCAAATTTGCTTAAATTCGAATTCTTTTAAATAAACATTCTGTTAAATTATAGTTATCCTGTAAAATGAAACTTTTGTTAATTTTGAATTCAGTGACCTAAAGATTTTGTGAATTAAAAATTCGGATTTATTTAAATGCTATTGAAAACGATTTCGAATAATAAAAATTCAATTTGAAACTTTTATCTAATGATTTTATATGTTTATTTTATATTTTAAGGATTAGATATTGAACTTTAGATTAAAATTTTTTTAAAAAACATGCTTTTTTAATGCCATAGCTGTGAAACGAATATTAAATAGATAAAAAAAACTTCATTACAAAAAAGTGCAAAAATATGTGCTAATTATGTACAAAATGTAGTTAGTATAACTTTGTCTTTTTATATGTTCATAATAAAAATAATTTAAATTAATACAAGTTTTATATTTGAAATGTTCACCTTAGTTTTAAAGTGTCACTTTTCATCTCAGGGGTGAGGAAGAAAGTAACCAATAAAGAGCTGTTTAAAAAGTCTTGCTGTGGACTATCTAATTATTATTGATGTTTAATTCCAATTTTATTTAATAGGTGAAAATTCAAGCTTTCGATTAGTATGTTTAATTGTTTATATAGAACTTATCCGACAAATAGTTTTAACGCTAGCATATAAAAATTGATTTTTGTTACTTTCCTCCTCAATTATACATCTTGTTTTTACTTCTAAAAGAGGACAATTTTTACCTCTATCAAAGTTTGTCATTAAACGGTATACTTCAGACCAATATACAAAAAAATTTACATTCTAATGTTTAATAATAATTCATATTTTAATTATTGATATTTTCAAATAGCTACATGACCTAAAACTCGGATTTAAGAATTGATAATTTTCAAATAAACCATAAAATACAGAAATTTCATGTTCACAGAAATAAAAATTTTGTGATATGAGATTTCTGTCTTTTGTGATTTATGGAAAATCTCAAATATTAATATGTACAAATGAATTAAATGTAAATATTTAAATTATTAAATTCAATTAAAATTATTGGAATATAAAAAGTACATAAAACAATGATTCTGTTAAGTGAAAAATTCTGGAAAATAAAATATTAAGTTTTAAAAAATGAAGATAAGGAAATAATTTTCAACACATAATTATAATTTTCAAGATGCTCGTCACATTTCTAAACAAGAGAGTTCATTGAACTAAATTTTCTAAACATCTTGGTATTACTAATAAATTGTTAAATACCCAATCAGACCTATTCTTTACCAAATCAGACAAAGACAACATCACAGTTTGCTTGAATAAATTTAATTACATCAATAAATCTCTTAATCTTTTATCAGATTTCTCTACAAATGGTGCAATAAAAAATAACCCATTTAAGAACTTTAGACTAGAAACTTCAAAAAGATTTTAAAATTTGAATGATAAATGAATTATTGTCCAAAAAATTCCATGGTAATAAATTCTAATAGACACAGTGTGATCAAAACTTTCTGGTTTACAAAACACTTAAAAAAATATTACAAGAACTAAATTTAAAGACAGCATATATAATACTCAATAAGTATAAAATTTTTTTTATCATAGTAAACCATATTTAAAATTTTTTGAACTTGATTAAGATAATCAACGACCCTATAAACCCTTAGATCTTAAGATTTATAGAATAAAGAAATTTACCAAGTTTTTGAAACTTAATCTCCATATTGGATTCGACATTTGGAATTTTTGATAATTGACTTTCGGTTTGTATTTAGCAACCTGTAAAACGGCCAAATGCTAAGTTTTAAAGAAATTAACAATTGTTTAGAAATACTAACTTGAAACTTAGATTGTTTGAAAGCTTGGAGAATTCTGCGTTTAGTGATATATAATTCAAAAACTTTAAACCTTTTGGAGAGATTACATCTTCTGATATGTTTTCAAACAATCTATATTCTGTTTCGGGGATTTAGAATTTCGGCCAAATGCAAGTTCGGAGAGTTGAAAATTTTAGCAAATACAATTTCGTCGATTTAAATATTTTGTTAAATGCGAGTTTGGTGATTTTATAGTTAGGGCAAATGTATATTCGGAAATTTAAAATTTTGGAAAAACGCAAGTTCGAGGAATTACAAATTCTGGCAAATGAAAGTTGGGAAAATTACAAATTTCGGACAACTAAATTTCGGTTAATTTGGTTTAGGAGGAAATGCATGCAACCCGAATTAAATAATAATAATCTCCATAAACTCCTGAAGTTAGTTACTATTTTTATTTATTCATTTTTTTCTGCCCACGTTTTAAAACTTGAAGTGAAGTTGGTTAGTTTTTATATTTATTTATCTTTTTCTGTCCACGTTTTAAAATCCAAAGTGAAGTTAGTTCCTGCCTTTTAATAATTAATTATTAATTTTAAATAAAAAATAATTTTAATGTCCGGTACATGTCCGGTAATGTTCCGGTACTTGGAAGAAATTTTTAAATTTTATATTGTAATAAGCTTCTGCCCGTAAATAAATAAATAAATAGATACATTCAATTTTTTTTATTGCAATGGATTTTTACATTTATTATATTAGTTTTGAATTATTTTCTACGAATTTCAATCATTTTCATCATTATTTTTATTACTGTCATGAGTTTATTAAATTTGTACATTTTTTTAAAATTAATTTCAACAAGTTTTAATTATTTTCTTCAAACTTCAATTATTCCATTTAAATTGTTTATTTATACACCAGCTTTCAATTATTTATGTCATTATTTAATCAGTTTTTTAAAATTTCAATTGTTTGGTCAATTTTTCAATAACTGTCTTTAAATTTTTTATTTTATGCACCAGTTATCAATTATTTTTTTTAAATTACAATTATTTTTGTTATTGTTCAATTATCTTCTTGTAATTTCAATTATTTTTTAAAGTGTTCAATTATTTTTTTAAATTTCAATTATGTTCTTCAATCTTTAAATTATTGTCAGGAATATCCAAAATTTCTACACAAGTTCAATTTAATTTCGTTATTTTTCGATTATTTTCTTCAAATTTCAATTACTTTTGTCATTAATCAATTATTTTTGTCATTTTCCAATTATTTTTTTCATAGTTTTGTTATTTTTGCCATTTTAAAATTATTTTTTACAAATTGCAATTATTTTATTCAATTTTTTTTATTGTCATAAACTTTTAAATATCTTACACCTGTTTTCAATTATTTTCATCTTTATTTTTATTAATGTCAGGAAGTTATTAATTTTTTTTACACCCTTTTCAATTATTTTCTTCAAACTTTAATTATTTTTTTCATATTGGAATTTTTTTGCCATTTTGGAATTATTCGCTTCAAATTTCAATTATTGTCTTCAAATTTCAATTAATTTCTTCATCTTTCAATTATTTTCCTCAAACTTATAATATTTTTTTTAACTTTACAATTATTGTCTATAATTTTTTAATTTTTACACCAGTTTTGAATTATTTATTTTAATATTTTAATTGTTTTGTCAAGTTTTAAGGATTTTCTTCAAATTTAAAATTTTTTTAAAGTTATCAATTATTTTTCACAATTATTTTTTCAAATTACATCTATTTTTGTTAATATTCAAATATGTTGACATTTTTAAATTATTTTTTTTAAATGTCATTCACTTTAATCTTTTTATTATTGTCATGAATTTATTAACTTTTGAAGATCAATTTTCAATTATTTATGTCATTATTCAATTATTAGTTTCTTCACATTTTAATTATATGGTTAATTTTTCAATTATTTCATATAATTGAAAAATTAATATATTAAATTTTTTATTTTTTTACTTCATTTTTTAATATATTTCTCATTTTCAATAATTTTTTTCTAAACTTCAGTTACATTTGTCATTATACTACTATGAATACATTTTTTTTATATTATTTAATTTTTTTTTTTTTAGTTTCAATTATTTTCTTAAAAATTCTATTATTTTGCTCAATTTTTCAACTATTGCCTAACAAGTGTAATTTTTACACCAGCTTTTATAATTATATTTATGGCATTATTCAATTATTTTCTATACATTTTACTTATTTCTTCAATATCTCAATTATTGTGCGAAAATTTAAATTTTTTACATCAGCCTCAAACTTTTGTTTCAAAGTTCAATTATTTTTGTCATTCTTTAATTATTTCTTTATAACTTCAATTATTTTTGAAACTTTTGAATTATTCACTTCAACTTCCAATTATTTCGTTTCAATTGTTGTCATCATTTTTTGATTTTTAATCAATTTTTCAATTAGTTTTGTCATTTACAGCTTTTTTTTTCAAAATTGAATTCTTTTTGTAATTATTTCCTGCTGGCGCTCCCCAATTTATTATCAGTAATATCAAACTCTATATTGCTTATTCACTTTTTTTTATTGAAAAACTTACTATTTAATAACTTTTTTTATTTAAAAGCTCACTATTCACTCACTTTTTTTTCACTTAAAAACTCATTATTTACTCACTTTTTAAAATTTAAAACTCTTTTATTAACTACAGTAAAACTCACGTATATCGGACTGGCATATATCGGATTCCCGCCTGCATCAGATATTTTTGCCGGTTCCTTGAATTTATACATCATGTACTTTTATCCGGATAAATCAGATTCCCGCTTATATTGGAAAATTTTCTCGGTCCCTTGAAATCCGATATACGTGAGTTATACTGTATTTTCAATCAGCAAGTCCACTGTCAGCCTTCCTTGTTAGATAAATATTATTCATCGATTTGTTTTATTTATTATTATAGTTTAATTTCTAAAATGTATGGAAAACTAATCGCGCGCGTTATATTTTGCTAGTTATAATAAGAAATATGGCGACCATAAAGCCAAATCGACTACATCAGTATATAGTTTCGAGAAATAATATCATTGTTTTCATTATTTCAGAATGACGAAATATTGAGACAGTTTTCGGTTAATGGAAATCTATTTTCAGCAAATTAAACGTTATGTGAAACCATTTCTCATCGCAGCATTCATTCATTAGTTGTGCTTAGCAAAACGCATTGCAAGTACACTTGTACCCACTATACGAAGAGTAGGTTAGCGACCTACGTTCGATCTCTCGATCCATATCCATATGAATTGTATTGAAGGGAGCAATTTGCAGTACTTTCCAACATCTACACATTTTCTACTGCCATTTTCCCTCGCACATAAATAACAGCAAGGACGACTTTCCAAGAACTGGAAACCGACTTCAGCTTCTATGTTCTTAACATCAGAAACGCAATTTAAATCTAGAAAATATCAGTTTCTTGTAATATTGAAAATAAATTAGCCCGTCTTTAATCTTTTTATACAAAAATTTTTCAAACTTATCTCTCTTCATTCTAAAAAATAATGTATGTTTTTCATAGGTATCCTCTTATCCACAACAACGTGAATTATTGTGAGTATTTATGTTCTGCAAGAATTTTGCACTTAAAGTGAAAAGTCTCAATGCATTACCATAAGGATTTTAGTGTTACAAGTTTTCCTCGTGATTTCAGAAAATTTAAATTGAATTTTTTGTGTGCTATTTAATTTATATGAAGATGGAAGTGCAATGCGGTAAAACAAGCTTTTTCTTTAAATTGGAATTTTACTCTTGAACAAAAATACAATTATGGACCAAAATTTGTTCAACTTGAATTTGATGAAAGTTGCTCAGGTTATTAACCTCGAAAAAATGAATCACACCCATTATGCTACGATTGTAATTTTTTCATATTGACGATTGGTTATTCTGGAATATAAATAGTGGTAGTGTTAATTTAATATTTGCACTTTAAATCAGGTGCGAAGAAAACATATTTATATTTTCTTTAAACAAACATTACTATTCAAACGTTTAATGACATTACCATCAAAAAGCATAGTAATGAAAAATATATATAAATTGTTTACAATGATGTACATAGTACGCAATATAAACGTGATATAGATACTTAAAAAATACAAAAGATAGAAATATAAACTTCAGGTTATTAAGCAAGTTTTTTAAAAAATTGGTTTAAATTTCTTTCACGAGTTGGAAGATTAATGAACATACCTTAAATCGAGAGACATGATTAAAAAGTCATTGATTTCCATTGTTCCTGATAAAATTAATTTGTGAGCAGTTAATGTGTAAATTTGACTGAGAGAGGAAATTCATGAAATTCCAAAAATTATCGGTCATTGATTTCAATTGATCTCATGCTGCTCTTAATCTTAGAATTATTTTTTTTTACTGACGTATATTTTTACAATGTGAAAATATTCAAATTGTGCAAGTGTTTGAAAAGTAACCCATTAAGCTAAACTATACTTGATTTATAATAAAATAATTGTAATTTAATTATGATATATCATGAGTTATTAGCACTGTGCGATACTTTTTTTGGAATTCAATTATTCTTTACTAAGGTATGAAATTATTACCACTAGAAGAAATTCACTATTATTAATCATATTCATATTATTGCTTCCTCATAAAGGAAGTATTGTTTTACCCACAAATTATCGATTGCGATTTTTTGACATATTTCGACATATTTCGACCTCAGGATGTGGAAAATGAAATTTTTAATAAATGTCCGTGTGTGTCTGTGTGTGTGTGTCCACATTACGTTTGGCTCAAAGTCTCAAAAACTATAAAATACTTCGAACTATGTTTTTTTGTATTGAATTATAGAATAAGAAGCGATTTTTTGCTTAATCAAATTATTATTTGTGAGACTTTTTTCTATGAAAAATTGAAAGGTGCAGTTATTGTAGTGGATTCAATTTTACAAAGTAGGAATTTTAAATTAATATACATTTCACAATAAAGGTATGCTATATAAATGAATGATTGTTACAAATATTAAACTTAGAAGCAAATTTGTAATTAGCATAAATCTTATGAGAAAGATGTTGATTTAATTGAATTTTCAATTGAAATGATTTATATAGAATCCAGTTTTTATGAGAAAGAATTTCTATTAACTCTAATTTCTATTCACTATATTTATAATGTATCCTAACTTTTGGTTATAGAAATTTTTGTTGAATAGAATTTTAATTTTTCATAGATTGTATATATAATCGAATTTTCATAGGACAGATTTTCAATAATAATAATGATTGTTGTACGATATTGCTATTAAAAAGACATCTCATTTATTTTAATATTATTTATAATAATTAATAATTAAATTAGTTTTACTTTTATTAAAGTCCTTTTAACAAAAACTTAATTTAGCCGAATCTTTAAGTGATAGAATGTCCATTTGGGGAAGCCGATATTTTGACCAAGCCTCAATTGACAGAATGTGCAATAGACCGAAATATATTTATCCGAATATTTAAATTCCCGAATTTTCATTTATCAGAATATTTAACTTCCTAAAACTTTATATGACGGAATATTTAACTTCAATAATATGCATTTTCCAGAAATGGTATTTATCAGACTGACTTTTTGTCTGAATACTTAAAAAACCAAAACTCTATTTATCAGAATGTTCACCTTTCCAAAAATGCAAACAGGCGGAAATTGTATTTATCAGATTTATCATTACTTGTCCTCATATTTAATTTCCCGAAATATAATTTTTCAGATGATTTGACTTGCCAAATATGAATTTGGCAGATATTGTATTCATCAGACTTATCGTTTCTTTGAATATTTATTTTTTCGTACAATTCCATTTCTCAGAATATTTAATTTCTTGATTTTGCATTAGGGGGGGGGGGGGCAGGGTCATTTTTATCGATTTTAGGCTAAAAATGTGGTTTTTTCTTGACAACGCTATGATAATTAGCTATATATAATCATTTTCTCTATATTTTTTATCCAATCTGCATTAATTTAAAAAAGTCGATTGTCATTTTTTGACGAGAAATTACCTGGACATCGGTTGGGTACGGAAGTAGATTTTGAAATTTTGAGGTTAACTTCCCTGTTGAAGTTGACCGGAAATGACCTGTCGATTTCTCCGTGATAAAAAAAGGGTCGAATTTTTTACCGGAATTTCCAATCGGAATTTTCCAGGAGTGGTTTCCCGGGAAATTTATCACGTGGGTCATTAAAAAAAAAATGTTTTCAAGTCATAATTGTTTTCTTGAACTGGAAGTAAATTGTTTTTAAACGCGCTTAAAAAATTTCCATAAAAGAAGAAATAACAGAATGGTTCAAATATTCAAGATTATATACACGCGCTAGTGAAATATCGACAGGGTATTATTGACGTAATTTATCGTTTCCAATTAAATCGTTTGGTCTTTTGTATCTTACTACAACTACACTAATCGCATTGAATAAAGTTTTGTTTCATTGACCGCGAATACTCTTCCCGCACGTGGCAAGTCATATTAAACAAACAAAAGTTTTTATACTGTTTGATGTGATTCAAAAAATTAATAAAAAAAAAAATCTCTAAATTTTCAAAAAATCTGTTAGTAGATTTTACCTCTTCTTAACTATTCTGCATAATTCAATAGATCCTTAAGGACGCTTATACCCCAAGCGGTTCTCATTCTATCGGACCATGATGGTAAATATTTTTTTAATTTCATTTCTTCTTATAATTTGGTTTCTAAATAGTATTTTGTAGTTGAAATCATTACACAAACGAATTTTATTGAAAAAAGAAATTTTCCGTTGAAAATTTCAAGCTATTAAAATTTTTTCTTCTTGATTATTTCAAAAAAGTGAAGAATTACTAACCTTAAATAACATTTCTTAACAACGGTACGGTAAATTAATTAAATATTGTTGTAAAAGTTGTATTATATTACAGTATAAAATGTTAGTTTTTTTAAAAATTTGTAGAACGTTTTTTTAATTAATTAAAATATAGTCATTTTTCGCGTTTTATTACTGTTTCAATGTAAAAGTCCCAACTTTATAAATTTATATCTTAAAAACAGAACGATAAAATTCAATAGAATTTTAACATTACATGTAAAGTAATGCATTTAATAAAGTCATTAAGATTTTATAAGAATCTGTAGAAATTAGTTTTTTGGATAAACTTCCTTAACTGAATTTAAAAAGTTGCATTGACTTATTAAAAATGTTAGTTAGTTGCACTAATAAAGAGTTGATATAAGATTTTGTAGTTGCTGGATTTTAACTACAGATTTCAGTAAGCAGAACTACTAATTTTAAATTAAAAATTGTAATAGTATTAGTAATAGTAATAGAATAACAGAGAAAAATATTAAAATTAACAACACAAAGAGGATTAGATTAACTAAAAAAGTACTTTAACTAGTTTCTATTTAAATACTTACACCGCAAAAACAGGTATCTTAGATTGTTCAAAAATGTCTTAAATTAAGACATTTTTCGTGTCTTAGACATAAAAAGTGTCTTAATTTAAGACACTTTTGTCCAATTTAAGACACCATGTTTTTGCAGTGTAATGGTATAGTTGAATTTTTCCGCAAATTTTTTTCAGTGTATTAGTTACATTATGTCACTAATTATTATTAATATTATATATTGTAGTAATTTTATTTTTTATTTTATTATCATTATTATCATTATTATTATTATTATTATTATATAATTCGTATTATATTTAGTTTATGGAGTGAGTTAATTTAAATGCTTTAAACGCTTCCTTTTGGGAGTGTTGCACGTCATGTAGCAATTTTCTCATGACGTGGTTGATATGTGTATTTGGATGCAGTGTGATAAACAGCTCATTTCATTATTATCAGTGGGAATACCTCGTTTAAAGTAATAGAAATAAAGACTCTAAATTGATGAAGGACGTGATTTTCGAAAAAAAGCAATTCTGAAGGTAAAAGTCGAGTTGTTTTGATTTATTTGAGTCTTTTTTGTCAGATAAACAAATTATAACAATGAGTAAATATTTTCGTGCAAAATTTGCCAGGAAATAATTATTTTTATAATAACTTTGATTGTATTTAAAGAAACTGTGCACATTGCACTTTCATATCAAATAGAGATACAAATTTGAGACAAAGCGGAGGTTACGTAAAATGAGAAATTAAATATGATATGCTAAAAATAATACACGCAACACACAACAAATTTATTAACTGAAATATTTGGATTTGAAATGTTAATTTCTTCTTTTATAATAATAATAATTATAATATATTCAGAAACTTTACCATTGTGAGCTTATAACAAATATGTACCTATTAATATATATTAACAAATATATAAGAATAAATAATTTTTATAACATCAGATATATAAATCAAAATTGTTTCTTTGTTAAGAAACTGAAGCTATTAAAATTTTGTGTAAAATTATCGTTAAATTGCTAACTGAAAACAACTACCCAACTTTAAATCGAGCAATTTTTTGAAATTATGTTTTTTTTCCTTATTTGCTCAAGACGAAAACGACGAAATTGTATTACGTCATATTGGAATCGCCATTTTTAATTTTCAAAAATTTTAAATCAGAAAGAAATCTAAAAAGCATCCGATGTTTCCCAGGAAAATTTCGAAGGAAACTTTTCAAAAAAGTCTTACAAGTTTCAAAGAAAGTTACCACGGAAAGTTTTTCAAATATTTCCAAAAAAAGTTTATAGAAAGTTTTTTAATGAAATTTCCAGAATATTTCGAGGGGGATTTTTTAAGAGAAGTATTTGAAGGAAGGCTCTGGAAAGTTCCCAAAAGAATTTTCCAAAAAGATTTCAAGGGAATTTTCCAAGAGATAATTTGGAAAGTTTACAATGTAAGTTTCTAAAAAGTTTGCAAAATAACTTTTCGGGAAATTTCCGGAAAGTTTGAGGGAAGTTTCCAAATGAAAGATTTTAGGAAAATTCATGAAATTTTCCAGAAAAAGTTTCCAAAGTTTTAGGAAATTTTCCAAAAAAAGAGATCGGGAGATCCGGAAGGTTTTCAATGGAAGTTTCTGAAAAATTTCGAAGGAAAGTTTCCGTGAAAGTTTTGAAAGTTTCCAAGGGAGGTTTGTATAAAGTTTCTAAGTGATATTTCTGAAAAGTTTCATAGAGAATATCCCGGGAAGTTTTTACAGGAAGCTTCTGAGAATTTTACAGAGAAAGATTTAGAAAAGTTTCCAAAGGAAATTTTCGGGATGTGTCTAAAGCAATATTTCGGGAAGTTTTCAAAGGAAAATCCGGAAAAGATGAAAGGAAAGTTTCTGGGAAGTTCCCTGAAAGTTTTTAAAGAAAGTTTTAACGATTTAAGGAAACTTTTGAAGGGAAAACTTATGGAAAACTTTGGGGAAATATCATAAAAGTTCTGCCCCTGAATAATCTCTCTCATGAAAGTTCTGTTACACAGAAATTCTGTCAAATGAAAATTCTGTTTCATAAACAGCCTGTCACATGAAATTAAAATTAGTTCTCTTAAATATTCGATTAAATAAAATTTCGGTAAATGAAAAATTAAGGAAAATGACCACAAATATCTTCATCTTTTGTAAATTCTGCTCAATAATTTTCAGGGAATATTAATGTTTTTCTAAATTGCTTCAAATTAAAAAACATGAGCTTATTTTAGGTAAATGAAACATCAAACATTTATTAGAAAAAATTATAATAAAAATAATCATCTTTGATTGGTATTGTTCGAAAAAATTCAAGAACTGAAGAAAAGATCAGGAAGACGATAAGTTAATGTGCGTTATCGTAACATCTTAAGTGAGGAATCTCTTTGCTTAGATATAGAAGTATTAGTTTCTAAGAAATATCACAGGAATTAACGATTAATTTGAAACAATAACTTAATGCAAAAAAGAATTATTTCGATAATATGAATTTTTTGTCAATTTATCATCGGGAAATAAGAAGAAATGAAATTATTATCATACGAGCAGCCGGTGTGAAATACTCATTCCATTACGCAAAAGCTACGATGACACGTCATTCTGGTTTTACTCGTGGTGTCATTGACTAGGAGTATTCCGAGACGCGACGCGTTCAATCTCGCGATATCTTTATCCCTACTCTTCAGTTTCAACCTTGCTGGCCATGAAAAACATTTCGGCGAATTCGGCTTATTGCAAACTTCTCTAACGTCCAGTAATTTCCCATGCTTTCAGATAACCTTTGACTCTTTTCAGGCATTCAGTAAAACACCATTAATTATTTATCAACGATAATAATTAATATATACAAAATTTACAATTCGACGATCATGTTTACACTTTACTAATGTATTCCCTTTTGCAGTCAGATTTTCTTGATAACGTTTAAACAACGTTTTTGGGTCTTTTAGAAACATACATATTAAGAAATTTTAATTAATGTATTTTTTTTTTTTTTTTTTTGAAAACATTAGAATTTTTAAATTCTATATGATTCGTTGCAGGAAGTCATTAAAAAGGCGTAAAACAAACTAAGTATGATGCAACATAGTGGCATTTTAGAAATTACTAATTGAAAAAAAAGTAGTTTGTTGAACTTAAAAGAAAAATAAATTTAAAACTTACCTTTTCTAAAATAAAATTTTTATAAAACCATAATTAAGGAAGAATCGGGTAAATTGACTGCTTGATTTCCATAACGAAATTTACCCGTTTTCCCCATTATTAAATAATAATAATCTCAGTAAACTCCTGAAGTTAGTTACTATTTATATTTATTCATTTTTTTTTGTCAACGTTTTAAAATCCAAAGTGAAGTTAGTCCCTGCCTTTTTCTTCATTAATTTTAATTCTCTTTATCAGGAAATTTTAAAATTGTTTTAGTTTACAGACAAAACATGCAGATTTGGTATAGCCTTAATGACGAGATATTGATTATGACTAACAATAATTTATATATTACACACTTATATCAATTTTTTTTTAAAAATGCTCACTATTACTCACTTTTTAAAAAAAAAACTCATTTTTTTAGTAAAATGTCTATTCCAACTGCGGGGGGGGGGGTGTCTTCTAATATTAAACTGAAAAAAATGTTTAGTCATGTCAACAAAAATTTTGTTGGCTCATCCAAATTTTGAGTCATAGCAACAAAAGTTTGGTTGGCTCAACCAAATTTTTGTTGATATAACTAAACATTTTTTTCAGTGTAGGTGCCTGATTAAAAATTTACCTTATAAATCAATTAGATTCTTCATATTTCAATTACGTCATCGATTCTTTAATTACAATTTACGAATACGTAATTTCTACACCTCTTTTCAATTATTTTTGTCATTTTTAAAGTACTTTTGTCAACTCTAAAGTATTATTGTCAATTTTCATGTATTTTTGCGATTCTGAATTTAATTTTTTCAAATATCAATTATTCTCTTCAGTCTTTAAATTATTGTCATGAATATTTAAATTTATCACACAAGTTTTCATTTACTTGTGTCATTTTTTTAAATTATCTCAACATTTCAATTATTTTTTTCTGTCTTTAAATTATCGCCAGGAATATTTAAATTTTCAACACCAATTTCTATTCTACTTTTGATAATTTTCTTCAAATTTCAATTACTTTTGTCAGTATTCAAGTATTTTTGTCATTTTACGATTATTTTCTTTATATTTTTATTATTTTTGCAATTTTAGAATTATTTTCTACCAATTTCAATTATTGTTTTATTCAAATTATTGAATGCGACCTATAATTATTTAGTATAGTAATTATTATTGTTATATCAAATTTTAATTTTATTGTTACTTGGAAGAAATTTTTTAATTTTATATTGTAATGGGCTTTTGCCCGTAAATAAATAAATAAATTCAATTTTTTTTATTACAATGGATTTTTAAATTTATTATATTAGTTTTCAATTATTTTTTACACATTTCAATCATTTTCTAGTTCATTATTTTTATTATTGTCATGAGTTTATTTAATTTGTACATTTTTTTCAATTAATTTTAACAAATTTCAATTATTTTCTTTAAACTTCAATTATTCCACATAAATTTTTTATTTATACACCAGCTTATAATTACATATGTCAATTATTCAATCAGTTTCTTAAAATTTCAATTGTTTGGTCAATTTTTCAAGAACTGTCTTTAAATTTTTTATTATATGCACCAGTTATCAATTACTTTTTTCAAATTACAATTATTTTTGTCATTGTTTAATTATCTTCTTGTAATTTCAATTATTTTCTAAACTTTTCAATTATTTTTTTAAATTTCAATTATGTTCTTCAATCTTCAAATTGTTGTCAAAAATATCCAAATTTTCTATACAAGTTCAATTTACTTCCGTTATTTAACAATTATTTTCTTCAAATTTAAATTAGTTTTGAAATTAATCAATTAGTTTTGTCATTTTCTAATTATTTTTTTCATATTTTTGTTATTTTTGCCATTTTAGAATTATTTTTTACAAATTGCAATTATTTTATTCAATTTTTCTATTGTCATGAACTATTAAATTTCTCACACCCGTTTTCAATTATTTTCATCATTATTTTTATTAACGTCAGGAATTTATTAATTTTTTTACACCTTTTTCAATTATTTTCTTCAAACTTAAATTATTTTTTTCATATTTAAATTTTTGACATTTTTGAATTATTCGCTTCAAATTGCAGTTATTGTCTTCAAACTTCAATTAATTTCTTCATCTTTTAATTATTTTCCTCAAACTTATAATTTTTTTTTTAACTTTACAATTATTGTTTATAATTTTTTAATTTTTACACCAGTTTTGAATTATTTATTTCAATATTTAAATTGTTTTTTTATGTTTTAAGGGCATGTTATGGAGTATGACGTCACAAGTATGGGCAAAATTTGTCCGTAACTCTCTGATCCAAATTTGTTTGAATTTTGTTTCAAAATTAATTTTGGAAATTTTTCGAAAAATTGCAAATTTTTAAAAAATTATGTTTGAGGCAAAATTCAAACAAATTCGGGTCAGAGAGACCTTCCTTGTGATATTTTAAGTATTTCTACCAAGTTTCGTGACTAAATATTCAACATTTTAAGAAAAAGTTACTGACAAATTTTACCTATATCAGTGACGTCATACTCCATCACATGCCCTTAAGGATTTTCTTCAAATTTTTAATTTTTTTAATGTTATCAATTATTTTTTCAAATTACAACTATTTTTGTCAATATTCAAATATTTTTGAATTATTTTCTTTAAATGTCATTTTCCTCAATCTTTTTATTATTGTCATGAATTTATTAACTTTTAAAGATCAGTTTTCAATTATTTATGTCTTTATTCAATTAGTTTCTTCACATTTTAATTATATATATTTAATTTTTAAATTATCTTATACAATTTTTCAATTAATGTATTAAAATTTTTATTTTTTAACTTCATTTTTGAATATATTTCTCATTTTTCATTAATTTTCTTCTAAAGTTCAGTTATTTTTGTCATTATTCTATACTATATTCTACACATATACATTTTTTTTGATACTTTTTAATTATGTATTTTAAGTTTCACTTATTTTCTTGAAAATTCTATTATTTTGTTCAATTTTGGTCAAAAAGTGTAATTTTTACATCAGTCTTTATAATTATTTATGTCGTTATTCAATTAGTTTCTTTAGATTTTACATATTTCTTCAATATCTCAATTATTGTGCGAAAATTAAAATTTTTTACACCAGCCTCAAACTTTTGTTTCAAAGTTTAATTATTTTTTTGTAACTTCAATTATTTTTTAAACTTTTCAATTATTTACTTCAAATTCCAATAATTTCGTTTTAATGTTTGTCATCATTTTTTGATTTTTAATTTTTCTTTTTTTTTCAGAACACTACGATCGTGTATTCCTACGTATTTTTCTCCCCTGAATCCGAATCCGAAGTCAAAATAACCAGATTGGACAAAATTTTTTAGATAATCTCAAAAAAGTGACTTTTTCGTGTTTATTCAGCAGTTTTTTAAAATTATCTCAAAAATTTTAACCAATCTAGATTCGGATTCAGCGAAGAAAAATTCACAGGAATTCACTAGTGTAGGACTACATTTTTTGTGGGGCTGTGTAATTGGTTTCATTGAAATATTTTAGGTGTTTCTTATTTTATTTTTTGTTAACACTTAAAGCCTTATAGTATATTTTACTATTTTAATCACAAAAGGTTACAAAAAATTCAAAATTTTATTCTGTATATTTTAGGTCTATGCTGCTCAATAATGATTTTCTAAATGATATGATATAAGTAAAAAAATATTATCTTTGTATGTAAAATATACCATATTGACTTATTGAGATCATTTATATTAATTTAAAGGTTTTAGAATTTTATAAGATTCTTTCAAACTCTTTTGTTTAACTTCTTTCTATTAAATCTTTTATAAATATTTCATTAATTAAAAAAAATCTCACTTAATAAAGTAGATCATAGTAGATGCTTATTTCCGAATTGAGACAACATTTTTGTTAGACATTGCCTTAATATTGCGTGCTACTTAGGTGTTTATTGCCCTTTTTGCTTAAAAATGTCCCAAAATACTGATTATTTAATAATTATATGTATAATGAACAAATAGACCAGTGCTTTCTTATTTGATCAACTTTTGGAAATTTTTAAGTAAAATTTCAGTGCATATTTTAATAATGAGAAGGTCAATCAATTTTCACTTCTTATGCACTGAAAATTTTCTTTATGAAGATTTTAATCTTCGATATAGACTCTGTCCACGCCATTCACACGTTCACAATTATTTTCGTTGTTCCGTATCTCTCAAACATATTTTCATGCTGCGATCTTCAGTATGATAATGATGATGAATACTCATGCAATTCAGAGCAAAGTGCAGTCTATGAACCAATTTAATCGCATTTCTGAATATTTTTATCGTCTTTAATGACTTTAAGTCAGAAAACAAGCATTTACTTAATTCAGTGCTACATTTGATTGTCCCAATAAAAATTAACTAAAAATTAAAAATTATCATTAATTAACAATAAACATAAAGCAGATAATAACCTTGTATAGAGAACATTTTGCAATCTTTAAACTTATTCTTTATGCGATTTTGTGAAATTCGGATAACTATACTAAATTATAAAAATTCATAATAGCACTGATAAATTTTTTGAAACTTGTTTCAATTTTCTAAAATACATTTCCAGAATAGTGTACTAAACGTATATTAATTGTATTTATGTCAAAAAAAAACCTTAAAGGACATTTCAAGGTTTTAGTTTAGTTTTAGTTTTTAAAAAGTCTCTCTATGTGTAGAAATGTAGATTCTCGAATTCTAGAGAAATTTCTCGGCGCCATAAATATAAACTGCATCTGCACGTAATCTGCCATATCGTGGCGAATG
Organism: Ganaspis brasiliensis; assembly: GCA_037103525.1. Taxonomy (NCBI): domain Eukaryota; kingdom Metazoa; phylum Arthropoda; class Insecta; order Hymenoptera; family Figitidae; genus Ganaspis; species Ganaspis brasiliensis. Next base: position 315,574 of record JAZKLR010000074.1, on the reverse strand, counting down.
ACTAAGTTCGAATCTTGCAGTTGAACGAACGGGTGTAAGGACACACGCATACCATACGTGCAACCGGTGACCAGCAGGGTTAAATCTTCCACGATCTTGCAACTTCACGGTCAAACGATTTTGACATTAAAATCAGTCTTATACTTTGTAACATTCAAATTATTAACGAGGAATCCGATAATAGTCCAACTCCGTACTTTCGTATCCCTTATGAAAAATAAGTATAGGATTAAGTATTTGATTAAGTATTGGATTAAGTACTGGAGTAAGTATTGGATTAAGTACTAAAATAAGTATTGAAGTATTGGATTAAGTATTGGAAACTCCAATACTATTTTCGCGTAACATATTTTTAAACAAATTTTTTTTTAATTTTCTGTGGAACTGTAATTTTGCGTTTCATGTATTTCTATGTTTTAAATGTAAAAAAACTACTGCGCAGAGCTGGGAGCCATAGAAATTTAGTGCGCAACCAGTAAAATTTTTAAGAATATTTGGCGAAAATAGTATTGGAGTTTCCAATACTTAAATCAATACTTATTCTAATACTTCAATACTTATTCCAGTACTTAATCCAATTCTTAATCCAATACTTCATCTAATACTTATTTTTTATAAGGGATATTTTAAGCAAAAGAATCACTAAAAAACCACATTCTTGGCACCTATTTATAAAAAATTCTTCTATTAAGAATTTTTCTATTTTCTTATGCCCTTAAGGATGTTCAATAGGGTGATCCAAAACAAATTTTTTTTTAATGTTCTCACCCCCTAGGATTGTTCTATATCGAAAAATAATACCCCTATTTTTTTAATATTTAGATGGGGCTCAAAGCGCTCAAAGTTTTCCATGCAAAATGCATGGAAAAAAATACTTTTTCGTAGAAATGGTATAGAACCCTTGAAAATCTATATTTTTCAATCGCCCAACTCTGTTTCTCTTCAAGATACTTCAAAGAATTATAACAAATTGTTTATTTAACCATTTTTTAATATTAACTATTTTTTATAGAGCCCCACAAAAACACCATAAATTACAAAATACAAAAAAATCGTTAAAAAATCTTTTTTACTATTTTTATGAAACTTTTTTCCTAGATTTTGAATAAATAACATAAATATTGCTTTTTAATCATTATTCCATGTAATTGCTAATTTGTTTAAAAAATTTTTATTGTTTATTTACAACTTTTTCTTAATTTTGCAACTTATCTAGGCCATTGGAGCCAAACGCGAACAAAAAAGTTAAAATATTAATTTTAACAATTGTTTAAACAAATTATATTGTTTATTTTTAATATTTGCACAAATTGAGCTACAGAGTTGCAACTTTTTCTTAATTTTGCAACTTTTCGAGGTCAGTGAAGCCATGTACTATTAACAAACTAAAAATAATAATTTTTACAGGCATCAGAGACAGTCACCTTTTCACCTTTTTTCACCTTTTTTCAATTTTGTTACCTTCTTCACCTTTTTTGATGATTGATTTACAACAACAAAAAATCCGATTTACTAATAAAAAAAGCTATAAAAAAGAATAGAGTCGAATAAACAGTTAACTAATCTTTTCTATGTTCCTGCTATTTATGTAAATAGAATTAACATTACCATAACATACTATTTTTCTTATTTTGTAAATTTTTTTTTCAATTCTCAATTATTTTCTTCATATTTTAAATAATTCTTATATTTATTTATTTCCTCCATTTTTAACTATTTTCTTTAATTCTCAATTACTTTCTTCAATTTTCAATTATTATATTCAGTGTTCAATAACCCTCGTCTTTTTTCAATTGTCAATTATTTTTTTGAACTTACAATATAATTCTTTAATTATTATCTTCTTCAATTTTCAATTGAATTCATCAATTTTCATTTATTTCTTAAAATTTTTACTATAATTTTCTTCAGTTTTCAATTGACAATTTAATATTTTTCTTCAATTTTGTAATTATTCTTTAATTTTTTGTTAATTATTTTGTTCTGTTGTCAATTATTCTCAACATCTTTCGATTTTTTTTTATTTTATTTTCAATTTTCAAGTATTTTTCTTAATATTGAATTAATTTAGTAATTTAGTAATTTTTCTTTTAATTATCAATTATTTTCTTACAAAATTTAATCCTTTAATCTTTTATTTATTTCTTCAATTTTTAACATTTTCTCCAATTATAATTCTCGTCATTTTTCAATTATTTCTTTCAATTATTAATTATTTTCTACAATTTTTTCAATTATTCTCTTAAAATTTTACAATTATTCTTTATTTTTTTCAATTTTTTTGTTTTGTTGTCTATTAATCTAGTTTTTTTTCGAATTTTGTTACCAATTGTCTATTATTTTCGTCATTTTTCAATTATTTCTTTCAATTATTAATTTTTTCCGCAATTTTCAATTATTTTCTACAAACTTTCTTCAATTTACAATTATTATTAAAGTTTATAATTATTCTTTAATATTTTTTTCTGTTTACAATTATTCTCGACAATTTTCTAATTTTTTTTCAATCGTCAATTACTTTCTTAAAATTTTAATTTAATTCTATAAATAAATAAAATAAATAAATAAATTATAAATTTAATTTTATTCTCATCTTTAATTTATTTCATCAATTCTTAATAATTTTCTTTTCTCAATTATTATTTTTAATTTGAAATTCCAGTCTTCAATTTTCAATTATTTTATTCAATATTCAGTACTTCTTACCTTTTTTCAATTATCAATTATTTTTTTCAATTTTGAATTTAATTTTTAAATTTTCAATTATTTCTTAATTTTTTTATTATTTTCTTCAAATTTTAATTTTTTAGTTTTCAATTATTTTCTTCTATATTCCACAATTTTCAGCTTTTTTAATTACTTTTTTTCAATTATTAATTATATTCTTTAAATTTCAATTCCATTTTTCAGTTTTTTTCGATTTTCAATCCAGTTGTTCAATGTGTTATTATTTCGAACAATTATTCCTATAATTTTCTTAATCGTTCTATTTTCTTAATTTAATATTTCTTGCTTAATTTTTTCAATTATTTTTTTTTTTTAGTTGTCTATTAATCTAATTATTTTTCAAATTTTTTTTTAATTGTCAATTTTTGTTGTCATTTTTTAGATATTTTCTTCAATTTTTCAATTATTCTCGTCACTTTTCAATTACTTTTTACAATTATTAATTATTTTCTTCGATTTTCCATTGCTTTCCGAAATTTTTTAATTATTTCCTGCAATTTTTTCAATTTCCAGTTATTTTCTTAAAATTTTAAAAAATTTTTAATTTTTTCAATTTCATTATTATCGTCATTTTTAAGATATTTTCTTTAATTTTGTAAAATTTCTCGTAATTTTAATTATTTATTGCATTTGCAAAAATTTATAGTTTTAAATGACTAAAAACAATGCAAAGGTTTTGCAAAGTGTTAATATTGCTACTTATTTTATATTTGGTCTTGGAATTTGATGAAAAATGGTCTGGAAACCTGGAAGTCATTGAACATTGAAATTTTGAAAACGTAGCAACCCTGTTTTAAACACATTCCATTTTATTGTTTATTATATTTTTTGTCACCTTTTTGTCACCTTTTTCAGAGAAAAAACAAATTATATCGTTTATTATCAACTTTTTATTAAATAGAGCTATAGAGATACAACTTTTTCTTAATTTTGCAACTTTTCGAGGCCAGTGAACCCATGTACTAACAACAAACTCAAAATAATAATTTTTATAATTGTTTAAACAAATTATATTGTTTATTATCAACTTTTTATGAAATAGAGCTAGAGAATTGCCATTTTGTCTAAATTTTGCAAATTTTGAAGGCCTATAAGACAAGTATGAGCAACAAAATAAGAAAATGAATTTTAACAATTGTTTAAACAATCTAATAATGTTTACTTCTAACTTTTCATTGAATAAAGCTAGAAAGAATACCTTTTTTGAGTGAACTTTTTTAGTCAACTTTTACAATATTTTCATCAATTCAAAGTTGCATTTATTGGAAAAAATTCAGATAACATAACCTAAAATTGTAAAATCGTATTTTAATCATATTGACCACAAAATGCCTTTTAAAAAAATATTTACCATACATTGTTTTGTTTTGTTTTTTGGGTCATTGAATTCAAACCTAAACTTAGTTTTACGTCATCACATCTAGTTTTTTTTTCTAATAAGACATTCCTCTATCAGGACAAACTTCATATATTTTAAATTCTGTTTATTCATAATCAATTCGATATAATTTGGCAGCATTTGTCGAACAATAAAGTTTTTTTTCAAATTTTTGGTTATTTACCAAGATATTGTTAATTAAATTTATAAGCTATCTTTTAATGGACTTTACCTTGGAATCTATAGATGCTAGAAAAAAAGGTTTGACGTACAAACTGTTTAGGATGTGTATTGAATTTTAAAAATACAGTTTTTTTTTAATGAGTAGTTCAAGTTTCTTTTTTGGAGAAACATATTTTATTTATTTCCATTATTTAAAAACGTTTTACAAACTTGAAATTAAAAACATTGTCTAAAACTTTTGTTTAAATTAATTAATTAAAAGAGAACATTGTTTTTTTATTATTAAATTTTTTTTTTTTATTAAAATTCAATATAAATTCACTAAAATTCGCTAAGAAGAAAATTACTCTTCAATTTGATGATAAAAGTTTCGTCAAATTGATTACTCAATAATTAATGAAACTGTGTGTCCCATATATTTTTACCATTACTTAATCATTTTAGAAATTGACGAAATTTTGTCTTTTGTATAATTACTTACATTAATTAAAGATTTCACCTGTGCTCCCAATGTTGATGAGAGTTATTGATAATAATTATGTTTCACATCAAACTGTCCACAATTTGATGTCAGTCTAATGTCAATTTAATATATACAAGTATTTTTATCTTTAAAGAGTTCCAAAGAAGAAAAAACTGTTATCGCGACAAACAATTAGTAATTATTCTCATTTTATAATAGCTTTTTGACATATTATTATTATACAAACAACAATAAAACTGTCTAATAATTAACACAAATTTATAGATTAGAATTTCCACCTCCGGGGAGATTCTAACACAGAATCTCTTAAAGTTCAACGTACTTAGTTTCTAAATTTGAATTTCTCAAAAAGTTATACTAATTAATAGTAAAAACGTGGACAAATTTTAATTAGAAAAAATAACTAATAATTTAATAAAAAACTAACAGTAATTTGGTAGCTAACTTTGACTAATTAATAGTACAAAAATAATCAAATTTTTAGTAAGGAGAAAACTTTACTAATTTTTTTGTGATTTAAAACATAAATATTACTTTGGTTAATGAATTAGTAACTTTTTACTAAACAATTTTAGTAGCAGACCAAATTTTCATTTTTTAAATTTATTTTCAATTGAATTCAAATAAATACGTCTTTTTATTTAACAGAATTTTCAGACTAACAATTTATATTTGACAGAATTATCAGTTCTCTGAATTTCTTATTAATCAACTTTTTACTTTCGAATATAGCCAAATTTTAAATTAGCAAGATTCTCATTTTACGAAGTGTTTAAAGAATCGAATTTTTTAATGTCAGATATATATTAATTTTACCGAATTTTCATTTGTCCGAATTTTTATTTGCTCGAATTTGCAAGTATCTGAAAAAACTTCGATGAAATCGATATTTTGGCATTTCGAAATTAAACTCACTTCACCTTTTGTTAAATGTGAATTTTGCTAAGTTAAAATTTGGATTAATTCGAATTCTTTTGAATAAAAAGTTGACTAATAATTCTATAAAATGAAAATTCTGCTAGATATGAATTCAGTCACCGAAAAACCCCGTTCAGTAAAAATGCGAAATTATTTAAATTCAAGTGAAAACAATCTCGAAAATTGAAAATTCGACTAAAAAAAACTTCTATGTAATGAAATTCTGAAATGAATTCTAGAACTTCTGAGTTCCACTATTTTATTTAAAAATTGTGTTTTTTGTCTCTTTTTTTGTTAGGCCACTTAAAAGATCAAATTTTATGACTGATTGTAAGTTTGGTACATTCCGATGTTAAAAAGTTAGCATTGTTTTTTGGACAGTGCAATGCCCTAAAGTTCAATAACATCGTTTCACAGATATTTTTGTCGACATTTATTTATAAGTCAATAAACTTGACGTTATGACATAAAACTATATCAGAATAAAGTAATCCTAACAAAGATGAAGCTGTATTATTTAGTTAATTCTTTATATGCTATTAAAATTGAGAAATGCCAGATTGATGGATATTGTCTGAATTTAAACCCAGAACAGAGGCTAGTTTTTGATGAAAATGAAGTTAGTAATGATTATTACTTATTGATATTTAATTTTCAGACAATGTACAATTGTTGCCTTTGTAAAAGAATATTTAATTTTAATATGAATTTATGTAATACTTAAATTGTATTACGTATCCTAATGTCAATTAGTTTCGTAAAAATCAATTATAAATTTTAAGCAATTCATTATCACTCTTCTTTGTATTGTATTTTTATCATCTCTAATGCTACTTTTACTCTCTTTTTTTCTCTTTTTTATTATCTGATTTTTAATTTTTAATATTTTAATTCTCATTATTCCCTTGCATTGTATAATATATTTATAGTATTATAATATATGATCATGTTCCATTGAACTAAATTTTCATTTACCAGAATTTCTAATGAACGAAATTTTCTTTCAATTAAATTATCATTTAATTACATCAAATGTGACAATATGATTTAAATTTAATATTTTGTTTGAAAATTGGAAATGTTAAATAAAAGTAATTTAAAAAAATGGAAAAATCTGTTGAGACTTTGAAAATCAAAAACTGATAAAAGTAAACTTATGAAACAAGGACAACATTCTTCACTTAATTTAAGAGTGCATTATCATATGTTACCCATTACTATAAAAATACATTTGAACTTATGTTTCTTTGTTAATCTTATTGACTTCCTTATCTTATTTCATTTATGTATAATATTATTAGTTTAGTAATAAATCAATCAGAAAAATATTTTGCTTCATCAAACAAAACATTTTCTGAATCAAAGGTGAATAAACTTTTTCTATCTCTACCTTAATTCACTTTAATTATTAAAATATCATCGAATGATAAATTAAAATACATACAAGACCTAATTACCGTTAATTCAACTCCTTGTTTACTTTTATAGTTTTATTTATTACTATAACATTAAATATATATTTTTCTAAATCTTTAATTATCATAATTTTGACATATTCGAATTTATTCGAATTTTTACTTATGGATATTCTTTATTCTCATGAATAATAAATTATCAATGAAAAATTATATTTAAAAAAAATGTATTTGTTAATTAATTTAGTTTAATTTAATTAAATTTTAATAAAATATACATTACCGGTCAGAACTGTTTTTTTTTTTATGAATGATATAAATATCTTTTAACGTAAAAACTAGTAAAATGAAAAATTAATAAAATTCTAAAAAGAATAAGACCTTCTCCTAATCTCTCTGACTTTAAATTTTATTGATTTTTGCCAAGTTTTGACAGGTGTATTTTTAAATATTCACATGGTTAGTAGTGTTTATCTTTCTGTAACCTATTAAATATTTAAATTGCTACTAAAAAATTAAATTAATAAAAAAGATATAGTTAATGACGTGTATTGTATAGGTTTGTGAGGTGCAATTGTATAAATAAAATGGATTTACTGGATTGGATAAATAACAAATATAAATGCGGTACGATAGATTAATGAATTATATAGATGAAAGATGAAAATATCAATCAAATATTAAAACCATTATAATACTTATGTACCTTTATATTTGAAACAATAATTAAAATTGGAAACGTTTCTTTCATCTATAACTCATAAGTTCATTGAAGTTTAATGAATATAATTTTTTAATAACTTAATAAATATTTAGCTCTTTGTATGTTTAACTTTGTTAAGATAACCTTTATCTTATTTACAAAAATAAACGTGGTCTTATTAATTATCACTGTGTTAAAAAATTTAAACAAGTAAAGAAACTTCTTATCGGACCATTGGTTTTTCAACTTTGAGACAAATTAATATCTCTTATCTTATTTAAATTATATTTTTTTTCAACGTATATCAACATTTTATTTAATTTGGCTTTAAATGACCCCCAGGTTGAATAAAATTCGATGAAAATTGTTTAAACGACGCCACTTTTAACTCTGTAGTCAAAACATAAAATTTTGACTTGATGATGAGTTTTTTTATGCTCTTCCTTGCACGGTTTATTTCTACTGTTTTTAAATTTTTATGTATTTCTGCAATGGTATAAGAAACAATTTTTAGAATTTATGTTTCATCTAATAAATACGTACCTACATAATTATTTAATAAAATTATCATAATTTTAGGGGTGAACAAACGACCAGGTGAGATTCGTTGAAAATAAAAAATAATTTAAAACTTAAAATTGATGGATACAATATTGTTTTATGATAAAAAATTTTAATTTTTGAAAAAAAAAAAATTTCATTAAACTTTCAAGCAATAAATATATATATATATATGTTCACTGAGGTGTATAAATATATGCTTATACTTTCGAGATTTATTTATTATTCTTATTTCAAAAATGAAAACTATTTTTATTGTTTATTTTTAGATTCTATTTTTAAATTAATTTAAAAATAATTTTATTAATTCGTATTAAAAAGCGACTAAAATATATAGTAGAGAAAAATCTAATAATTTATTTAGAGATTTTATCCGTTAAGGAAATAAAATTTATAAGAAATAGAATAATAATTTATATTTAAGGATGAGTGAAACAAACACTTGGAAGAAAAGTTAGTCCAACTCTAAATTTCGTATGTTTAAATAATAAAACAATTTAAATTTTTATTGCATTTTAATTTGTTTATAGAAATATTTTCTTTACGGAAATTGATTGTTAATAATTCGAAACATTTTTTGGAATTATTTTAACCCTTATGTAATAAATTTCTGGTTTTGTGTTATTTTGGCTTTAGGGTTTGGAAGAAATAAAGAAAAAACTTTGTTTCGTTTTTTACATTAAGTCAAACGTTTCGACCCCTAATGTAAGGTCTTCGTCAGTGACTGTATTTTATTAGCTGAAAGAATATATAAATACTGTAGGTTCTTATAATAACGTATATTAATATAATTAATTTTGAAAAACCGAAGTATAAAGTGTTGAATTTGAATGAAATGTATAATGTAAGTAAGACAGATTTAAAGAACAAACAATGACAAAGAAGTAATAATATTATAAATTGGTTATGATGTTGATAATAATTTATTTATTTTATGTATTTATGTGTAGAAATGAAATACTATTGTAAAAAATTTAGTTTCTAAGACGTAATACAGATTTTTAAGTATTTTAATAACGAAATATTGTACCTTAATATCACATTAAAGTGCTTATATCCATTGTTGTATCAAGGAACTACCAATAACCATGACACTTTCACCACTGTTTTTTAATTATTGACAAGTGTATTATTAATAGCATTGATTATTTGTAGTTTTAAAAGACTATTTTTACAAATCCTGCTAGTACGTGTTTACTGGTTAAGGAAATAACGAAAACTGAGAAATTTTGGAGGAGAGTGACAATTGAGATGAAACATGTGTTAAAAAGTCGTAAAAGGATCAGAAACTTGAAGTTGGCTCGATAGAAAAAAATTGTTTGTATTGGTGCATTTTCGAACGGGTCCAGATCCTAGAGATCTCGGGAAAAAACATCTTTGTTGAAAAAGACAAGTTCAATCGTAGATTCACTAAATTGTTTTATTTATTTTGTGTATTACTTATTAATTCATTCATTCATTCAATTCTTGTCCCTGTTTATGTTATTATTTTATTTATTTATTAACAAATTTTTGTATTTAGTTATTTATTTATTTGTTTATTATTATTATTTTTTTATTTATTTATTATTATGATTATTGTTATTATTATTATTTTTTTTTTTTCCTATATACTTTTTTTATTTTATTGCTGTAGAAGATTGTAAAAAATTTTTATAATATTTCATTTTTATAATTATTAGATCAATATTTGATAAATTGAATAGTGGTCTCCTGGATTGATTTTTTGTTTTTGTTTGTTTTTTGTTTTTTGTGTAACACAAAACCAGAAAAATTGTTAATAATATTGCTTATAAACGTTTATAAGAAATGATTAAGAGAGTTAGAGAGAATAACTTTAAATTTAACAATCATTCCCTATGAATAGAAAATTGTAATTTTTATTCAAAAACGATTTTCAATTCAATAATATGTTAAAAATTAAATTATTTAACCTTCAATCAAAAGGCAATAAAAGTTCAAATTGCTTTATTATTTAAATATAATATATATTTTAATATTATTTATTATGTTCGACTCTCTTTTCTCCAGATTGTTTAACTCATTGTTGGCTCTAAAAGTTTTAAGTATTATTTATTTTTGTAATAGATAGTTAGTATAGACTTGAGACTTTTGGTCTCGTCTCGTCTCAAAAAGTCTCGAGTTTAGCGGCAACACTAACTCCTTTAAAATGTTTTTTTTTTACAAAACATGATATACTTTATAAGCGAGATTTTTAAAAATTAATGAAACTGGAATATTGCCTCAATACTGCTTTTATTTAAATGTGTACTTTGTAAAAATAGATAACATTCTCTTCTTAAATATATTTTTTAAATTCGTTTAAATTTTATAATTAAATAAAATCAAGATTATTCATTCCCAAAACATTAACAAATTATTTAACATGAATCATCTTATAGTAAAAATTTCAAGTAAACAACTCTACTCGAAAGCTATTGCCACAAATAGCTAAAAAATACAACTAAAAATGCGAAAAATAATTTAAAATCAATAATCCTCATAAATTATCTGTGTATCTTGGCAGGATTAATATGCGAAAACCAAAAAGGACTCTCTTGTCAGAGCACGTGCTGGAATTTTTTGCGTTAGATGAGAAAGAAAAATAAAAAAAATCATTGAATGTTACGTAAGTGGTGAACGTCGATAGTCTTTTTTTCATAATTCAAACACTAGATATCCTGCGACGCGTTGCGTACTCTCACACATGTTTTGCGTGGGAAAGGATCTCACGAAAACCAATAAAACCCGCTTATGGGCACGTGCCTCGTCCTATGTTCAGAAGTAATGGTGATAAAAACGTAAGGCTAAGAAGAAAGACAAGGTAGGAACAAGTTAAAGAGAAGTAAAAGAGATGTTAAAGAAGAGGTAAAGAAAGAGGAGGTGGAAGACGTACAGTCTACGTTCTGTCTGTGGTCACGGTAGAGGTGAACGACCGTCCATGCGGAGGACGTATTCGTTGCTGAATAGTGAATTTCTTCTGTTCCTCCGCAACTGCTGAGGACTCACAATTTCAGGATTTTTATTTGCGAATAATTTAGGATTAATTTCTGAAATATTTTGTCCATTGTATACAGAATGCAAAGGTATTACTAAAAGTTTTGTACCTTAATTTCTAGTAAATAAGATAGACTGAGAAACTTTTAATTACTTATTTGCTTTTTTGAATTTTCATATTTGTAATAAAACTAGCGTAACAACCCTCGCTCGCTAACGCTCGCTCGTTTTTTATTTCTTTTATATATTTCTTTACTTTATGTATTCTTGAACATATATATAAATCTATAAATTTATAAATTTTAATAATCTATATTCTAATTCATCTTAAGTCGATGCGGCCAATTTTTAAAAGAATATGATAATTGAATAACTTAAAAAGTAGTAAATTGTAATATGTATTATGTAATAATAATATATATTTTTAAATTGTTTTATAATTAAATATTAATTTTTTTTAGAAATATAAAATTAATTTTTAAAATTTTATTTGCTTTATTTTAAAAATAATATCTAGTATTCTCAAAAATATTGTTTTAAAAAATATTGCCAGTAATAATGATAATAATACTAAATATTAATTAATAACAAATTATAAAAATAATTAATTAATATATTTATAAGTAATCTAATATGTTATTTTTTGAAATTATTTATTTGATTTTGTAATTAATATTATAGTTATAAATTTTTATTTTGAATTTTATAAAATTATTTAAAATAATGTTAAATATTTTAAACTAAATTAAACAAATTTAATCTAGTTTTTCATAGATAGGAGTACTTAAAAATATTTTAACTAATTTTATAATCTTGTATGTAAAAATATTTATTATTGCAATAGAAATTATTAGAAAAACATTTTACATTAATAGACACATTGTTTATCACCAATTTTTTTTTTAATATGATGATATGGTATTATTATTATTAGTTTATTATTTGTTAATATCAATAATAACAATAATAACAATAATAATAATAGTAATAATAGCAATTATAATTATTATTAACAAAAAATGAATAAATAATCAATATGATGGAATATGTAAATTGTTGTAAATTAATTATTAATAATAAATTAAGAAAGTGTTATTTAATTAAAATTAAATTTTTCAATAATCTTCTATTATATTAATACGATACCGAAAAAACTTCGTTCATCGTCGTACAGACTTCAAAGTTCACCTACTTTTTCCAATAGGTTACTTACAAAAATGTTCATTTCACCATGTTATTATAGTTTGTAACAATGCGCACTGGCACTATTCGTGTCAAACATGTTAAACTGAACATTTTTTTATGAACAACATATTGTTGCACATGCGCAGTAGTGCACCACAGCTGTGTAAACGTGCGCACTACTAAACAAACATTTCACATGCGCAGTTGTTTTGTATTGCTGTTACACATGCGCAATCATGCACAGTCATAGTCACACATGTGCTCTAATTAAATTCAAAAATTACGCATGCGCAGTGCTGTACTTCACCAGATAATTAAATTTTCACTACATATAGCATACTTTTTTTAATAAGTGCGCAGTAAATTCCGTCTTATTATTGCGCATGCGTAACACGGTAACATGATATCTGCACATGCGCAAAGGTACTTTTATTTAAAAAATTTGTTAAAATTGTTTTCTTTTCATTATTATTGTAATTAATGACCCATAATAGAAAAGAATATTCAAAATTCAATTTAAATATTGGAATTCAAGAAATTTAATAGAAAAATTTATATTATTGAACATAAAAAATAATAAAAACATTAAAAGTGTATTTAATTTTATTAATTTTAATCTTTTTTTCTTTAAAATGTTTATAAAATGTAACAAATTTTGATCTGAAAGTTTTCAATTTTTCATACTTTTAAAAACCATTTTCTAGGGGTACCGGGGGGGGGGGGGGGTAATAAATATTTAACATACTGTCAGAAAATCTTCCATATAATTAGTGTTTAAAAAAGTTTTGTAAAAATTTACTTATTTATTGAGAATAACTAGTTTGAAAGTTCTCCCAATATTCATAAAATTGTACGTGGTAATCTTCTATTATATTAATACGATACCGAAAAAACTTCGTTCATCGTCGTACAGACTTCAAAGTTCACCTACTTTTTCCAATAGGTTACTTACAAAAATGTTCATTTCACCATGTTATTATAGTTTGTAACAATGCGCACTGGCACTATTCGTGTCAAACATGTTAAACTGAACATTTTTTTACGAACAACATATTGTTGCACATGCGCAGTAGTGCACCACAGCTGTGTAAACGTGCGCACTACTAAACAAACATTTCACATGCGCAGTTGTTTTGTATTGCTGTTACATATGCGCAATCATGCACAGTCATAGTCACACATGTGCTCTAATTAAATTCAAAAATTACGCATGCGCAGTGCTGTACTTCACCAGATAATTAAATTTTCACTACATATAGCATACTTTTTTTAATAAGTGCGCAGTAAATTCCGTCTTATTATTGCGCATGCGTAACACGGTAACATGATATCTGCACATGCGCAAAGGTACTTTTATTTAAAAAATTTGTTAAAATTGTTTTCTTTTCATTATTATTGTAATTAATGACCCATAATAGAAAAGAATATTCAAAATTCAATTTAAATATTGGAATTCAAGAAATTTAATAGAAAAATTTATATTATTGAACATAAAAAATAATAAAAACATTAAAAGTGTATTTAATTTTATTAATTTTAATCTTTTTTTCTTTAAAATGTTTATAAAATGTAACAAATTTTGATCTGAAAGTTTTCAATTTTTCATACTTTTAAAAACCATTTTCTAGGGGTACCGGGGGGGGGGGGGGGGGGTAATAAATATTTAACATACTGTCAGAAAATCTTCCATATAATTAGTGTTTAAAAAAGTTTTGTAAAAATTTACTTATTTATTGAGAATAACTAGTTTGAAAGTTCTCCCAATATTCATAAAATTGTACGTGGTAATCTTCTATTATATTAATACGATACCGAAAAAACTTCGTTCATCGTCGTACAGACTTCAAAGTTCACCTACTTTTTCCAATAGGTTACTTACAAAAATGTTCATTTCACCATGTTATTATAGTTTGTAACAATGCGCACTGGCACTATTCGTGTCAAACATGTTAAACTGAACATTTTTTTATGAACAACATATTGTTGCACATGCGCAGTAGTGCACCACAGCTGTGTAAACGTGCGCACTACTAAACAAACATTTCACATGCGCAGTTGTTTTGTATTGCTGTTACACATGCGCAATCATGCACAGTCATAGTCACACATGTGCTCTAATTAAATTCAAAAATTACGCATGCGCAGTGCTGTACTTCACCAGATAATTAAATTTTCACTACATATAGCATACTTTTTTTAATAAGTGCGCAGTAAATTCCGTCTTATTATTGCGCATGCGTAACACGGTAACATGATATCTGCACATGCGCAAAGGTACTTTTATTTAAAAAATTTGTTAAAATTGTTTTCTTTTCATTATTATTGTAATTAATGACCCATAATAGAAAAGAATATTCAAAATTCAATTTAAATATTGGAATTCAAGAAATTTAATAGAAAAATTTATATTATTGAACATAAAAAATAATAAAAACATTAAAAGTGTATTTAATTTTATTAATTTTAATCTTTTTTTCTTTAAAATGTTTATAAAATGTAACAAATTTTGATCTGAAAGTTTTCAATTTTTCATACTTTTAAAAACCATTTTCTAGGGGTACCGGGGGGGGGGGGTAATAAATATTTAACATACTGTCAGAAAATCTTCCATATAATTAGTGTTTAAAAAAGTTTTGTAAAAATTTACTTATTTATTGAGAATAACTAGTTTGAAAGTTCTCCCAATATTCATAAAATTGTACGTGGTAATCTTCTATTATATTAATACGATACCGAAAAAACTTCGTTCATCGTCGTACAGACTTCAAAGTTCACCTACTTTTTCCAATAGGTTACTTACAAAAATGTTCATTTCACCATGTTATTATAGTTTGTAACAATGCGCACTGGCACTATTCGTGTCAAACATGTTAAACTGAACATTTTTTTATGAACAACATATTGTTGCACATGCGCAGTAGTGCACCACAGCTGTGTAAACGTGCGCACTACTAAACAAACATTTCACATGCGCAGTTGTTTTGTATTGCTGTTACACATGCGCAATCATGCACAGTCATAGTCACACATGTGCTCTAATTAAATTCAAAAATTACGCATGCGCAGTGCTGTACTTCACCAGATAATTAAATTTTCACTACATATAGCATACTTTTTTTAATAAGTGCGCAGTAAATTCCGTCTTATTATTGCGCATGCGTAACACGGTAACATGATATCTGCACATGCGCAAAGGTACTTTTATTTAAAAAATTTGTTAAAATTGTTTTCTTTTCATTATTATTGTAATTAATGACCCATAATAGAAAAGAATATTCAAAATTCAATTTAAATATTGGAATTCAAGAAATTTAATAGAAAAATTTATATTATTGAACATAAAAAATAATAAAAACATTAAAAGTGTATTTAATTTTATTAATTTTAATCTTTTTTTCTTTAAAATGTTTATAAAATGTAACAAATTTTGATCTGAAAGTTTTCAATTTTTCATACTTTTAAAAACCATTTTCTAGGGGTACCGGGGGGGGGGGGGGGGTAATAAATATTTAACATACTGTCAGAAAATCTTCCATATAATTAGTGTTTAAAAAAGTTTTGTAAAAATTTACTTATTTATTGAGAATAACTAGTTTGAAAGTTCTCCCAATATTCATAAAATTGTACGTGGTAATCTTCTATTATATTAATACGATACCGAAAAAACTTCGTTCATCGTCGTACAGACTTCAAAGTTCACCTACTTTTTCCAATAGGTTACTTACAAAAATGTTCATTTCACCATGTTATTATAGTTTGTAACAATGCGCACTGGCACTATTCGTGTCAAACATGTTAAACTGAACATTTTTTTATGAACAACATATTGTTGCACATGCGCAGTAGTGCACCACAGCTGTGTAAACGTGCGCACTACTAAACAAACATTTCACATGCGCAGTTGTTTTGTATTGCTGTTACACATGCGCAATCATGCACAGTCATAGTCACACATGTGCTCTAATTAAATTCAAAAATTACGCATGCGCAGTGCTGTACTTCACCAGATAATTAAATTTTCACTACATATAGCATACTTTTTTTAATAAGTGCGCAGTAAATTCCGTCTTATTATTGCGCATGCGTAACACGGTAACATGATAACTGCACATGCGCAAAGGTGCTTTTTTTTTTTTTTTTTTTTTTTTTTTTTTTTTAATTCCAACGAAAATTAAAATTTCGTTTTTCTCCACTTGTAAAATGTTGTGCGTACAATTTAGTCTCTAAAATTATATGTTTTAAACATTGCATTAAACTTTTTTGCTAACATGTTTTTTAATGTCAATTCATGTGGAAATTGCTAAACAATCGTTATTTGTTACGATTTTTACCACTGCGCATACCTAACGTTTGTAGAAAGCTACTGCGCATGTGTAATGTTTGTAAAAAACTACTGCGCATGTGTTAAATCGACAAAAACCTACGCGCAATTTTTTCATTTGTTTTTTAAGAATAATTTTTTATTTTGTATCCTACTTTAAGTATATTTTTCTTACATTTTGAAATAATTAGTTTTTCGAAATAATTTAAATGACAATGTGTCGATTTAGACTATTTTTGGATAAATGAAAATTTTAACGATCACAAAGCTTTTTCTATGTGGAAACAAACATTATTCCAATATAGAAACATAACGGAAATAAACTCAGATTCGAAAATTTAATTTAAAAAAAAATGTAGATCCATTAAGATTTTTTATATTTTTTCTGTGATCATTTACAAAAATAGTTTAGATTATCAAGCTTCAAATTTTGCAATAATAATATAATAGAACTCATACTCAATTAGTACCTATAATCGATCAGTGATAATTCAATTAGACAACATTAATTAATAGCTTCATAATATTGATGTAAATAATACATTACATATTACAAGATTTATTTTTTCCAATATAATAATAATAAAACATAACAATAAAAATTATTGAAATATAAAAAATTTGTAAAAAAAATATTAAACATTCAATTAACAATAAGTTTACTAATATTTTATGAAATGTCCACATCAATAAACAATTAAATTAATATTAATGACCGAGCGAGCGTCAGCTTTCTTTAAAAAATTGGTTAAAATTGTTTTTTTTTTCATTATTATTGTAATTAATGACCCACAATAGAAAAGAATATTCAAAATTCAATCTAAATATTGGAATTCAAGAAATTTAATAGAAAAATTTATATTAATAATATAAAAAATAATAAAAACATTAAAAGTGTATTTAATTTTATTAACTTTATTCTTTTTCTCTTTAAAATATTTATAAAGTGTAACAAATTTTGATCTGAAAGTTTTCAATTTTTCATACTTTTAAAAACCATTTTCTAGGGGTACCGGGGGGGGGGGGGGGTAATAAATATTTAACATACAGTGATAGTCACACATGAGCTCTAATTAAATTCAAAAATTACGCATGCGCAGTGCGGTACTTTACCAGATAAGTACAATTTCAGTACATATAGCATACTTTTTTTAATTAGTGCGCAGTAAAAATCCGTTTTATTATTGCGCATGCGTAACACGGTAACATGATAACTGCACATGTGCAAAGGTACCTTTCTTTAAAAAATTGGTTAAAATTGTTTTTTTTTTCATTATTATTGTAATTAATGACCCACAATAGAAAAGAATATTCAAAATTCAATCTAAATATTGGAATTCAAGAAATTTAATAGAAAAATTTATATTAATAATATAAAAAATAATAAAAACATTAAAAGTGTATTTAATTTTATTAATTTTATTCTTTTTCTCTTTAAAATATTTATAAAGTGTAACAAATTTTGATCTGAAAGTTTTCAATTTTTCATACTTTTAAAAACCATTTTCTAGGGGTACCGGGGGGAGGGGGGGGTAATAAATATTTAACATACTGTCAGAAAATCTTCCATATAATTAGTGTTTAAAAAAGTTTTGTGAAAATTTACTTATTTATTGAGAATAAAGAGTTTGAAAGTTCTCCCAATATTCATAAAATTGTACGTGGTAATCTTCTATTATATTAATACGATACCGAAAAAACTTCGTTCATCGTCGTACAGACTTCAAAGTTCACCTACTTTTTCCAATAGGTTACTTACAAAAATGTTCATTTCACCATGTTATTATAGTTTGTAACAATGCGCACTGGCACTATTCGTGTCAAACATGTTAAACTGAACATTTTTTTATGCACAACATATTGTTGCACATGCGCAGTAGTGCACCACAGCTGTGTAAACGTGCGCAATACTTAACAAACATTTCACATGCGCAGTTGTTTTGTATTGCTGTTACACATGCGCAATCATGCACAGTGATAGTCACACATGAGCTCTAATTAAATTCAAAAATTACGCATGCGCAGTGCGGTACTTTACTAGATAAGTACATTTTCAGTACATATAGCATACTTTTTTTAATAAGTGCGCAGTAAAAATTCGTTTTATTATTGCGCACGCGTAACACAGTAACATGATAACTGCACATGCGCAAAGGTACCTTTATTTAAAAAATTGGTTAAAATTGTTTTTTTTTCATTATTATTGTAATTAATGACCCATAATAGAAAAGAATATTCAAAATTCAATCTAAATATTGGAATTCAAGAAATTTAATAGAAAAATTTATATTATTGAATATAAAAAATAATAAAAACATTAAAAGTGTATTTAATTTTATTCTTTTTTTCTTTAAAATATTTATAAAATGTAACAAATTTTGATCTGAAAGTTTTCAATTTTTCATACTTTTAAAAACCATTTTCTAGGGGTACCGGGGGGAGGGGGGGTAATAAATATTTAACATACTGTCAGAAAATCTTCCATATAATTAGTGTTTAAAAAAGTTTTGTGAAAATTTACTTATTTATTGAGAATAATGAGTTTGAAAGTTCTCCCAATATTCATAAAATTGTACGTGGTAATCTTCTATTATATTAATACGATACCGAGAAAACTTCGTTCATCGTCGAACAGACTTCAAAGTTCACCTACTTTTTCCAATAGGTTACTTACAAAAATGTTCATTTTACCATGTTATTATAGTTTGTAACAATGCGCACTGGAACTATTCGTGTCAAACATGTTAAACTGAACATTTTTTTATGCACAACATATTGTTGCACATGCACAGTAGTGCACCACAGCTGTGTAAACGTGCGCACTACTTAACAAACATTTCACATGCGCAGTTGTTTTGTATTGCTGTTACACATGCGCAATCATGCACAGTGATAGTCACACATTGGCTCTAATTAAATTCAAAAATTACGCATGCGCAGTGCGGGACTTTATCAGATAAGTACATTTTCAGTACATATAGCATACTTTTTTTAATAAGTGCGCAGTAAAAATCCGTTTTATTATTGCGCACGCGTAACACGGTAACATGATAACTGCACATGCGCAAAGGTACCTTTATTTAAAAAATTGGTTAAAATTGTTTTTTTTTTCATTATTATTGTAATTAATGACCCATAATAGAAAAGAATATTCAAAATTCAATCTAAATATTGGAATTCAAGAAATTTAATAGAAAAATTTATATTATTGAATATAAAAAATAATAAAAACATTAAAAGTGTATTTAATTTTATTAATTTTATTCTTTTTTTCTTTAAAATATTTATAAAATGTAACAAATTTTGATCTGAAAGTTTTCAATTTTTCATACTTTTAAAAACCATTTTCTAGGGGTACCGGGGGGGGGGGTAATAAATATTTAACATACTGTCAGAAAATCTTCCATATAATTAGTGTTTAAAAAAGTTTTGTGAAAATTTACTTATTTATTGAGAATAAAGAGTTTGAAAGTTCTCCCAATATTCATAAAATTGTACGTTGTAATCTTCTATTATATTAATATGATACCGAGAAAACTTCGTTCATCGTCGTACAGACTTCAAAGTTCACCTACTTTTTCCAATAGGTTACTTACAAAAATGTTCAATTTATCATGTTATTAGAGTTTGTAACAATGCGCACTGGCATTATTCGTGTCAAACATGTTAAACTGAACATTTTTTTATGCACAACATATTGTTGCACTTGCGCAGTAGTGCACCACAGCTGCGTTTTGTGCAATTTACTCTTATAAATTATAGGTTTTACGCATTACATGGAACTTTTTTGTTTACACATTTTTCTACATTTTTTTACCTTAGAATAGTTAAAATGTCATTTATACTTCACATTTTTACAACTGCGCATGTTTTTTGTTCATAGAAAACTACTGCGCATGCTTTACTGGCATAGGAACCTATTGCGCATTACTATATACTTTACGCAATGTTTTTAACTTTTTTGTTAACTTGTTTCTCTATTTGCTTTGAAAATTACATTTTTTGACATTAATTTTTCTTTGTTACTGTAACAAGTATCGTTCATAGGAAAGTACTGCGCATGCGTAACTGCCTTTTGGAGCTTTTGCGCATGTATAAGTCTGTTAAAAAGCTACTGCACATATGTTTTCATCTTTTATTATTATTACTTCTTTGTTTCTTGTTGTATTCGAAATATATTTTTTAGAACCTTTCTATTATATTGCTTTTTAAATTATAATTTTTTTATCAAGATATTTTTTAGTTAGTTGTTTATAGATGCAATCGATTTTATGTATTTATACTTTTTTCAAACGCCTTTTTTTTAATGTTAGGAAGTTATAATTTGTTATTAATTAATATTTAGTATTATTATCATTATTACTGGCAATATTTTTTAAAACAATCTTTTTGAGAATACTAGATATTATTTTTAAAATAAAGCAAATAAAATTTTAAAAATTAATTTTATATTTCTAAAAAAAATTAATAATTAATTATAAAACAATTTAAAAATATATATTATTATTACATAATACATATTACAATTTACTACTTTTTAAGTTATTCAATTATCATATTCTTTTAAAAATTGGCCGCATCGACTTAATATGAATTAGAATATAGATTATTAAAATTTATAAATTTATAGATTTATATATATGTTCAAGAATACATAAAGTAAAGAAATATATAAAAGAAATAAAAAACGAGCGAGCGTTAGCGAGCGAGGGTTGTTACGCTAGTAATAATAATTGTTATAATTCATGGTTTTAACTATTTATCATTTTTTCAATTGTGTGTGTGAATATTATAAAATTATATTCTCAGTTTAATAATTTCAACTGTCTAATTCAAAATTTACTTTAGTAAGGATAAGAAATTAAGCTGATAGTTAAATGTAATTAAAATTTAAATCTCATTATATTTTTTTATAATGTGTTTAGGAAATGTTGTTGTTATTTCAAGGTAAATTAAATTTGAATTTATATCTTATTATTTCATTACATAATAATATGTTTTGTGTATGTTGTATTCAAAGATAAGTAGTCAGTATTTTGAAAATGCAGAGTTATAGAAAGTTATCATGGGTATTATGAAAATTGATAGAATTCAGTAATATATTGTCCGCGAACATATTAAGTCCAAGAACGAAAGGAAGAAGTGTAGAAATTTGTTGAAGTTTCAAATTTAAAAAATAATTCAAAGAAAAGAATGTTCACGTTTAAACAATTGGAAACACAAATTAACAGGTATGTAAATGTCCTTAATTAATTTAATTGTCTACAATATTTGTAATTATAAAAATAATTAAGTAAATCGTTATTTATATACACAAAATGAAAATAAAATAATTTAATTTCAATTATATTCAATATAATTATTTATTTTAATATTAATGTTTTTATTATTGTTATGTTTATTATCATTGTGGAAATATTATTTATTATAAACAAACGTTAAATACTATATTGCAAAAGTCGAACTCGTTATGAATAATGGAAGTTTCAAATATTGATTAATTAATTTGATATGTTTTGAATAATGTTCTTATCATAATAGTTCTATAAAAAAAAGAGATTGTGTTAATTTGTTTTCTATTATTGTAATTTCGTGAGACAAAAAATTAATACAAATATCTAGAATTAGTATTATTTGAGGTTAGAAAAGCGTAAATATGAAAAAGCGTTATTTATTTTTAACACATTTTGATTTTATTTTTTATGGCAGGTTTAAAACTTTATTAGAATTTTTTTTTTCGAGCAGCCATATGTCTCATGAGCCTTTACCACTTTACAATATTGATTAAAAAATAAAATTGAAAAAATTGATCTATAGTAAAATTTCGTATTATCTAGAAAAAAATACTGCTCCGTCTTTCTTTTTGCTGCGCGCGCACATACAGCGTCACGTGGTCCTAATTTTTATAATAAAGTTTTAAAATGTTAGCAATTCTTTATTTTCATCCCTCTTTATTTATCAATTCGCCTTGAACTTATTTTCTATCTCAATATACGTTATGTGATTTAGATACTTATATTTTTGTATTTTTCGAGGTATTTTTACTGAATGATATTATTGTTTTATTGTATAAACATGTTGTGCCCTTTAATAATCTTTGTATTCTGGGCTACTTTTTTGATCAAATAAAAAAAAATTCTTTAGAGTAAATATAATTATGTGTCATATGAAGTGTAACACTTTAACTACTTCTAATCAAAAAGACAACTATTGCGTCTAAAACGTCTTTTCATAAACAATATATGAGTTTTTATAACCACATCTCGATTATCCCTAAATTCTTAAATTTTATTGTACATAAAGATAAGCAATAAAGCAGATATTAAAATTTAAAGTTTTTTAGTGTAAAACTTTCATCAAATATACATTTTAAAGCTTATATCTTTGACTGTAACAATTCCAGTAAAAGAAATTAACAAAAAAATGTCATTGTTAAAATAAAAAAACATGTTTTATTTTTTTGTTATTGTAAATTTCAAATTAATATAATTTTTTAAGAAATCATGGCATCTTAATTTTCAAAAAGAAAATTCTTAGCTTATTTTATCACCTTTCGAACAAGTGTTAGAAAATGGTTCGACAATAATTTTTAAGGAAGACGTGATCTTGTTTTAAAAAACAGACCTTTTTTTTAATTTTTGATAACTTAAGAACAATTGATTTTTGGGAAAAAATTTTCAGAGAGATTTCTCAGTCACGTTAACGGATTTTGTTCAAATTTATAGGGCATGTTCAGCATATGTGTCGCTATTGCCGGAACTAGAAATACTAGAATAATTAAAAAGTTCAAGGCGCTTTTTTTATATACGAGAAACTAAACACAAAAAATAATGTTTTTTTTTTAAAAAAAGTTTTCAAAACCGCGTAAAAAATTAAATTTGTAATATTTTAAAAATACCCTAGTTTCGGCGATAACCACAACATCACAGATGAAAATGCTATTTTATTTTTTGATTTTAGTTCAGCCATTCAGTCGGAATAGTGGTCGCCGATGGACAATTTTTTTATTGACAAAGCCACTTTACAGTCTTATAAATCGTGAAGATTGAAGTATTTTCAACTGAAAAGATTTGTATTGGTTGTTAAAATATTACTAAATATATAGAAAAAATCGTGAAATTCCAAGTTTTTATAAATGGTTCTGAAAAAAATCCCAAAAAACTCTAAAAAAAACGATCTGTCACATGAGATGACCCCCTTAAGTTATCAACAGTTGAAAAAAGGGATTTTTAAAATAAATGATCACATCTTGCTTAAAAATTATACAGCCTCACAAAAACAAAACTTTTGTGAGACACTACACTTCCTACATATTTTTCTTCACTGAATCCGAATCCAAAATAAAATTATCAGATTAGCCAAAACTTTTTAGATTAAATTTCAAAAAAACGATTTTTTCGTGTTTTTGAGCAGTTTTTTGAAAATATCTCAAAAGTTTTAGTCAAATTGGTTATACTGCGACTTCAGATTCGGGTTTAGCGGAGAAAAATACATAAGAATACATTAGTGCAGTGCCTTGCCAAAAAAAAAAAAAATGGTGGTTTTTTTCGGTTATCTAAAAAAAATTTAGAAAATCTATCTGTTTTGACTTCGGATTCGGATTCATGTAAAAAAACACGTAAGAATTACCTAGTGTAGTGCCTCGGCCAAAGAAGTTTTTTTTAGTGCTGCCCACGAGACTAGTCTCGTTCTCGTCTCATCTCGTCTCGGTTTTCCGAGACGAGACCGAGACGAGACTCATCTAGGATAAAACGAGACGAGACCGATACAAAGTTTCTCGAGACCGAGACTCTCGACGAAAATTTAAAACAAAAAATAAAATATTATTACGAGAATTTATTTATTATTTTTAAGTTAAGTTATTAATTTCTATAAATAATTTATGTAATTAATTAACAGACAAATATTTTTTAACTAAACATTTTTGTTATATTTTTATAAATAATTAATAATCGCAAAAAACTGCTGTTCGACATTACCTCGACAATTTTGACAAAATTGCAAAATTTTGGGGTAATAGCGAACAGAATTTTTTTTAAGAAAGTCTAAGAAGAAAGTTGTCTAAAGTATATTACTGTAAAGGGATGAAATATCTTGAAAAAAATTTGTAGTAGGTATATGATACTTCAATTAGTTGAATGATAATGTATCATATAAGTTCAAAACAACCATGCCTTTCGTAGCAATGTAAAAAATTAAATAACTTGAAGAAATATTAAGGGATTTATCTTAAACTTGGTAACAAAATATTTCTAAAGTCGATGAAAATGAAGTATAATACTATCTTATTTTACGAGTTATTTTTATGAATATTATGTACTACAAGTAAAAAATAAAATTTAATAAAACTTGCACTGAATTTTCAACTTTTATTTAAAGCTATAGTTAACTTCTTATATTTTGTGTATCACATTCTTTAACTTAATTCTAAATTACTCGCATTAAAGCAAGTAGATTGATCGAGACTGCGAGACCGAGACCGAGATGGAGGCCATATTTATCGAGACCGAGACCTGAAATTTTAATACTCAACGAGACCGAGACCGAGATCGAGACCATAATTTTCGAGACCGAGACCGAGATTTGACATTTTGATATTTAACGAGACCGAGACGAGACTGTATAAAATCTCGTCTCGTGGGCAGCACTAGTTTTTTTTGTGTGACTGTGTTACTATCTAATATCAATTTTTCAAAATTCAAAATGCCGGATCCAATATGGCGGAAGTATTGAAAACACACAGGGCTCATTTCATTCAGCGTTTAGATAATTTTAAAGTAATTATAAAAAAACAAATTATTTTAAAAATTAGGAACAAACAAAATTGAATAATTTCAATTATTCCAAACAACTGACCACGCACGTATTAGTGGACGGTAGTGTATATAATAATATATGATGTTGGCTATTATTCTCAGATAAGAAGGGCCGATATAACCTTGACATTTATTTGTTTTCTAATGAAATATTAAAAAAAATAAAATTTTCAAAAGACCAAAGTTCAAAAATTAGCAGCCCCAGCAACTTTTGGTATCTAAATATTTTAGTTTCAAGTGAAACCAACTGGTTTTTAAAATTGTCATGGTTATAGTCAGTTGATCATATTAATTTTAAAAAATAACGCCGGATTCGTAATTAGCGATGCCAAAAACTCCTGACTAACAAATTGCAAGCGGATCTAAGCAATTTTTGAAAAATTCTTTTGCCATATTTGATCCGCCATTTTAAATTTTGTAAAACTGATATTAGATTCGTTATCAACGACTCCAAAAGCCAACGAGTAACCAATTTTAGGCGAATCTAAAGGATTATTTAATTTTTCGGCCGCCATATTGGAGCCGCCATTTAGTATTTTTAAAAACTAACACTGAATTTGTAATCAGCGACCCCGAAAATCTACTAGTAACCAATTTTAGGCGAATCTAAATGATTTGTCACATTTTTCGGCCGCCGCGCCATATTAAATCCGCCATTTTGTAGTTTTAAAAACTAACACTGGATTCGTAATCAGCCACACCAAAAACCCACTCGTAACCAATTTTAAGCGAATTTAGAGTGCCTTGAAAATTCGTAAATTTTAACAATTATTTATATATTTTTTTAAAGATTAGGAAGTTTAAGGTAGTATTATATTTTGCATCGATAAAAAAATCGACTTTTTTTATTTTATTTTTGTGGTCTACATTACCTCAAGAATATAATTCCGAAATTGCAGATTAAAATTCGAAGAAATAAAAAAGTTATACACAGGTAAAAGTTAAACATATGCACATCGGTTCATTACACACACAAAAAATACCCATTTTTTGTAATTTTTTATTTAAATTGGCGCCATATTTTTATTTTCAAATATTTTTTATCGGAGTTAAGGGAGATGCCTAACCACATGTATCACTTTTAAAACCACCTTTGGTTTTTTCAGATCAGATATTTCTGTGAGGCTGTAGCTTGTCCGCCGATTTATCGTTTTTTTTATCTTGACTTCGGCGCCCTCTAGTGATGAAATAGGCACAGTAAAATTTTTTTTCACATACTATAATGTCACTAATATGATGCAAAAAGTTACATTGCTTTAAATAAAATTATCATCGAGAAAAGAATGGTTTTTAAAAGTCATCTTTGACTGCTTACAAAGTATAACAATACCTTAAGGCCCAATGTATATTGTATAGTCTACAAATTTTTGAAGCTCTATCTTTTCTGAAGAGAACGCATCAAGATTAAATGGAAAATATTAATTTTCTTGGAAGATATTGAAGTTTATGTAGATGGGACATAAATGTCCCATGATTATAACTATGTATTTGTAGTCTTGAAGCTTGTGAATCATCTTTAGACTTGGACCAAAATATGTTGACTAATTTTCCAAAATGACGATTAAAAAAAACCTATATAGTTGGGGCCACACTGCTAAAACAGGTATCTTAAATTGATTAAAGGTGTCTTAAATTAAGACATATTTCGTGTCTTCGTCATCAATTAGACACAAAACAAGTCTTAATTTACGACACTTTTGCACAATTTAAGACACCTGTTTTTGCAGGTGCACCTGCTAAAATTCTCTAAAAATGATTAATAATAAATAAATACTGCATGTGGTAGTTCAATGTTCTAAACAGTGTGACGTGCTTAAAGAAAGTAGTTTTTTTGGGCTAGGTCTTTATCTTTTGATGCTCATTGTTACAATTTGACAATGTTACTTTTGACCCCCCTATCATCCACAATTTTTCACTCACTTCTTTCAGCGAGGGAGAATTATTTTAGCACTCAAGGCACGTTTAATTCAAGGAAGAAGATGACGCTGGTGATGTACGATGCAAAGGAAACTATTACGGAATCAGCAAACGACAACTGACCTTCCTCACTTTTTCCCGCGAACTCAGACGACAGATAAGCTGCCTTTGTCGTTTAGATAAAAGTCGTGCAATCAAATGTCATTAAAGCAGATAGTGATTTTACGATCACTGGGTGATATCTCTATTCAAAGTACGTATCATACGTTTCCGACTATCATTACATAAGGCTAATTAATTCGACTTCTATTGCCCTCGTACAATGTTATTAATTAAAATTTGTATTATGCACTACTTATCATTACTTTTTTAAGAACGCGATCTTGATTAAAATCATTAAATGATGAACACTGGTTATTATGAAGACATGAAATACATCAAATATGCATGTGGATGTATTTCACGTTTTCACGAAAACCTGCCTTATGGCTATTTGAAGAAATTCTAAAGTACTTAAGAGATAAATACTCGTTGTGTTTTATAAATTTTTCACGTAGCAAAAATAAAATGGTCTAATGATTTCTCAAAATAAGTAGTTATCTGGAATTCAATGTGCGATTCGGTACTCGAACGAGCAGCGATGGTCTGCCAAACGGTCAATGAACCCGACGACAGGTAGGGCCCCACAAACGCACTTTCATGTATACATGCATCTTATATTGGTTCATAAATGTATGTAGGATTACGTGTAATGCAATACGAATCAAAAGAATGGCGAAGTGCACTTTAGAAAGGGGGGAATTCAGCTTTTATGAAAATTAAAGGAAGGATTGAACCCGGCCCGTATGAAAATACAGAAGTATTATGTCTAAAAATTATTTCTAACGTGCAAATGTGAATCTTACTCTCTTTGTACTCTGCTTAACTCATATTAAGAGTTTAAGAATATTCTGTTCTTCAGAATTCGTGATTTTCAGTAGCATCGACGATCAATTCATGATTCATTTCCCGTGTCAAAATTTAAAGTCTGTTTAAGACCTATAAGAATCTATTAAGTTTTATTTGTGTTCTTGTAGGACCTGCCAGACTGTTTAACATAAAACCTAACTACTGTTTAATACCAAAACCTGTTAAAACTTTATTTAGTACTTTTAAGTGCTGCGACTAGAAATCATGTTTAATATTTTAGTCCTGGTCATAGGCTCTGCTTTCATCTTTACATATATTTTATTTCTTTCTACGAAGCGTTAGCCCTACATTGAGAAAAAATTTTCGTGAAAATTTAAAAAAAAACTATAAAAGAGTCATAATTGACAGTCTCCGAAATTGTATCGTGCTTTCTTACAATTTTTACCGGATTTCCCACAATTTTTACTAGAAAATCCGGTAAAAATTGTAAGACAGCACGGTAAAATTTCGGAGACTGTCAATTATGACGTTTTTATTCCTGTGCTGTGAACAGCACAGGAATTTTTACCAAAATTTTTTCTCAGAGTAAAGTATTATTAGAAACTTCTAGATACTACAGAGCCTATACTGTAAAAATTGCTGGGACAATATGTGTCTTGTGTCCACATATTTGAGACATTTGTTTGCGTTTGTTTTTGTAGTGTAATTAAGGGTCGATTATCACTTAGACGTGATGAGGGGAAACGGTATGCCTCCACTATCATACAACTTATATCTAAAAATCCCCCCCCCCCTTCGATATCCCGTAGAAACTAACTTTAATCAAGTGGGGATACACCAATTTGCAATTTCCCTCACGGCGTCTAAGTGATACATGCCCTAATTAAGATATCTAATAGAGTCTACTCCATTATTATTTAAGGATTATATTTTATTTCGGTGTACTATAAGCCTTCTGATCGAATTGCATGCCTGGCTGATGTAGGTAAGAATTGAATTGCATGCTGAAATGGAGGCAGTACAAAATTCATTTGCATTCCAAAAGAATTGAGAACAGTAATGGATTAACGTCGCGTCACTGTGGTTCGAGTTACACTGTTAGTAATTGCTACCCAACTATGTGGAGGAAAATTGGAATATTTTTTTACATAAGTTTCTAGAAAATAATTAAAAAATTGTGTGATCCTCTCATCTTCCGGCATTACAAACATTAAATCGTTTAGAAAACAATCTTCGACACTCACAGGGTCTAATAGTGGCAACCCGAAAAATAATTTTAAAACCAGAGTGTCTATTCCTACAGAAAATCTTGACAAATCAGAAATTCGTCAAGAAAATCTCGACCAATCATATAATTGCTTGTACATGTACGAATAGTTAACCCTACACCGAAAAAAATGAATAGGCGATTTGACTATGTTCCTAGTTACGAGAGGAGCCCACTAGGAATTCAGAGTCACATTAACTAGGATCCTGGATATCTTAACCAGGATCCCTAGTTAAAGTAACTCTTAATTCCTAGTGGGCTCCTCTCGTAACTAGGAGCATAGTCAAATCGCCTATTCATTTTTTGCGGTGTATATATGCTGCGACGCGGTAAAAAGTTACAACGCATAATATTTCTAAATTAATTTAAAAATAAATTTTTACACACCAGTCTGGAATCAATTCAAGGCTATTGTTCAGCCTTAATGTAAACTTGACGAATTGTGCCTGTTATTATTTTGAGTTTACATTATTTAATTTTATTAAATATTTAATGTTGACTTTAATTTATATTTATTTTAATTCTTGTCAAATATAAGATTTACTTTTATTTTGATTTTGTATTTAATTAATTAAATTGATTGGATAATATTATCATTTAAACTTCCTCGGTCGATTGCCGCTCGATTTTAAAATGTGATTCGTGAGAGCGGCACCGCGGCGCATGTGTCGCTGCAAGTTGACTTGACGACGAGGCGTTCTCGCTGTCGTATTCTGAACTGGTGTGTTCGTCCCTATGGTCATGTATTATTAAAGTGTAAAACTTTCTTTGTAAAGATGTAAGTAATACTTCTGACGGAGCTCTTATATTCACAATTTATTTGTTTTTCTGTGATGGAATCGATCTCCAATAATAGACATTAAATGAAGAGTCAGTGTTCAGTGCGCGTATTTTTGTAAATGGCCATGGCATGCAGCCGGCAATTTTTGATTTGTTGTAACTTTTTGAAATGGTTTCCATTTAATAAATTTGTTGTGTTGTCGTTTAATTTAAATTCTTAGTTTGTTGCTGCTCCTTATTTTCCACTCTCCGGATTATGAGTTATTTGTGGCTTTATTATATTTCAATTAAAGATTAGAATCATTTGATTAGTTTAACTAGTCTTTTATTTTACAATTATTTTTGTTTGGTTACTTTTCATTAAAATAACTTTGGTGTGCGGGTTTTGTTTTTATATTGTTACTTGGTTTTGATTAAATATTTAAAATTAAATTAAGAAACATTAAACATCAAACATAATCTGGAAAAATGCGTCAGAGTACTTTAGCTATTCGTACAAAAAACATTTTATTTCAAATGAATTTATGAAGTTTTGAAAAAGTGCTTCTCACTTGTTTTTACAGTGTACTGAGATGTCTGAGTAGGCTATGATAATAGTCTACATAACGTTAAGATATATATTAGTCTCGTAAAATGATTTTTGACAGATCTTTTTTATATTTTGCATCAGTATTCTAGAAGTATTTATCTATGAAATAAGAGCTCTCCTATCAATTTTGACCGTTTCTGAGCTTCAAAATATAAATTAAAAGTTCATACCTTTTATATGCGCTGTCATTCAATGCATGTACTAAATTTCTCTTATATGTATTCATTTATATGAAAACGAATTGTCAGATTGACAGCTGCTTAATTAAATCAATTTTTTTTCTTCTTTCTCCATGTTACTGAAAGTTTTTATTATATTTAATAATCAGTTTTTTAATTTACTCATTTAGCAATTATAAAATTTTACAAAAAACAATTTGCAAAAAACACATTTTCTTATTTCCCAATTGTTTAATTAAACAATTATTAAATTATCAAATATATCAATTTTATAAGAAACAATTTGGTAATATAAAGTAATTAGTAAAGCTATAATTTTAGAGATTAACAATAATTTAACGAATATCTTAATTTTCCAATTCCTCTAATTATTCAATTTTACAATAACTTACTAATTTTCCAATTTCATTTGTTTGAATTTTCTTTTTGGTATAATAAATTATTATTTAATGTCTAGACAACAGAGACTACTAAATAAAATAATTTAATTATTTATCAGAAATCCGAAAAAAGTTTGTAATTGTGAAATCGAACTGAAGTTTTTGAAAGTTCTCGAAGTTCCGCTTAAATCTTTGGAAGCTTAAAAGTCTTCATAAAAATAACTAACAACCAATTTTCCAATAACCAATTTTTCAATTTTCAAATAACTTTTTTTCAATAACCTCTTTAACTAATTTGCCGTTTTTCCACCTTATAACCAATTTTCCAATAATCGAATATATCCCAATGGTACTAAGAACCAATTTTTCAAATATTCTAAGAACCAATTTACGAGTAATTGACAATTTTCGAAATATTCCAATCACTAATTTCCCAATAATTGACAATTTTCCAAATATTCAAATAACCAAATTTTCAATACTGACAATTTACCAATTTATTTACCAATTTTCCAAAATAGCCAATTGATCAAAAACCAATTTTATCTTCCGAATTTGTCATACCAATTTTCCCATTTTTTTCCTTCCATTTTCCAAATTTTCAAAATGTTCCGATAACCAATTACATTTATTAGTTTTTTTTTTTTTTTTTAAGTTATTATACACTCGTTTTAACGACCTTACTGGCCCAATGAGTGTCCCCCGTAGGGAGTTCCTAGAATTGTACCTTTGTATATATTCTTTTTTCATTTATTAGAATTTATAACAAGTAATTGTGTTGAGGTAAGTGATAGCCACGTTAATATTAGCTGACAGCGGAAGAACGACTATTTGTCCTTCTTAAATTGCCCCGACCCTCTCGTACGAACCAGAAATTAAATCTATAGTTATGTCTTTGTCAATCTTAAGCTACTTGCTATCGCTCTCTCTCTCTCTCTCTCTCTCTCTCCGAAATTAAATATAAATTTCTATTCTATCTCAAGCTATCTTTGTATTGTATTTAACTCGGATCTTAATTTGGCGGATTTTAATTAATTAAAACTAAAATTAAATTTAACTAATTACTTGCTTAAGATTTGTAAAGTTTAAAATTTTAATTTTCACAGATTTTTAAAAGTATATTTAGGCTCTAAAATTTGTAATTTTTGAAACTATGTTCGAATTTCTGCGTAATTAGTGAGGACATTTTTATTTTTGTTTTGACCTTCACCCTGAGGCTTGTATTGTATCTCAAACTACCTGCTATCCTAGTATACCTGCCTTGCTTATCTCTCTATCTTAAGCTACCTAAAAGCTTTGTCTCCCATCTATACCGTAACGGACGAACAGCGTAACAGCTAAAAGCGTAACAGGTCTATATAGTTGGCCAATTTCTTATATAGGATTTTGTGCCGTGTACCTCACGTGTTCCATGACATGAATATGATTCCTTATAGATATTTGTTATACTCATTAACTCGTGTATAATTATTTTGTGTTTATATTATTTATATTGCTTTTACCAAGCAAATGACATATTCAATGATTTAAATCTTATACATATGTATATCATAACTTTTCTCTTATTTTATGATTAATATTTCCTGCTTAAAAAAAATATTCTCACTATGTTGGCCTAAAAATCAACAACATACACATTTTATTGAACAAATTGTATTCCTCACTCGAGCGATTTCGCCGTGAAGGATTATAAATTTGAAAGATAAACAAAGGCACTAACAACCTACTTGAAGTAAAATGAAGACATATAGACCCGTGGAATGCCAATAAAGTTATTTCCTAAGGTACTGAATGATACGTATAGCTTGAAAAGAGACCATAAAAGGTGTAAATTGACTTGATAAATGATGATGCGATCACGAAGACAGTGATTGGGACGATCAACAATGCACACGTGTATAATAAAGTATATAATAGCATTTACCACGTTATCCGGCATACTATTGAGTGTTAAATAATCACTGTGGTTGTGCATAACCCTTTCCTAGACAGTCACGCAACTTAACAGCAATAAATTGTTTCTGATGATTGTTTACATGCGAGGGCATTGCCCGGATGCCTACCTTACATTCCCTGAGCTCCACCTGGACGCAACGTAGCGCGCTGCACCTTGCATACTGCAGTATGTGCATACGCTTTTACGTACTTGTAAGTAGGTTTACACGTACGTATGAGCTCATCACACCAGCACCATCATCAGCGCCATTCTATTCTGCTCCGATTTGGTCCGACATAATCAGCCGCTAAAGTAGGAACGAAATTTACATTGATCTATCGCTCGAGAAATCCTCAGAGTTCGTCGAACCGTACGACACTTATCAATACAAGGACTTGCTGCAAGTAAAAGTTTATTTTATATCTCACCTTTTTCAATGCGCCTACGCGGAAAAAATAAATTCGATTCATCAACTCTATAGAACACAGCTAGTGCTGCATTGTAATTGATAATTTCTCACTATCGAGTATTATTGAGGGGTCAGTATGGATTTATTTTTTGAAAAAATGTATTTTTTAAAAATATCCGTATTCGTATACTATATATACCGGTAGAAATAAGGTGACTATTACATACACAACCGAACAAAATTGTGGGGCCACTTACAAAAAATGGGATTAAGAACTCAGCCGTCTTAAAATGTTGATAACTCTGTCAGATATTAGCGAATTGAAATTTTTCATAGACCATTGGAAAGCTTATAAAATTTTTCGTTTAATGGTCTTATTTTAAAGCTTTTTCAATCAACAGAAACGGAGATTCAATGTAATAAAAGACAGGTAGATTTTTTAGAGATGCATTACGATACAATATTCTCAATTGTCTCGCTCATATTTGTTAAATAAAGGACATTATATCAAAATTGAGGTTCTCAATTTATCTTTTGTTTTGATCGTCTCATCTCATCTCGTTTCTCGGCAGAGTTCTCGATGAATTTTTTTACATTGGCATTAATTGCAATTCAAATACATACATTACAAAGTGTCAAACGAAAAGTTTATAATCAAAACCAGAATTAAAAAAGAGACGATAATTTCTAGGTAAATATTTTTAGGTCATAAAAATTCGTTCTATTTTTAAATATTTTAGTACGATTATTTTAATATTTCAAACCATAAAACTAAATGTGCTTTAATTTACAAAATTGACAGTCAAAATACACAAGATGCATGTCCAGGTGCACTGATTTAAAAGAAGAAAAAAAAATGGAAAAACTTTGAACGCATATTTTGAATTTTCAATTAAAGAAAATGTAAAAACCCGCAAAAAAAGAAGAATATGTGAAAATGTATTTGATTGTCCGAAATTCTTCACACTCAGAAATAATTTTATAGTCTCTAATCAATAAATTTTCTATTTTAATTGATATCCTTTGAAAAATACTTTTCTGTTTAAATATAGTACTAACAAATTTTTAATTATTAAGAATTTTTTTAATGCATATTTATTCAAATAAACAATTTAAATATTCAATAAAATCTAACCAAAACCAAATAAAAAAGGTTAAGATGACCTTAGTCTATTTTTAATAAAGTCTTTTAACCTAAGTTTTCACGTTTGTTTAATAAACTTCTTACAGAATTTTGTTATAAAAGAGATGAAGATCCCCGTAAAAATTTTGAATAGAAGATAAGATAATAACATAATATTAAATCAATAAATATTGTAAAAGCCTAAAAATTGTTGATTCTTGCAGTATATCTATAGAACTTTCAAAATTTGGTTCTGTATAAATCCTAATCAGGGAAACTTTACAGATTATAATTAACTCTTTTTTTGCGATTTCAATCGGTGTTATTGAGTATTTTATTGTTATTATTAATATTAAAAAATTTTATTCAATATTAGTAACTAACATTCAATATATTAGTTATTTTCTTTTTATTGTTATAAATGTTAGACTTAAAGCTCTAACGTATGACGTTGCAATCTCCAAATAATTAAAAATATTATATTTATTGAAATGCACTAAAATTTGTATAATTATTTATATAAAATATCTGAAAATTTTACTATAAATAAACAGTTCTATATTGAATTCTTCACAATTATTAGTTTTTCGTAAAATAACAATAATAATATAATAATTAAATTTAAAATAATATAATAATATAATAATGTTAAATCTTTGCGAAAGGTGTATAAATAATAAAAGCACAATGATCAATAAAGCTGAAATAAAAAACTTTTATTTAATTTAATATTAGCCTTAAAATTCAAATAAGTCATCAATTTACATTAAATTTTTATTTCATAAAAATGTTTCACAATTTAAATTTTACTCTTTAAAAGAGTATTATTAGACTTTATATCAATTTCAGTTTTATTGCTATTTATTTAATTGTACAATATTTTGGTTATGTTAAACGTTCTGACGTTTTTAAAACAGTTGATAAAATATTACGATCTTTTGAGAATCTCGTTTAAATGAGACGACATGAGATGGAATTTTAAACAAAATAACAAGAGGTTTTCTTATCGTTACTCATTTCTCGATTATCTCGCTCAAATGCATCTCTAGAATTTTTCGTTTTTTGCGAATTTTTATTGTTCCAGTTTGGTGCGCTGCACTTTCTACTAAAGTAATTGGAAAAAATTAAAATTAAGCTAAATAAAACCTTAAACTTTTAACTTCAAAATAAGCCAAACAAAACGCGACAATTCCTTTGTTTTTTTCCCTCTCGGGGAATTTTTTTGAATGAAAGCTTAATAAATTCTCTGTGTAGGCCGATTTTGAAAAAAAAATTTAGAATTCGTTAATTAAGTCAGAATTAAAAAAAAATTTTTTTTACATTTCGTGTGCTTATATATGGGTAATATTTAAGTTTAAAACGATATATATATAAAATCGTATTTCTTTATTTTTTATT
This sequence comes from Ganaspis brasiliensis, assembly GCA_037103525.1. Lineage (NCBI taxonomy): Eukaryota > Metazoa > Arthropoda > Insecta > Hymenoptera > Figitidae > Ganaspis > Ganaspis brasiliensis. Next base: position 278,999 of record JAZKLR010000074.1, on the reverse strand, counting down.
ACCGAAATTTCTTAAAAATAGAAAAAAATTAAATGATTAACCACAATATTGTTATTAACAATTTTTATAAGCAAATTCACGAATTTCGTATATGGGACATTCATTTTCATGCAAGCCACCCTATCTCCCTATTTTTGTTTTGCATAAAAAAATTCTTAACCTTTTGGAAGAAGTAGCTTAGAGTATCTACTTTTGTATGCCGTTGGGCGTTTTACAAGATTCAAGATGGCGGATTAAATATGGCGCTTGTAGTCCGTCATATACAAAAATCACGTTCTTTAAAAGCTCATAGTTACTCAAAAGGTTGACCTGATGATCACAAAAATAGCTTACAAGATCCTGAGACCAAACTTATATTATTATTATTTTTTAAATTCAAAATGACGGATCCAATAAGGCAGAATAGTTTTTAAATTTTATCGGATTGATTTGAAACTTCTAACTCGTAGGTTTCTGGGGTCGCTAAATACGAATCTGTAGTTAGATTTTCAAAATTTGAAAATCGGACTTCAGATTCTTAATGAATGACCCCGAAAATTCCCAAGGAGAAAGTTTCAAGCATTTTTAATGAGTTTTTTTAATACCGTTTGCCATTTTGGAACCGCCATTTTGTATTTTAAAAAACTAACATCAGATTTGTAACGAAAGACCCCAAAATCCCCCGAGTAACGAGTTTCAAGATAAAATTTTATTTTATTTTTCATTTTATTCAAACGCAATAAGTTTAGAAAAATCAAAGTTTAATGTCCCAAAGATGTCAAAAAAGCGTTCTTAAGACGTCTTTTGAACTTCAAACTTATAAATTTCTTTTTTAAAAAATACATCTTTATCAAAGTCATTATTAATGTAATTTATTTTATTTATTTACATTAAATACTGTTCCTGAAAAAATTCCAAGAACTTTGAAAAAACTTAAAACAAATTCTTGTCCTATTTCCGACATTCGACTTATAAATGCTAAGTTCTATATTACATTGCAGGAATTTTGTCTAGTTAAATATTTGTCATTGCCAAATAAATACTCTATACTCTATCAATGTAGACATTATCAAAAGTGCAGGATAATGGCTCAGGTGCGTGAGGCATAGATATCGATACAGCAAACTCAGGTTCGATTCCTGACCCGGAAAATCTTTTTCTATCTATAAAATGTATATTATATAGAAACAAATAAAATCAAAATTTTGTATGAAAAACTAACTAAATTATAATATTTATAACATTATTCACAGAATCCTGAATAATAATCTTTGGAAATTCCTGGAGACGTTTTTGTGCCATCCTGGGGACTTTTTTTAACATCCTAGAAACGTTTTCGAGACGGAGATAGGAAGTTTCAAGAACGTCCGTTGGTTATTTTTCAGATGACTTTAAGCCAAATAATCATCTATGTTCCAGAATGTCCGGAGACAAAAAAGAACGACCTGAGGACGTCTTTTAATTGTTCCGGTGTACATTGGGTATTAGGTATCTTACACTGTTAAATTTTGCAGGGTAACCTTTCACCAACTATTGGTAACACCTCGGATGAGTTACCATTTAAATTAGAAGAGTTATGTCCTTCCATTATGATAGTATAAAAGAGCACCAATACGTGATCCAAGGAAGGTGTGTAAAAAAACAAAATTTTTTTTAAATAAATTAAAAAATTTGTTTTTTTATTCCATCTTTGCTTTTTATTTTGTCAATTTATAAAAAAGCGACGTTTCGCTAACTCGATTTGTTGACCTCATCAGGCTTAGAGTTTAGTTAAAAACAATCATAATTTTAACACGTCAGAAAATTAAAATATAAAACAAAAAACGTTATTACTCTGAGTACAGAGAGACGTACAAACCACAACGACATATTAGCAACTCAAGTTACCATTTAATACTCTGAGTTACCATTTAAGTAAAGGTTTGTATACTTTTGGTATTTTGTTCCCCAAACAGCTAAGTAATTAAATTTCAGTTGTGAAAAAAATCAGGCGCGTAATCATTAACCTATTTTTAGGTTTCTTTATGCTTACATTGGTTAGACCGTTCGTATGCAGTTGCTATACGATTACCCAACTGTTGAGAGAATCATGGAACAGTGGAACACAATGGTAGTGATGTAGAGTTTTTTAGAGTTTATTAAAATATTTTCTTGTCAGTACCCGGGAAAAAGGGTTTAGATATAATCAGATATATTTCAGATATCATCAGATATATTGTAGGTATAATCAGATATATTTCAGATCTAATGATATATGATTTGATCTATTCAGATATAATCAGATATAATCAGTTATTTAAACATATATCTGCTTATATATATTTAGATATAATCAGATCTAACTAGATATATTTAGATATAATCAGATCTGATATTATATCTGTTTATATCTAGATAGATATCGCCTGATGTGAGGTCATATCTAACTAGATATATTTTAACATAGTCAAATCTGATATTATACCTTTCTATATCTAATTAGATATTGTCAGATATGAAGTCAGATATAATCATTTTGTTAACAGATTTAATCATACATAATATCAGATCAAACTATATCTAATAAAAAAATAATTTATTTATAATATATATAAATAATATAGTTTGGACTTTTTCAAATTTGCATTAAATTGACATTGCCGCTTACATAATTTCATTTTAGAAATAAATTATCAAATTAATTTATAATTTAAAATTGAACAATAATATACCTAAAATATACATATAGATATATATAAGATGTGTATATAAAGTAAAATATGTGTTGAAATCTAATAATTTTAAAGCACAGAAGAAAGTTTAGATATGATTAGATGTAGTTTTATTTATATTTAATATATCTCGCTCATACTGATTCATATACATTCTAAAAAGAACTATTTCTAAGTACCAGTGTGGAGCAGTGGTTAGAGCTCTTGACTAGAAGTCGTGGGAGTGCGGGATCGAGTCTCGGGTCAGTCGATATTTTTTTTTTTTTTTTTTATTATTATTTATTACAAATGTTTATTAATTATATCACGCAACTTCATATTTTTTAATAATATTTATAATTTTCAATAAATTTATTTATTTATTTAAAATTTTTTAATCTGGTTAGATCTAATTATATCTGGTCAGATAGAGACAAAATCGAGATATGATTATATATTTTATAATTAATTATATGTGATTATATCTAAACCTTTTTTCCCGGGTAGTTATTAATAATATTAATAATTTTATGAAATCGCATAAACATTTATTGCTTAAAAATTCTTTATTTATCCTTTTTTATAACTAGTCAGCGCAAAAAAGTTGAATTTGGCTACTACATTTTTCTTTTCTGGACTTATCAAAGAAGTAAAAAAAAAAGAATTTTGTTGCGCATATGTTAATAAAAAAAATTTGGTTGATCCGACAAAACATTTGTTCTGCATTTCCATGCGAACTCCCACTTATTTTCTTAACTTAAATAATAAATAATTTCATAAATAAGACACGCTACTTTATTTTGAAAACTAACCTTTTAACAGTGAGATATTCTATTACACTGAAAAAAATGTTTAGTCATATTAACAAAAATTTGGTTGAGCCAACCAAATTTTTGTTGCTATGACTAACAATTTGGTTGAGCCAACAAAATTTTTTTTGATATGACTACACATTTTTTTCAGTGTAATTAATTAAATTTTAATCTCGTTTAAGAGAATTTTTAAGATTGGTTGTAAAAATAAAAAAATTGTGTTTTATAAAATTATTTTTAATAGCAGTAAAAAACAATAACGGTAAAGTTATAACGAATGTCTGCGTGAAGTTTGAGGTCAGTTTCCAAGGGAAGTTTCCAAGGGTAGTTTCTAGTAAATTACCAGTAAGTTTCCAAGGGAAGTTTCTAATAAGTTCTTATAAAGCTTCCAATGGAAGTTTTCCAGAAATTTCCAGTAAGATACCAGGAAGCTTTCAAGGGAAATTTTTGGTATGTTTCTAGGAAGTTACCAGAAAGTTTTCAAAGGAAGTTTTTGATATGTTCCCAAGAAGTTTTTAATAGAAGTTTCCGGGAAAGTTCTAGGAAGTTTCCAAGGGAAGTTTCCAAGGGAAGTTTCCAAGTGAAGTTTCCAATGGTAGTTTTCAAGGGAATTTTGTAGTATGTTTACATGAAGTTTTAAATGGAAGTTTCCGGGAAGGTTTTAAGAAGCTTCCAAGGGAAGTTTCTGATATGTTTCCAGGAAGTTTCCAATGGAAGTTTCCGAAAAGATACCAATGGAATCTTCCAATGGAAGATTCCGGGAAGCTTCTAAGAAGTTTCCAAGGGATGTTTCCAGTAAGTTTCCAAGGAAAGTTTCTAATATGTTTCCAAGGAAAGTTTCTAATTAGTTTTTAAAAAATTTCTAATAGAAGTTTCCAGAAAGTTTCCAAGGAAAGTTTTTGGTATGTTTCCAGGAATTTTGCAAAGAAAGTTTCCAGTGGAAGTTTCCAATGGAAGTTTCCAGTTAGTTAACAAGAAGTTCCCGAGGGAAAGTTTTGGAATGTTTCCAGGGACTTTCCAATGGAAGTTTTCGGGAAGTTTCTAAGGAAAGTTTCCGGTATATTTCTAGGAAGTTTCCAGTGGAAGATGCCGGGAAGCTCCCAGTAAGTTTCCAGTAAGTTTTCAATGAAAGCTTTTAATGGAAGTTTCCAGAAAGTTTCCAAGGGAAGTTTTTGGTATGTTTCCAGGAAGTTTCCAAGTGAAGTTTCCGGGAAGTTTTCACTTAGTAACAGGAAGTTCCCGAGGAAAGTTTTTGGAATATTTCCAGGAAGTTTTCAAGGAAAGTTTCCGGTATGTTTCCAGGAAGTTTACAAGGCAAGTTTCTGGTAAGTTTCCTTGAAGTTTGCAAAGGAAGTTATCAGGAAATTATCAAGGGATGTTTCCTAGGAAAACTTCCTATAAGGGGAAATTTCGCTATGACCAGGAAGTTTCCTAGAGACTTCCGTTAGCAACTTCCGACCTTACTTTGGGAAACTTTTAGGAAACTTCCCGAAAATCGGGTGCTGTTTCGAATGTGGGATGTTGAATCAGGAACCTGTAATGAGGAATCTGGAATTTGGATTATGGGAATGTGAAAAAAGGAATCTGGAATATATAATATGGAACGTGGAATCCGGAATCTGGTATGTGGAATCTAAAATAAGGAATCAGGAATCTGGAACACCCAAAACTCACAAATATCGAAACAGAGTTACGCTGGAATTAGAAAAAAGTCATCAATACTAGTACGATATCGATGGTGAATTTATACCTGGCAATAAACTGGTTTTTATAGATTGACATAATTTATAGAAACCCTGTTTACAAAATGTAATTAAATACACTGAGTCTTGAATTGCTTTCCCCCGATTTTTAGTTCTTTAAATTTAATATTTGATATTTATTTACATTAAATAAATAAATAAATGTAAATAAATTTTGCCATGAGTATAAGAAATTATTTTTAAAAAAATAGCATATAACTAATCAATTTAATACAATTTTATTCATCATTTTATTGTAATACATTTATCTCTGGCCTAAGGAAATTACAAAAATAAGTATTTTTAGCATTTCTATCACTTTCTTTTCACATTTTTGTATCGTAAATTCATCAAAACATATTTTAAATAAATATCATTTTAACAGCTTGTTAAACCACTCTTGTGGGTTTTAATTTCTCCGAAATAAAGATAGAGTGTCAGATTCAATAATTTACATAAATTTCTTCAAACTTACTGCCAGAAACAAAAATTAGTGAAAACTTTAATACTTCTATCTAGTGTGCATAAAAAAGAGTATACTAACTTAATTGACTAATCAATTGAATAGATAGGGTGATGGCCATAAATTTAAATCGAACTAAAAATTTCATTTTATTTTGGTTAATATAGTATTCGATAGATACCAACCTTTTTGTCACATATTAAACACGTTTTTTTTATTTACCCAATAAACTATCAAACTGAAAGTTGAATTTTGTAAATTTCTAAAATGAAAAATAATTAGAAAAAATAAAAAAATATTAGCGCATTATCTTCAATTGCCGTTAATGTTTGGCGCCTTTCAAAATTTAGGTAATGAATTCTATTTGTGAGCGTCACCGTTAAATTCCGCAGACGAAAGAAAGTTAGCACATAAAAATTTTAAATGCGTCCGAATATAGTACTACAAGGTAATGATTTTAGAATAATTTTACGTTATTACATTATTGCGTCTCTATTCAGGATTCAACGTCATACCCAAAAGTAACCTATTATTTTCTTTGCCCGAAAAAGGGTAACCTCCGATTTTGACAAAACTTGTCGCGCTTATGTATTTTGACTTGCTCATTACGAACATCAAAATAAAAATTAACGCAAGTTTAATTTTCATAATGAAAACCTTTAATCAAACGTTACACACAAATCTTTTTAATTGCTGAAAGTTAAAATGAACTTTTGTCATTTTCCTGCAAATTAGATCACTGTAAAAAGAAAAATTTTAAAATGCATTGTAGTCAATTTGAAGTTTTTTAAAGTATCTTATATTTTCATTTTCCATCATAAGAAATCTTAAAATGCATTACATTTTAAGATACTTTTGCTAACTTATTGGAAGCGTATTAAAAGTGACTACAAATGTATCTTAAATAAAGATGCCTACTTTTTGCAGTGAACCAACTAAATATCGAGTAAACAAATTTTTTGAAAACATTTATTTTTGATTATCTTTTTTTGGATTAATACTTCACTTTCATGATTTTAATCCTCAAAAGTGGTAAGAAAATACAAGTTGTAGAATCCGGGTAGTGCTAAAAGTAAACTCTTGGCTCTATTTTTAGATTATACTGTTTCGGTATCAAAATATAGTACTTTGATATTTTTTTTTTAGTGTAAAAGTTCTTTATGAATAAAGAAATTAAATTCGTTCTGAATCTAAAATGCGATATAAATAATCAAAATTAAATTTTACAACCTATTCTAATGATAAGAAAATATATACTTTCATCGTCTATTTTAGAAACATCAAAGATTTCTCACTATAAATCGCCAATAAAGTTGTATATTATAAATACTACTATTTTTGTACAATTTTAATGACAATTTATTTATTTATTTAACGTCATTTTCTTATCAAACTTTTATTACATAAAAATTCTTTATATAGTGTAGTCAATTAAAAAAAAATATTCTCTTTTTTTTTTAATTCAACAACTGAATTTACTGACAGAAAATGTATTTAATTAATTTATTCACCTCTTTTGCTTTTTTTAATTTGTTTAGATTCAATTGCATTTTTCATAGAATTCATACTAATTATAAATGCAATCAAGTTCCTGTTAAATAAATAACTATACATTTGTGCTGAAATAAATAATAAAAAAGAAACACTCTGAAGTCACTTTATGAGATGATCTTTATGATTATATTCAGGTCAAAGTTAGTTTTATAGGTTCAGCAAACTAGTTTTAAAATTTTAAATGAAATTATTAGGAAGGGACCAAAGTGGACCGGATGTTTAAAGGATGAAGATAAAGTAGGTCAAGTGTAAAATGGCGTGGGGTTAAAAAATAAAGCAATCCTAGTGGTAGAGGCAAAAATGAAAAGTAGCAAAATAATTCAAGAACGTGACGACCTTTAGGATAAATTTATGAGAAAACTAAAGTGATTATATCAATAGAATTAGAACCGGAATCGAAGGCTCGTCGTTTGCAATTCTTGATGCGAAACGAAACGAAAAGGTACCAATATCGACGGCCGAGTTTTCCAACTGGTTTCGTTTCTAACGGCTAATAACTGTGGGCCTGGCAGATCTTTTTTTGGAACGAATCCGTTATTCCTTTCGGCGATGAATGTAGACGCTCTCCGGACTTACGTTAGAAATCGGCCTGGTCCCATATCGCCCCCTGCAGCGACTAACCTCAATGGATACAAGTTACACATTTCTGTGCAAATCTCTAGGTATCAATTAATTCATTTTCAAAATAAACGATTATTCTTCAATTCTCTTTTATGTCTTTTGCTTCCTCATAAAGAAAGTATTGTAATAGAAAAAAAATGTATTTTTGCGTAGTTTAATATTTTTGTCTTGAGAAATCTAAAAATCGTATTTTTAGAAAATATCACTCTTTGTGTATGTGTAAGTTCCACTTTTAACCTAAATTAGTGAAATATTTGTTACTAATACAAACTGGTGAGGATTTCTACTGATTTTTAATCACTTCTTCCTAAAACTGTAGTAAAAAAAAAAAAGAATTTTTATATTAATGGAACTTGTCAGCAAATTTTGTGATTTAAGAGAGTTGCAAAGAAACATATATCATAATTGCGTGGACAATACTTTTTCGGACACTTCTCTCTAAATCTGAATCAGTGAAAATTTCACTGATTTTCAGTGACTTCTTTCTCTCGTTATGAATCAGTGAAATTCCACTGATATTTCACTGATTTAGATTTAGAGAATTGGTTTCTAGAAAAGTTAACTTGTAATTTAAAAAAATTCCATTTACCCAAAATATAAATTAAGATTTAAATCAGTGAAGGTTTCGCTGATTAAATCAACATTTTTCACTGATGTAATCAGAGAAATAAATATTCTAACCTCTAAATAATTTTTTTTTATTTTTATCAAAATTAAGAAATTTTTCAAATCTTGTTCTCTTGTAATTGTTGAAAAACATGAGGATGATGGAATCTCATTAATAGTAGCTAAATTTTGCTTTAAATAAATTGATTTATATTTTGTAACTTCACGGAGAGAAATAGATGCTACGGGGTACCATCTACCCGGAAAAAAATTAATCACAAAACTTGAAATAAGTTTAATTCTTAATTGCAGAGAGTTAAAAATATATCTAATTTCAGCATTATAATCAAACTTTTTATAATAAGTTATGCTTCATTTTGCAAAACGTTATATCAGAAAATGACATTTTAATGAAATTTCTAATTTAAAGATATGTTCATTTAACAATCTATACATGTATAAACCTATATAAAGGTTATGCTAAAACATAAATTCTATTATTCGGAAATATAATATTTAAAAATATTTATTTTGTGTGATTTAAAGAAGATTTGACTAAATTTAAATCGATTTCTTTTTTTCATTAATAATTTGTTTCCCATTAATAATTATTTTTGTCGATTACTTGTAAACAAAACGTTTTACCATTTCTTTTAAATTTCAAAACACATACATTCTAATTAATTCATTTTTGCTCTATAAATTTCAATAATAAATTAAATTTTATTTATCATGTGCTATTATAGAATGTTGAATTATACAATGTATATCATTAAAATATTATTTCTTATTCTAATAATATTAAAAATTTTCTATAAAGGATTGAAAAAATAGATAATTGTGTAAACTTAAAATGAACGTTTAAATGAACGAAATTATTATTTTGACATTTATTAGATTCAAACTTAATAAAAAATTATGTTTATAAATATGAATTAATTAATTGCAATATTTTAAGAATTATATTTTTTTTATATTTTGTGTAGCGAAAGTTATTTTTCAAAATATTTCCCTGCAAAAAAGTTTCGGTGTTTTCGAAACTGCAGGAACATGATAATCATAATAGTTGTGAATGTTGCTGCGATACGTTGGCTGGATCAGTCATTTGCTGTTTTTTTTCCATATATAACAGAATTAGAGATTTCTAATATCGTTTTTTGGCATAAGAATATGTGTTCTTTATATTATTAATATTTTAAACAGATATAAATCTTTATTTTTATTTTAAAGAATCAATTACATCTTACTTTTGATTTTAGAGATAATTTATGCTTGAATCTCATATTACATGCCAAATTTTGATATTAATTTTTTTCCGTGTAGATATTACCGAATCTAGATTGTACCAATAACTATCTGAAGAGGATAAAAATAATTTTTTACGGAGTACTATCACAAATGGTACTGGAACAGGTTGTTAATCTGTATAATATGATTCAATCGAAAAGAAATGATTAATCGATAAACCCTTAAAAAATACGATAAATATTAGGCAAAATTAAATTAAAATTAGCTTTTTAAACTAAACAAATAATTTTAATAATTATTTTTTATAAACAAATTTAGATTATTATTAGAGCTGTGCAAAATTGTAAAATTCGATCCTCTCCATGAGAATTTACATGGGCTCGGTTCGGTTCGAATTTCGATCCCATGCAAAATTCGAGTTTCTGCACAGCTCTAATTATTATTAATATGAAAAGAGAAAATTTTTCTTTTTTACATAGGAATTTAATAAAATAAGGTTAAGATAGAAAATGTAATTGTTTACTCTGAGTAAATATTTTAGCAATTAATAATATGACACACTAACCTAAAACCACGGTTTTTTAGAAATTTTTAAAAACTTTTTATAATTTTTTTTTTTTAACTATGGTACATTTCAGACGAGTAAAAATGAAATAGAAATAAATAATTAATCAGATTAGTCTTATTTGATAAGATCATTTGAAATAAACGAATACATTAATTTACATACCTACATATTATAATATGAATAATAAAATATTTTATGTTTACAAATAAAAAAATCTGTATATTTTGAATCGTTACCAAATTTTTTACGTTTTAATCAATCTTTGTCATATATATATGAAATCACTTACTCATTGTCAGAGTAAATTTTCTTTCATATGCCAAATCGAAAACTATAACTAATTAATTTCGTGTGAAATAAAAATACCCTGAATTCGTTAAATTTTTTAAAAAAAATTTAATTTCGGTTCCGGCTTACTTATCAGTTCATTTATAGTTTTGTTTTTTAATAAATCAAAAGATTCTTTGTTCATTTCATTTTCTGAAAAAATTAACAAAATTAATGAAAAATCGATTGTAAATACACTGAGAAAATAAACCTCTAGCCAAGCAGCTTTATTTCTAGGTTAGGGTTCCTCGGGACAAAACAAACAAAACACCGGCGATGACAATCAAACTTCTAGGATACCGGAGCATATGCTCTGCTAAAATCAATTAAGTGCTTTGCAGGTGCTATATCAACAACCTCTCTCTGCTAAATTTAATAAAAAATTGGTTGTATTTAGTCAACTTATTTTCTCAGTGTATTTTTGAGGTTAACTTTCTGAAATATGCGATGTTTATAACCTCTTGGAAAGGAATAAAAAGTATTAATTACCTTCAAATATCGCTATAACATTCTCCAAATTCTATTCCATGAGGAGAGGCTTTATAAAATTGGCTTTTTTTTATAAAGCCAAGAATGAATTTTCGTTAGCACCAAATTAGCACTATTTTCGCCTATATATCTGGCCATGACTTTCGCAAGAGGCTTAGAAATGAATTATGTTGTGAAGAAAAAATTTTACAATTATAAAAAATAAAGTTTCTGTTTCTTAAACCAGCGTTTTTGATAGTGTATTCTCAAATACACATTAATATTTTAAAAAGAAAATAGTTCCAGAGAGAGAATTAAACGAAGTTTAGGAAGAAAAAAACTTTAATTCTTTGTGTGCAATACATTTGGTGAAATTTCTTTTAAGGACGTTGGAACCCGAAAGATGAGAGTGGCGTAGAAACACTTTTTCCTCGTTTGCTCGAAAATTTCCCTTTTATGAATTTTTTTTAAAAACACTAGATACTTTTTCAAAAAACGGGCTATGGTAGACAAAAGTATTTGAGATAAGGAATTTTTTTAACATTTGTTTTATGCAAACAAATGTGCCTACGAGCGTCAAAATTAACTCCCCTTTTGACATTGCAAGATTTTCCGTAAAAGATGGCCGCCTCTCGTCAGCTGGGCACGGGCTACGTGACATAGGCCTCAAGTGAGCTACTGGCGGCGGCCATCTTTTACGGAAAATCTTGCAATCTCAAAACGGGAGTTAATTTTGACGCTTGTAGGCACATTTGTTTGCATAAAACAAATGTTTAAAAAATTCCTTATCTCAAATACTTTTGTCTACCATAGCCCTTTTTCTGAAAAAGTGTCCAGTGTTTTTAAAAAAAATTCATAAAAGGGAAATTTTCGAGCAAAGGAGGAAAAAGTGTTTCTACGCCACTCTCAGCTTTCGGGTTCCAACGTCCTTAACGTTTTAACTTCCAATAAAATAGGATTTTTATAAAAGTAGGTAATAGAAATAACTTTACAAAATATAAAATAAACATTCCAAAAGATTAGAAACATTTTAAGTTAAAATCTGATTGGATTATTAATATGTATCTATAGTTTGTAGGTTAGATTTGTTTACAAGTGGCGGCTTTTTTCCTTTGACCAATCTTTCTGATTTAGACAGATAATAATAAGAACAAATTTAAGATAATATAGATACCAGATAGGGCTGGCTTGAACATATCGTGCGCTATTTTTCACGACTGAATATTCTCCAAGCATAGTTTCCTGTAAAATAAGATATAAAATCAATAACTAACATAAAAACATGCATTAATAACACAGCCCCACAAAAAAATAAAAGTATCGGGGTTAAGGTATGAGACCCATATATTCCGATAAATGCATTTTGTTGTCCTAAATCCGAATCCGACATCAGAATTGGCCCAACACGTCTTGGTTTGACTCTAACCTCAAAAACACCTAAAAATGGCTTAAATAGAACTTTTTGTTTACTAGAAACTAAATCCGACTCCGAATGAATTCGTATCTATGGACAATATATTTTATTTAAAAATAGGTTTTCTTCAATTGCGAAAAACTAAAAAATTTGAGTTATGGATATACCTATGGTCAAGAGAAAAAATGTTTCTTTTTTATGTAGAATCAAAAAATATATATATTAAAAAATTTTAAAAAACTTAATATATGGGACGTTCTTTGTCAAACGGAACAGAGCTCTATCCAAAATTCCTATTGATGGATTTTAATAATCCTAGGCTTAAAATGTTCGTTATTGATTGCACTTTAAATGCCCGTTGGGGGTTTTTTAAAATTTCAAAATGGCGGCTGGAAAACAGTAAAGAATAGGGACATTACATCAATTAACATGCTAGAAAAAGAATTAACGTTCGAAACAATTGGCTAATGGCTTAAATTGTTAGTAACTGACGTCCCTAGAAAGTTATCATCCCATGTTGACAAAATCCAAAATGGCGGTCGAAATTTTTTAATTTTTAAAATATTACTAGATGCAATTGAAACCTTTTACTCGAGGGTTTTTGGGGTCGCTGATTACGAATATGATGTCAGTTTTTCAAAATTCAAAATAGCGGATCTAATATATCGGACGAAATTCTAAATAATCATCGGATTCAATTAAAACCTTTCACTTGGGGGCACCCCAATTCCACGATATCTGTATAATTACTGGTCGAGTCCATACCAAGTGATCACACCAATTTCAGTCATATTGAGTAATATTTACGAAATTGATATTTTGGGTTCCTTTAGGAGTAAAAAAAATAAGTTTTAATTATTTTTAAAAAATTCAAAATATTTTCGAAAATATTCAAATTCAAAATTTTGAGTACTATTTTTTTTGTTTTATCATAACTTCTGTAATTTTGAAGCAATTGAGATCATTTTTTTTTTAAATTACTCGTATTTAAATACTCTTTCAAGAAAAATTATAATAATTAAGAAATTGTTTATAATTAAATTTTTATTAAAAAAATTAAGTTATTTATTTAAACAAAATCTAAAGTATATCATCGATCTTTTTCAAAAAATTCATAAACATAGCCTATAATGTGCTTAAAAATTTAAGCCAAAGAAAAAGATGGTATGTATTATAGTTTTTGAGAAAAAAATTATTAAGTTATGCTAGCCCGGCGCAGACCGGTGTCACCGCTACTCAACGCGTAGTTCCGTAGTAACCGAAATGTATGTATATTATTACATAATATAAATACAGTTAATCGTCATGTTTATTTTTTTATTTTACAAATTGTGCTGTGCACAGAATTTGAAAAAATTTTTGTTTCAATTTTATTCTCAAGGGGTACGAAGGAATGAAATTTTTGTGTACCTTTAATGGTCATAGCTTGATTAAATCTTTCACTTAACAATTGTTTTTCAGCTTCATATTCTGCGTAATTACAAAATTCTACATTAATTTTCTCTAAACTGGATTTTGACCACTCGTATAAGTCAAGAGGAGTATTTTTTTAAAAAATTAGAAAAAAGTGAGACTAGTACTAATAATGACCCAAATTCAATCACTTCAACTACAAACGCAAAACGATAAAAAATCAAAGGATACAAACCTGTATATAAGTGAATTTTTAATTAAAGCTTGCTTGCTTATATAGAAAATACTCAACGATCTCTCTTTCGAGAAATACACGCACCTAGCGGCAAGTTAAGAACTACAAATGTTAGCGGCAAATTCGAAATCTTTAAAATATTAAATATTGAATTTAATTATAGATATCAACACAAATTCATATAATTTTTTCTATTATGTGAACTTATAAGATTGATTTGAAATTTTTTTTTACAAACATTGATTAAAAATAGTTATTTATAATAATCTTCAAATTTCATTCATTAATTCAATCTGTCAACACCTGCGAAGTTTGTCAGTACTTCGCAGTACTGACAAATTTTATGTTTCATACTTTATGTTTCAAATTTTTAATCATTTTTCTCCTTATAAAATTTTGTCATCTTTTAAATTTATTATAGTTTTCATTTCTTTCAACTATTTTCAAACCATTTTTATCATTCTTTAAGGGGAGAGATAGGTGAAATTTTAACTCAACAAAATTTTTGATGCTCAGAGGTGTCATTTTTTTTCTTACATCAATTAAGATGTAGAATTATGGTATTACATAAAAATTAAAAAACAATATTTTTTTGGTCATTTTCGAAATTTTATTTTTCAAAATCCATACGATGGATTGTAGAAAATCATTTAAAAATCCCACAAAAAAATTGTCGATGGAAAAAATGAAAATTGTGAAAGAGGTTTAATTTTTAAAATTTAAGTTTTTCTTAGAATAAATTTCTCAAACTCCGCAAATTATTTGTTTCTCTATTTTTGACATTACCCCATAATTTTAGGTCTAAAATTGCATAAGAAAAAAAATTAACACCCCTGAACATCGCGAATTTTGATAATTTTACCAGTCCATTATTTTTCTTTCTTCAGTTTTAAATTATTTTAATTATTCACTTATTTTCACTTATTTTTACCAGTTTTTAATTATATTAATTATTTTTCAATTGATTTAACAAATTTTCAATTATTATTCTTAAATTTTAATAATTTTCCCAATTTTTAGTTATTTTTATTATTTTTCTATAAATTACCAATTTTTTAATTACTTTTTTTTACTTTAATTATTTTCTCCGATTTTTTTAATTCTAAAGTTTGATGTCCATGTACTATGAAAAGATCAGTGTGACTTTCTGAAGCTTATAATTTAAATATAATACACTAACTATATTTACATTATGTAAAAATATACATACATTTCGGTTACTACGGAACTACGCGTTGAGTAGCGGTGACACCGGTCTGCGCCGGGCTAGCATAACTTAATAATTTTTTTCTCAAAAACTATAATACATACCATCTTTTTCTTTGGCTTAAATTTTTAAGCACATTATAGGCTATGTTTATGAATTTTTTGAAAAAGATCGATGATATACTTTAGATTTTGTTTAAATAAATAACTTAATTTTTTTAATAAAAATTTAATTATAAACAATTTCTTAATTATTATAATTTTTCTTGAAAGAGTATTTAAATACGAGTAATTTAAAAAAAAAATGATCTCAATTGCTTCAAAATTACAGAAGTTATGATAACACAAAAAAAATAGTACATAAAATTTCGAATTTGAATATTTTCGAAAATATTTTGAATTTTTTAAAAATAATTAAAATTTATTTTTTTTACTCCTAAAGGAACCCAAAATATCAATTTCGTAAATATTACTCAATATGACTGAAATTGGTGTGATCACTTGGTATGGACTCGACCTACTATAATCTACATAATTAAATATTTGTATTTCAAATGAGATTAATAAGAAACATTGAAAATTAGAAAAAATACGATATATACATAATTTTGTAACAAATTTTACGTACTTCACGTTTCTTAACATCATGCGCAGTGTAATCATCTAATCATCTAATACAAAAATTAGCAAAAAAACCCGTCGAAAAAGTTGCAAATTTCAACACATGACACCCGTTAACTGCATAATTACCTCAGTTTGTAACTTATTATAAGCCCACGCGAATTAATTTAAGTTGTTCTCAAAAGATATCAGTTTTACTGAAAAAGTGTTCACAACTAAAATATATATTTTTACAAGGCCTACAACTTTTGTATAAAACATTGTTTGATATTATTAGTATTTAATGAGATAAATGCAAAAAAAACATATTTACATGAGTTTTTTAATGGTTTTGACCTTGAAGATGACCTTATCGCCAATTCTCACTATGATTTTCGTATACAGCGCATCAAAATACGGAAGTATAGGAAGTTTCATTAAAATAGAGGAGGGGGGGGGGCATTTTCGGAACTACACCCACTTAGAATTAGTCAAATTAACAAGAGAAATGTACAAAAAAAGACAATATTCTTATAGCAAATTCACTTGTACACAAAAGTTTCAATCACTTCAGATATACCTCAATTTTTGAAAAAATTATAACACTCCCACATTTAAATAATCATTTTAATGAAAAAAAATCCACGATTTCAAACATTTTTTCCAAAATCACTGAAAACCACGTGCAACATGTTCTACCGGTAAAGTAAACAACTAAAGTTAGGTTAAAACAGTGACGCCATATTGAATCTCACGAATGGAAAGTATTAAAATTTATTATCAAAACTTAACGCCAATTAGGGACAATTAAGAACAATTAATAAATTTCTAAGTTTCAATTGTTGCAAATTTTGGTCAATCAATTTCTTCTAGAAGGGGGTGCATGTACTGATTGCGCAGAAGCAAACAAATCATCCAAAATCTATAATTGTCCACGTGGCTGTGAACTTTCTTCTTGCAACCTTTTCTGAAAATAAAAGTTTTAAAAAATTGTTGGTTAAAAGTGGAAGGGATATTACAAAAAGATAAATTTATTCCCGATAAATGAAAGGAGCAAATAAATTAATAAAAACCAAGAACTATAGTGTCGAAAGACAAAGGCATACTAATTTTATACTAATAATATAAGAGAATCCTCCGGTACTTTGTAGAATTTTACAAAATACCTGTGGATTTTCTTATTAGATTCACATACTACATAAAACCAGCTATCTTAAATTATAAAGCTCATAAAAATAGGACTATTTTTGGCTGAGTTGTACCCTATATAAGAAATCAGTTAGTTATAGATATAGGTATACTGCCATGCTTTTCACAAAGTAAGAGAGAATAAGTTATAGAATTTACCTGGGATAGATAAATACTAATAAAGTCTAAGATAAAGAATAGAGTGAGAAACGCAAGGAGAGTTCACAGGGTGGTTCTAAAAGCAAGAGAGAATAAGGTTACCTGGGATAGATAAAGACAACAATAGCATGCGAAACACAAGGAGAGTTCACAATTGCGGTTCTAAAAGCAAGAGAGAATTATAATAAGGTTACACGGAGGGAAATTCAGGAGAGAAGTTGCACCAAGAAGGTCGGCTGCTGTTTTTTCTTTGGGAGGAATGTGCGCCCAAGAAAATACAAGGCAAATTCAGTAGTAAAAGTCGTGGGCGCGCAGCTGTCCCACAGCTAGTGCATTAGATTTCACCAGTCAAAAAGTTTGGGCGCTCTCACAGAAGAGACAGCCGCTATTTCAAATTTTTCTCCGTGTACCTGGGATAGATGAAGACAACAATGGCGTGCGAAATGTGAAAAGGGAAAAGGTATAACAGGTGTCTGGGATAGATAAAGCCAGAGTAGAGAGAGAGAGAGAATGAGATTTTAAACGGTGTGAAAATTCTAAGACACCCTTGTATGAACTTGTATGAACATTTTGAAATTAATTTTGAATTGTTTAAACAATTTTGTTCATATTTTCAATGTGAAATATTTTAAAAGCTTACAACTTTTTAATTAGCAAAAGGAAAAAGAATGTAATTAATGTAATTTAATTGGTTTAATTGAATCGATTGTTTAAACAATTAAAATGAATTAAAATCAACTTTCGATAAAATTGAGCTCAAATTATGTGGTTTTTTGTCATTTGTATGAAAGAATCATAAAGAAGTTATTTGTTCATAATTCGCCGTGTATATTCAAATGTTTAAACAATTTTAATTTGTTTAGAAAAATTATGTTTCTTATGTTTTCGAAATTAAACACTTTTTTTAACAGCCATCGATTCTTTAGTAACAATTGACTAAAAATTTGTCCACTAAATATTTATTGTAGTTATTTATACAATCTAAATTGTTTAAAAAAATTGTTTTTTATTAAATTCTCTTAGAAGAATTTTTCTTTCGACTTTTCTGCATTTAAAAAATATCACGGATTTTCCGTCTGCAATTTTCAAGATCTTTTGATTGTTTAAACAATTTATATTTGTGGTAACAATTTAATTTTCCCATATTAGACATTTACTAATTTTTTTTCAATAACTCATAAAGGAAGATTTTTAAATCTTTTTTCCCTCATACTGTCATACTTACCCAGAAAGTTATTTTCCTTAATAAACAGCATATTAATTTAGAAAAATACAGTATTATTTATTTATTTATACAGATTAACGGGCTCTAGGCCCTTTGGTATATAAGTACTTAACAATAAAATAGATAACAAAGTGAAAGAAAAACTAAATTAAAGTATAAGAATTAAACATAAGTAATAAACTAAAAATTGAAAATTGATCGTTAGGTTGAGGTATGGATGTTGAAAATTACATTTTTCAGATTTGCGATAAACTGACTTAGCGGTTAACTAAAATCTAAGTTCGAATGTAAAGAGTTAGCCTCTTTACAGATTCTGTTTATTGTCGCGTTTTCACCGTATACAGTTCTATGTACGTCGAGATGAAATGGGGGAACTCTTTTGTAAGTAACACAAAATCTCTTCTTAGGATCTTGTCTTAAAATCATAATTGGCACAGCAAGATTGATTAAATCAAGGAGTTCAGAACAAATTATAGTTCCACTTACAATTTTGTACAGAAAAACTAAGTCAGCGTACAAGAACCTAGACTTCAGTTCATCAATCCTAAAATTATTTTTTAGGCTAGATATTCCTAGTAATTAAAAATATTTTTTTTCTTCTCTGCTTTGAAAAGTTTATGAATATCCAAATTGGAATATTCCTAGTTTATTCCACAGGAATATTCTCGGCATATTTAATGTCCCAATGTTCCAAAGGAATATTCCAGGAATATTCAGTGCTATTTGGGGTTTAATTAAGAAATTGGAAATTTGGTTATTGGTAAATTGTCAAAGTAAAAAAATTTGTAAATTGAAAAATTTGAGATTTGGTTATTGGAAAATTGACAAATTAGAAATTTTTTTATTAGGAAATTGTTAAATTAAAGACATTGGTAAAGTATAAAATTGGACAATTAGAAAATAAAAAAACGAGAAGAGCATAATTTTGCACGCTTTGGAAGTTCTATGTAAAAATCGTTTTAACTCACCTCGGTCTCCCCTAAGCTAAGCCGCGGAGTGCTGCTTACAGTTGGAGAGGGTCAATTAAAATGAAAGAAAGAGAAAGAGATACTGCTTGATTCTAAATCGCTAATTACCCCTCTTCTACTGTAAGCCACATTCTGGTGACTCCTCGAACTGGCGTTGAATGGAGTAAACAAAGTTGGGTGTAAACACGTTCAATGTGCCTTATCGGCACAATGTATAATAATGTACGATACGTAACCTTTTCATTTAGTATGTATAAGCATTCGACTGATCGAGAAGCTCACCAACAATAACAAAACAAATTCGACGAGGGCACGTGCCAAAGCCAAACCTTCCTCTTCCGCCAAGGCCATTTACGATCGGTGATCCACGGGTTGTATCACCATTCAAATTGAAAGTTCTTCGATCCCTCGTTTTCGTGATAAACAACTATTTCGGTATTTATGTTTAAGTAAATATGTACGTTTCTGACACATCAATCGCAAAAACAATAAATTAACCTCATGCACTTTAAATGTGTAAACAATAAAATAATCTTCAAAGTGCGTCATCTAGGCTCTTTCAAAAAATAAAAAAGTTTCTACTTTTCATGGATCAAAAAGAAAGCAAATACCACACGGCAAAATTGTTAATTCTTTTTCTCACTACATGATATGGGGTAATTAATCACTTGTAAAGACAAATGTCATCTATGCGTGCTTAGCTTTTACTTGACGGACCTGAAATTAGTTTATATAGTTTGATCTCTGTGTGTTCCTCACACTTCTTACTTTATAAAAAAACATCAAATAAAATAACAATTCGTCAGCTTAGCGCAACATCGTATCCTATTTTAAAAAGAATGGAAGTTCCTATTTTAAAAAAAACTTACGTTGTGGTTAACTTCAGACGTGTAACTCCATTTCCGAGTCTCCCATTGGTCAGTAGATATCAAACCTCACTATCGATAGTTTTCAGTTTCGATTTTTTGTTCTGCAGACGAATTAAAACCTTTTAATTAAATATTGTAACTTTAAGTTTATTTTATAAAATTTCTTATAATGTTAGCAATCTGAAATAACAAAAAATTTTATTAAAATAATTAATACATAGAAATTAGCTTTGACCTTGACTTCCCTATACGAGAACCTTTTCGACCAACTTCAGAAGTGTAACGCGTTTTATCAGGCTTCTGATTGGCTAGCAGATTTTCGATATTTTTTTTCAACAATAACATCACAGTGTTGACGTTTATTTGTACTATTTTTCAATTTATTTAAAATCTTTGTTTATTGAATAATTGCATTTTATGAAATAATAATAAATTGAAAATAAATTGTAATAATTAAGGAGTGATAGTTTAAGAAGTAACAGTGATTTTAGTGAAGTTGTTAAGGTTATAGTGTTTTGAGTGAAATAATGTTTTGTTTACATTGAGATTCGTTTCTGGCAGGTGAGTAATGATGTTTGGGGGTGTGTTAATAGAAAAAAAGAAGTTTTTGCGCTTAAAAATTGTTATAAACTATTTATATAAATAATTACACTTTATGAATTTTCTTAAACTGTTTACATTATAAACATTCATTAAGAAGAAAATAACAAAGCAAGAACGCACCTAATACTAAACAGGAGCAAGAACATACATTCGAATTCATATATGCCTTCTCTCGTCTACGCTTTAACGTGTATAAGACAAACGTTGAAGTGATAAGCCATAAATGATTTCGGCTGTTTCTATAATATCCATAAAAAGAGACAAGAACGTAACAATTCAGAAATTAACCTTTCTTGTCGAATATCAAGTTGTGTTTATATTTTTAATAGATGAGAAGGTTTAACCTAATTCTTTTAAGCCGTCTTAATAATAAGTTTAAATGCTTTTGACCTATACGGCTTTTTATTTCTTCATTTGTTATACAAATCGTTCACCCCAAGTGGAATGTACGCAAGTGTTTGTCAGAATTTGGAAAACGCGTAACTTTTAAGAACAAAGCAGAAAGTCCGTATCTTTGTGAAAAGGCTTAGAAACAGTGCATCTGTGTACACTGAGAAAAATGGATATATTTAAACATAATATTTTAGACATTCAAACTAATATTTTTAATGTCTAAGATTTTAAGTTTGAATATCAAGATATTAATATCTTGATACTAAGTTTTAATATCTGAATATTTAATTTTAATATCCATGAACAGCCATTTTTCTCAGTGTAGTTTTTGTACCTACAGAACATGAGTAGTTTCTGAAAAGACCACTAAAGATACGTACTTTCCAACCTATTCTTAAAAAATACGCGCCTTCCAAATGTTTCAAAACAGTTGAGTACGTTCCACTTGGGGTGAACGAAATAATAGCATTAATTTGACGCCCCTAATGAAAAAAAAGTATTGGATTAAGTATTGGGAGTAAGTTCTGGATTAAGTATTAGATTAAGTATTAAAGTATTGGAATAAGTATTGGTTTAAGTATTGGAAACCCCAATACGTTTTTCGTCAAACATTCTTAAAAATTTTACTGGTTGCGCACTAAGTTTCTATGGCTCCCAGCTCTGCGCAGTAGTTTTTCTGTTAATTTAAAACGTAGAAATACATGGAACGCAAAATTACAGTTCCACATAAAATTAAAAAAAAATGTGTTTAAAAATATGTTACGCGAAAATAGTATTGGATTTTCCAATACTTAAACTAATACTTATTCCAATACTTCAATACTTATTTCAATACTTAATCCAATACTTATTTTTCATAAGGTGCGTTTCGGTATAAGATCTTATACCCTCATTAGAGCAGCACTATTCATTATAACATTTCTTTGTTTTTAATTTTTGTTATGTATACGAATTTTATATTTTATAATTTTGCTTAATTGACATTTCTTTTGAACATAACCTAACTTTTTTTAAAAATTTTTTTCAAATAAAGCATACATTTTTTATTTTTAATTTTAATTTCAAATAATCTTATCAAAAATTTATTAAATCAAGATTTTTGCGATCAATCGGAAGTTACGCATTCATTTGTTTTATATCGATAATTACGAAATGATTAAAAAATTTTGACAGGTTCAGAAAATCAACACAAAATTAGAAATGAAAAAAACGAAAATGCAATAACTTAAATAGTATAAAATGTGGGCTTCCAAATAAAGTTTTTTAAAAATGTTAATTTAAATGTTAAAAGTTTCAGAGATTATTCCATAAAGATATATATATGATATTATTTTATTTTGCGGAGTAAAAACCACCGAGCAACCGAAACTACTATTCATGTTATATTCTGATGAACATGGACGAAAGACTTGGACCAGACAATGTCTCATAAATGCCAGTTACGTTCAAGGTCTTACGAAATTTACGCTTCAATCCTGTGCCTCCATTTCCATTCCTTTTCTGGTCATCATTTTTTACCTCACTCTTTAAGTCTGCAACTATTTTTGCAGTAAACCTGCCAGTAAAGAATAAAAAGATCCAGAAAAAATTAACACACTGCTGAAACAAGTGAAAATACTTATTCTGAATAGATGATTTACTGTCGGAAAAATCGAAACCTTTCATATTTTTAGCAAAAAGTTTTCTTACTTTTAACTTGGATTTTTGTGATTTCTGTAGCAAATTATCATGGAGGCAAATTTTTTTTAAAAAATAAAATGTATTTCGTTGATGTAAAATTTAAATGATAATTTATTTGATTAAAATTTACCGGGTACGTGATTGCAAATGTCAAATCATAAAAAAATTACTAAATGACAGTGCTAATAGTAAAAATTGGAACATTCAAAATTTCTAATCCAATCATTTTTTCATGTTTAGCAAAAAAACCAAACTTTAAATTTAAAGTCAGCATGTCAAGAATGATTATCTTTTTTATTTTTTTCTATTTTCAATTTAATTTCGTTAATTTAATGAAACTTCTAAAGAGCCATACTTAACACTCAGAAAAAAATTTCTTTTCGACAACCAAATTTTGTTTGAATCAACCAAAAAAATGCATTGATATACAGTTAAACAAATGTTTGGTTTATATAACCAAATAATTTGATTATACATATTTGTTTGAATTAACCAAATGGTTTATTACAGTTGACTAAATGTTTTGTTTAATACAACCGAAAAGTTTGTTTCATACAAACAAATTAATTGTATTAAATTTATTTGGTTCGTTCAAATAAATATTTTGATATACACAATCAAATGTTATTTATTTTTCTTTAATGTTTGAATTTCCTAATTAAATATTTTATTTGTATATTATTAATTAATTTCCAATTTTATATTTATATAATTTCAAAATAATAATAATAATCATCATAATAAACTGGAAATTAACTGATAAATATGCAAATAAAATATTAAGAAATTCAGATGTTACAGAAAAATGCATAACAGTTAAGCATTTTTAGAAACAACATATTTTCTTCTCTTCAAGGTTGTTTTCTTACGGAGCGTTTCTCCGTAGAAGAATCTTTTACTTCCAAAATTAAAGAATTGAAAAGTCATAATAAGTCACTCAAATGTTATAAGCACAGTTAAACACACGATGTGGTCGATGTGTTAAACATAACCTGCAGGAAATCAAAATCTCTTTTATACACTATAATAACCTAAAACACTCTATAGATCACCTTGTAGGAAGTTTCCACGTAATCCAATTTCTGAAATAAGAAAACAACACTTACTAAATTTATAAAACACAAGTTATAATAATAGAAAAGCACTTTATACGCAACGACGCGATTGACATGACGCTTGTTTAAATGCATCTCGAGTTTGACTATATATTATATCTATTTGAATCAACCAAACTTTAATTGAACGGATCAAAACATTTGGTTAAATAAACCAAACTTTTTTGTTGACTGAAATAAATGGTGCTTTATTAAACACTTATTTTAGTCCAAAGAAAGAGTTTGGTCGAACGAAACAAATACATTTAAATAATAATTTTTTTTCTGGAAACCAAGGCATTTGTTGCAAGAAACCAAATGCTTATTTAATCTGATAAAACTTTTTTGTTGTATCAAATAAAATAAGTTAACTAAACGGTTTGTTTAATTGAACTAAACTTTTTTTCTGAGTGAAGTTATGCATAACGTTCTATGACAGTGGAGAGGGTCGAAGTTTAAGAAATTGTGACGTTTGACTTAAAAAATTTCTCGAATGCAAAAAACAAAAATTCTATTAAAAGGTAAAAATATATTGTGAATAGTAAAGTTGCTATCGAAAAGTGCGTTAAATCTGTAATATATGCACTTTTGAGCCTCAGCTAGAAAGAATTTCTCTGACGGATTTATGCATTTACGAAAGGCCAATAAGCTAATAAATAACTTAAGTTTATCGAGGTGAATGCCACTGTGTTACTAGATTACTATAATTTTGTAAAGCTGTTTCAAACATAATTTATATCACGGGCTTAATCATTAGCTTTGGCGAAAAAATTAAATCTAATAAAGTAACTATGAAAGTGTACTTAGGCAATTTTTATTTTTTCCTCTTAAAAAGCGCACTAGCAGTAATTCGACACTTATGATCGCATCTCAATTCTAAAACCAAAAATTAAATTAATTTAGACCTCTTTTTAATCTCATTCAATAATAAAATTACCGACTTCTCAACCAAGCAGTCATTAAAAAGTCATTAATTATAAGCGTATACACAAAGTATTTATCGATTCTTAAACGTTCATTTACTTTTTTTACTTTTCGTAATTTTTGCTCTGTGCAACTTCATTTTATAATTTTTTATATCTATCAGAGTAGCATGAATTTACATTATTATTATACATTATCATACATTTTTTAAAGCTACTTTTTGTACTTAAAATTTTTTCCGTACTTTACATTAGTTTACATTACCTACTTTAATAACAATTATTAAAAAATGTTCCATTTATTTTTCTAACCTTCTGTATGAAAAATGTTATCAATCATGCAATTTTTCTGAATTTAACACAGTTTATGTTGTAAGAACTATAATTGAAACAAATTATTTAAAAATGTTAAAACATCGTTTCTCAGCCAATATGATAATTAATTCTTAAACCACAGATTCCGATTAAATATGTGGGCAGTTCTCCGTGGCGGATCTAAGAGGGGGGCACAGGTGCATGACTCCCCAATAGCTTCTAATTTGTATAGATATAAGGCATTCTAAAAAATTACTAATTTAATGAAAGGTAAACGAGTTTTCTTTAATCCAGTTAGTACAACACAACTAATTATTATTAGTGAAAAACTACTAATTCAGTAGACAAATTTGACTAATTATATACAGCTCAAAAAAAAGTTTTGGACCAAAACACTACACTATACTATATTCCTATTTATTTCTTCGTTGAATCTGAAATCAAAGTCAGCATTGCTAGAATTCAAAAGTTTTTGCGATAATCTTACAAAAATACTAAAAAACCAGAAAAAAACCCAAAAAATGTTTTTTTTCTCCGGGACACTATGCTAGTGTATTCCTAAATATTTTACTCCGCCGAATCCAAATCCCAAGTCAGAATTGCTATATTGGTAAACTTTTTGAGATAATCTCAAAAAACACGAGAAAACACGAAAAAAGACCCAAAAAAATTTTTTTGTCCGAGATATTACGCTAGTGTATTCCTACATATTTTTCTCTGCTTAGTCCTAATCCGAATTCAAAATACTCAGTTCAGATAATTTTTTTAGAGAATCTCAAAAAACTGCTCAGAAAAACGAAAAATCGCATTTCTTGAGATTATCTAAAAAAATTAGCTAAAAAAAAACTGCTCAAAAAAACAAAAAATCGCTTTTCTTGAGATTATCTAAAAAAATGTAGCTAAACTGAGTATTTTGAATTCAGATTAGGTCTAAGCAGAGAAAAATATGTAGGAATACACTAGCGTAATATCTCGAACAAAGAAATTTTTTGGGTCTTTTTTCGTGTTTTTTAGTATTTAGCAATTCTGACTTGGGATTTAAATTCGGCGGAGTAAAATATGTAGGAATGCACTAGCATAATGTCCCAAGAAAAAAAAAACATTTTTTGGTTTTTTTCTATTTTTTTAGTATTTTTTTAAGATCATCTCAAAAAGTTTACCGTTCTAGCAATTCTAACTTGGGATTTGGATTCGAAGGAGTAAAATATGTAGAAATAAAGTAGAATAGTGTCCCAGAAAAAAAACAAACATTTTTTGGTTTTTTCTATTTTTTAAGATTATCTCAAAAAGTTTACCGTTCTCGCAATTCTAACTTGGGATTTGGATTGGGGGGAGTAAAATATGTAGGGATATACTAACATAGTGTCCTGGTCAAAGAAATTTGTTTCGTGGTTTTAATTTTCTTTTTTAAAAATGTTTAAGATTATCTGAAAAAGTTTACCAATCTAGCAATTCTGTCTTTAGATTTTTTTTATGTTCTTTAGTTGTTTTTAGAGATTATTTAAAAAGTTTTAGTCAATCTGGTTTTTCTGTCTTCTGCTTCATATTCAGCGGATGTAAATACATAGAAATCACTAGTGTAGCGTCACGCACAAAAAAAATTGTCCTGGTTTTTGTCGTGCTTTGAGCAGTTTTTTGAGATTATCTCAAAAATTTTAGCCTATTTGGTTATGCTGTTATCGGATTCGGATCAGCGTAAAAAAACACGTAAGATTACACTAGCAAAGTGTCCAGGACAAAAAACTTTGTTTTTGATTTTAGTTTGCTTTTTTAAAAACTTTTGAAATTATCTCCAAAAGCTTACCAATCTAGCAATTCTGACTTCAGATTTGGTTTAAGTGAAAAAAAATACGTAGAAATTCACTAGTGTAGAATCCCGTAAAAAAAACTTTTTTTGGGTTTTGTTTCTTGTTTTTTAGTATTTTTTTTTTTTAGTTTGGTTTGTCTAGAACCAGTAAGGCACATCCTTTGAGTGTAATCGACGGACGGACGGATAGACGGACAGACTGACGGACACAAGTGTTTCGTTTTAAGAACATCAGCCCTTGTCCACGAAACCCTAAAAAATAAGAATTCAATGTGTCGGAAAATTATTAATGTTTGGTTTTGCTTCCATATTGAAACCACCAATTTGAGTTTTGCAAATTTTGATTTTGAATTTAATCAGCAACCTTAAAAACATTGATTACTTAATCAAATGAAACCTCTTTTCTACAAAAGCTTTTCTTTAAAAAATCACCATTTTTTAAAATTTATAATTTATTTATTTGTACGTCATGGAATTCAAACATTGAATTTTATGCTTAAAGAGACGGTGAAAGACACAATAATCAACAAAATTAATTGATAAATCTTTTTTTTTAATCTTTTATCTTAACCCCTTGTTTGAGATGAGGTACACCAACGTCATCACAAAATTGCTTAAACTTGTGGATGACGTACGTACAATTGTACTCGATGATGAAAACAAGAAAATGGATTGACGTATTTTTAAAATGCTACCAAGTCGCTGAATATAAATTTGAAGTGACTTTTTCTCAATTCAAATTAATATAAGAGTTAAATTGCATATATAATTTTTAAAAAATCTAAGAAAAATAGTTAAGACATTATATTTATTGAATATTTTCCTAAATTGTATAGGTATAATTTTGTTCACATCTTTTTTAAATAATATCTTAATTGTGCAAAATTACAAAATATAATTTCGTTTAAAAGAAGAATTTTTAAATTGAGCCAATTTAATAATTTCCTTAAGCTTTGCTTTCTTTCTTGAAAATGTAAAATTTGTGCAATATATTCATGAACACGAAAGACAAAGTATCGAGGACACAGTTACGGATGCTGCTCGTAAAGAAAAGCACAGTTTAACTCTACGGTTGGTTAGAGGGCCGAGGAGGATTTTGTTAGTGTGATGGTTGGTAGTTTGGCAGGTTGACTGGCCGATCACCCGTTACAATCACTGACCACTGTCAATGGGTCACTAACCTCTCAATCTCCGTTGCACCCGAAATTTTAAAACACCATGTCACGAAGACTATATCCATCGATACAATACTAAAAAATGCTACTTAAGTCCAATATCCTTTCAGACTGCTTATTATACCTGATCAATTTTAAGCCTTTGAAATTCATCTTCTTTCCGAACTCTTCCTCATTCAAGAAATAATACCTTTTATCCAGAAAATCACTTCTTGGGATACAAAATCTCTACGCAAAAAAATTTCTTTGTTTATGAAGAAAATTATTTACAATTGTTTGCAAACATCCTGATCAGTTCGAGGAAAATGAAAAAAGAAAAAATTTAGGTAATAAAATTTACTTTAGAAATCGTTAAATGCATTTCTTGTTTATTCCGTTCAAACAAACCTTTTATCGAGGCGCTAACAAAATATTTATTTAAATTACAGAAGCACAATTTGTTTTCGTCAACAAAACATTTACTTTACTGGATATCTAAGATAATATTTGCTTAATATGAAAAAATACTATTGACATTATGAAATATTTCTTCTTGCGGGTTATACTTTTTAATGATAAATTCTTAATAAGGAAGTGAATACAGAATATAGAAAAGTCCTGTATAGATAAAACTAAAAATTTGATTATGAAATTATCGAAAATTCTTTTTTTGTTTAATCAATTACACCATATTCAATTTATTTTGAATTTTTTAAACCTGACTTGGAATTCGGAATTAGCGATGACATAACAGATTCTGAAACGGTTATCAAAATTAAAAAAAATAGTAATATTTATTGGATAAATTTGAAAATATGACTTTATAGTCGAAATTAGACAAAAATAGCATATTTACGCCATTCTAAAAATTTTTTTAAATTCAACTCTGTCGTAATTTCAACAAAAATTGGACTGCATTTGGAAAAAAATTTAACTGGATTTTAAGGAATTTAAAACGAAAAGCAATTGTAATTCCATGGAATTCCATTAATTACAGTAGTTTCAATTAATATCGAGAGTATTCGAAATAAATTAAAATGAATTTCTTGTAAGTGTACATACTTCGAGGAAAGCTCATTTTAAATTCACATGGATTTCCGGTAATATATTTATTGAAATTTCAAAAGAAAATCAACTGATCAAATTCCAAATGAATTCCGACTGATTCCCAACAGAATTATAATTCAATTTAAACGGAATTCCGACTAGATTACTAATGAATTTTGACTGAATGTAATTGAAATAAAACAAAAATTCAATTAAAATGATATTTAATTCCAGTCATTGTTTGAAGTTAGATTATGACTAGATTTCAACTCATCGAATTTCCTGTAATTACAAATACGTCAACTAAATCTTATCCTTAATTCGCCTGAAATTCCGGTAATTACTGACATTCCGTAAGATATCCGACTGATTAAATTACAGCTAAATTCCAACTCGATTCCTAACAGAATTCTAAGTAAATTTTATTAGCGTTTGGGAGGTTTTTCAAA
Organism: Ganaspis brasiliensis; assembly: GCA_037103525.1. Lineage (NCBI taxonomy): Eukaryota > Metazoa > Arthropoda > Insecta > Hymenoptera > Figitidae > Ganaspis > Ganaspis brasiliensis. The sequence continues at coordinate 249,179 of JAZKLR010000074.1, read as the reverse complement.
ATAATTTAATCCAAATTAAAACAGAAATCGAATTGGAATTCCAAATGAATTCAAATTAAGCTTAACGAAATTAAAACTCTATTTCACCTGATGCATTTCTGATATTTAGTTAAACTACTTCGAAATTTCATTTTAAATTTCCATGTCATTCCCGTAATTATTAGAATTCTGAAGGAAATCCAGCTAATTAAATTCCAACAGAATTAAAACTGATTCCCAACAGAATTCTAATTAAATTTCAACTAAATTGGATTACATTCCAACTATATTGAAACTTTCGACTGATTAACAACAGAGTACTGATTAAATTTTATTAGCATTCGGACGGAGTTCTAAAGAAATTTAATCCGAATTAAAACAGAAATTGAATCGGAATTCCATGGAATTACGCTAATTATAGAAACTTTAATTGAATCTCAGAAGAATTCCAAATGAATGCAAATAAATTTCAACGGAATTAAAACTAGATTGCACGTGATGCATTTCTGATATTTATTTAAATTATTACGAAATTCAATTTTAAATTCCCATGTCATTTCGGTAATTATTAGAATTCTGAATGAAATCCAACTGATTAAATTCCAACTGAAATCCGACCAATTCTCAACAGTATTCTAATTAAATATTAACTGAATTCCGATTAAGTTAGAAAAAAAAAATTTACTGAATTTAATTGAGGTTAAAACGTAAATTTAATTAAACTGCTACCGAATTCAGGAAACTCCTTAAATTTTGATAAAATTCCACGCAATTCGATTAAATTTCAACTATGTTACGATTTTCGATGAAATTAAAAACAGAATTCTGTTTAAATTTTAATAGCTTTTGGGCAGCATTTCAAATGAATTTAAACGAAATTGAGAAAAAAATTGAATCGGAATTCTATATGCAATTCCGGCAATTATTGAAATTTCAACTGGAAACAAACGGAACCCTAATGTAAGTTGGATACATTTAAATTTAGTTAACATAAGTTCGAACAAAAATTCTAATGAATCTTATTCAGAATTTCTGTAATTGTTATTTGAACAGAATCCTCAAGATCCATTAATTATTATTATTATTATTATTATCTGAGGAATTTCCTACAGAATTTAAACAGGATTTCGAATACATGGTGTCGGAATTTCGATAGAATTTTGAATAATTTTTTATTAAAATCCAACTGTTAAATTATTGTTGAATTATTGTTAAAATTCTTACAGAATCATTGACAAAATTTAAAAATTATCGGAGTACACAATTCTGACAATATTATAATTAAATTCCAACTGAATTACAACAGGGCTCTCATTGAATTTTTAAGTAATTATAACTGAACTATACTCTTAATTGTTTACTCAATTCCAACACAATTCCGTCGAAATCAATAAAACTACAAACATATCCTCATTTAATTCCGCAATGATTTCTAATTTTTAAAATTTGGAAATTGTTTTTAAAGTAACACCAGAATTCAAATTGGATGTCAATCATAGTTTCTATTATACTCCAAGTGAATTCCAAAGTTTTTTGAAATTTTAACGAAGGCGTCGTGAAAATCCAGCAATTATCAAAGTTTCGACAGAATTCCGACACAAATACGACAGAAATTAGATTGCAGTTTCTATCGATTTCCAAAGGAATCGTGACTAAATTCTAACAGAATTCTAATTAATTGATTTTTATTGTAGACTTTGGTAATTAATAAAATTTTAAAGGAATTTTAATTGGATTTCACTCAGAATTCAGTTTGAATTCGAAAACAATCCGTTTCTTACCGAAGAATGAAATTCATAATAATTCGAGCTGAGTTTCAATAAAATATTGCCTGAATTTCACAAAACTATTTATTGTATTTTAATAAAATTTTGAGGAAAATTCAATAGGAATTCCCATGCTATTTCGGTAATTTTTGAAATTATGACAAAATACCAAATAATTTAAGAATAATTTTAACGCCCGTGTAGAAAAGTTCCCAGTAATTCCCAGTTTGTATGTGGGCGCCAGTTGGGGCCAACCTGGGCTTCCCAATTTTGATCAAATACGTAAATTGTTACTAAATAATAGTTTCAATACTAAACTTATCGTCAATCTGGCTTTATATATTGCGATTTCCCTCTATTTCAATTTAAAAATTCATGAAATTCGGTCAAAGCGCTCAAGGTTTCCCATGCAAAATGCATGGGGAAAAAACTTTTTCATAGAATTGATAAAAATTCCATGAAAATTAACATTTTTTGATCGGATAAAGCTGTTTCTCCTCAGGAAAATTTAAAGAATAAGATCCAATAATTTATTTAACAAACTTTTTATTATTAACTATTTTTTAAAGGGCCATAAAAAATCTTCATAAACGAAAAAAAAATGTAAGATCGTTAAAAAATATTCATTACGATTTTTACAACATTTTCCACCAAAATTTCCTTTAATTAAATAAAAATTAGTTACTAACAATTAGTCCATGTATTTTTTAATTTGTTTAAACAAATTAATATTGTTTATCTGAAACTTTCTATCTAATAGAACTAGAGAGTTGTAACTTTTTTCTAATATTGCGTCTATTTAAGTTAAGTAAATCCTTATATTAGAAAAAAACAAAAATATAAAAATTGTTTAAACAAATTAATATTGTTTATTTGCAATCTTTCATCTAATTGAGTTACAGGGTTTAAACAAAAAATTTCATAATTATGGATCTTCGTTTACTATAAGTTTTGGGTGTTTATAGGCTTAAAATTTTGCAAAATTAAGAAAAAGTTAAACTCTTTAGCTCAATTCGATGAATAATTGCAAATAAACAACATTAGTTTGTTTAACCAATTTTTATAATTGTGGATTTTCGTTTATTATAAATATTCAGCTTTGGTATTCTTAAAAAGTTGCAAAATTAAAAGAAAATTTTAAATCTAAAGCTCAATAAGATAAAAAGTTGCAAATAAACAATATTAATTTGTTTAAACAATATTTATGATTGTGGATTTTCGTTTATTATTAATATTAAGCTTTTATAGGTTTGAAAAGTTGCAAAATTAAGAGAAAATTTCAACTCTCTAGCTCAATTAGATGAAAAATTACAAATAAACAATATTAATTTGTTTAAACAATTTTTATAATTGTGGATTTTTGTTTTTTATTAGTATTAAGCTTTCATAAGATTGAAAAATTGCAAAATTAAGAGAAAGTTTCAGCTCTCTAGCTTAATTAGATGAAAAGTTGCAAATAGAATATTAATTTGTTTAAACAATTTTCATAATTGTGGACTTTCGGTTATTATTAGTATTGGGCTTTTATAGGTTTGAAAAGTTGCAAAGTTAAGAAAAAGTTACAACACTCTAGCTCTATTAGATGAAAAGTTGCAAATAAACAATATTAATTTGTTTAAACATTTTTAATAATTTTATATTTTAGTTTTTTTCTAATATTAGGCTTTACATAACTTATATAGTTACAAAATTAGATAAAAGTTACAACTTTCTAGCTCTATTAGATGAAAAGTTTAAATTAAAAAATATTGATTTGTTTAAACAAATTAAAAAATACATGTAACAATTGTTATTAACTAATTTTTCTATCATTAAAGAAAATTTTGGTGGAAAATATTGTTAAAAGTTGTAATGAATATTTTTTAACGATCTTACATTTTTACGATCTTTTTTAGTGAGTTGGCACTAACCGGGTTGAGCATTACAAGCCCACTAATTTCCCAGTGGGAAGACCCAACTGGGGCCCACCTTAAATTTGGGAAACCCATATGGGGCCCAACTGGCGCCCACCCAACTTTTCTACACGGGGCGGAATTTCAAATTATTGTTATCTCAATAAAATTCCAGTAATTTTTAATAATTATTGAAATTCGGAGTAATATCCACTTGGACTTCACCCAGAATTTCAGTTTGTAATATTTAAATTGTTTTTCGGGAATTGTTTAACCTGTGACGAAAATTCGAATGGTCATAATTTAGAATTTCTAAGGATTTTCAAGATAATTCTAGAAGTAACTAAAATTTTGACGTAATCGTAGTCGAAATACAACAATCATCCAAGTTCTGGATATATTTCCATAGAATTCGGAATGATTATATCAAAAGAAATCTGACTGAATAAATATTAAATATTAAATTCGGACAGAGATAATAATTTTTTTTTTTCAAAAGTAGCATTTAAATTTTTTAAAATATTTGACTACAGTCGGGCATATATGACTCAACTTAATATTCAATTGATACTTCACATGTTCTTGTTTTAAATTTAAAATTTATGTTTTCTAAAATATTAATGATAATACTTTGTTTAAAAAAAGACGTGTCACCTCACAAATTCGAAAAAAATTTTTACGTGTTTTTTCAAAATTTAAAATGAGATTTTAATTTTTTCTATAAAATATTTTACCTATCTTGATAAGCATCTTAGGTGATGCGATTTCAGTGGGTCTTTTCATAGTAAAGGTATGTCATGGAGTATGACGTCACTGGCATAGGCAAAATTTGTCTGTAAACATTTTTCTTAAAATACTAAATATTTTGACATTAAACTTGGTAGAATTACTTAAAATATCATCAAAAAGCTCTGTCTGATCCAAATTTGTTTCAATTTATCCTTGAAATTAATTTTTTTAATTTGAAAATATCAGCGAATTTTCAAAAAATTGTTGGCAAAAATCAAAAAAACTTGGGCCACACTGACCTTTTTGATGATATTTAAATAAAATCTGCAAAGTTTTGTCACAAAATATTCAGTATATTTTGAGAGAAAGTTTACAGACAAATTTTGCCTATATTAGTGACAACATTTTTCATCACATGCCCTTAAATATAAAGGAAATTACTTAAAAAATGTATTTAATTCAGAACTATAAAATAAATACCATTAATAGAACTTTTTAAATTAGCATATTCTGTTAATTATTAATAAGAAAAAATCCTTCTAAGCAATCGCTTTTAATTAATTAAACCTGAATAATTCAATAGTAAACAATTCGTAACGGTTTTTATTATTCTAAAATTGCAGTCATTAATTTTTATTACTGATATTTCGTTAATATAGATTATTAGTCTATTATTGCGTAATTTTCTTATGTTTATAACAATAAATACACTAACTACCATTTCAAATCGTATACGTCGAACTTTAATTTATTAAATATTACATTAAACATAAACATATAAAAATACTGCGATTGATTATTATTTATTTGATGTGCACAAAATTTGAATGGTAGCTTGAATTCATTTTCGAAATTAGAAAAACAAATTCGTGTCGTCACGATTAGGACTTCTGCATATCACGTTTTGTTACGTTTGGTCAAGAACCCCCCCCCCCCCCGCCCCCTTCTGCTACAGCGTGACGTCATTTGTGAACGTTCCCTATGTTGCAAATTAATTTTTTTTTAGATCTACTTCTGCTTATTGCAGAGAAAGTTAAAAATATAAACTGTAATAAATTTTAAGAATGGTTCTAACAAATATTACTTACCTAAGTTCATAGTAACCATTAATGACAATATTAACAGATTCCTTGCACCGCTTGGAATAAAATAATAAAAATTCTAAGAAAATTCGAAATATCATCAGAAAATCAAGTAAATAATTATAATCATATTTAGTTTACTTTAGTTTTCCCAGGAAAATCTTACTAAAATATATATTAGAAAATTTCATTTTATGGAAATTTTATTTATTTTTAATTATATATATTTATCTACCTTCCTTCACATTATGGTCATTTTAAAGTTAAACGACCTTTTTCATTGAGAATTTTATTTTAAAAATGACAACAAGTGAAAGAGCTGGAACTATTAGGGAGTAATGCAACAAGACAGAGGATAAATAATAAAAATTAATTTCACCACTCAGCGAATTTGGACGATGACGCTCCAGTCTGTGGTATTATTACCTTACTGATTATTTATTGGGTCAAATTATGTAATCTGTTCTGTTTGATTTGCTTCATCAAATCGATCATGATGAATTTATTGAACGTAACACCTCTTATATGTTGCATATAATATAAAATTTTAAATTATTAGAGAATCATTTCAGTGTATTTTACCCTAAATTTTTGTGGTCTATATTTGGAAAAATATAATAATTTAAAGAATTGATGTGTGCACAATAAATTTTTGATAATTATTTAATTAAATTTCCATTATCTATAGGTATATTCTGTACTTCTCTACTTTCTCGGGTTGGACTTAAAAATTTTTTTTTTTTTAAATAGTATGTCTACAACTTCACAGTAGAATTTTAGAAAAAAGAGGAAAAATCGTTATTTTTAAAGTTTTTAAAAATGTTTTTATGTTGTTCAAAGCAAATGATAAAAATTATTTTAAAGTCTGCATAAGACCAAATTCAAAAAAAATTCTAATAACGCGTTTCAGAAAAGTTTCCATTTTGTAAATTGCTATAAGTAGTAAAATATAATTTTAAATTAAAGATGTCAGTCTTACGTAGCTTAGTTAACAAAATTTTTAATGAATTAAAATAAATTTACGTACATAGGTATATATTGGTTATAGTAGGAAATTTTATAGAAATTATGAAATTTAAAAAATAAAATGAAGCAAGTGAAAAGGAGAACAAATTTTTTATATAAATACTTTAAAATTTAAATTTCAAAATAACTACAGAAAGTTTTGGGTGAAATGTATGACATGTCAGATTGCATAACTAAAAGAAACAGTATTTGTTTTGGAATACATAATAGTTTGAGTAATTCAATCTGAGGTTAATGAAACTTTTAAGGACAAACTAAAAAATAGATAATAAATTTTAATATTAAGTCTACTTTTTCAGTGAATTAAATTTCGACTTTAATGAAAAGCAAAACCAGTTATTATTTCCAGTTGGGATATAATATCGTTCTGGCTAGTTTTTTAACCACGGGCACGTGAATGATTGAATCGCTAACATAATGTCTAATGCGTCATTACAGCCAAATAATTTAACCCTAATTAATCAAATGTTTAATTTGTGTGCTTTATTTATATTTTTCTATTTTTAAATATTGATTTATTTTATTATAATTGTATATAATATGTTATGAAGTCAATCACTTAATTCATTTTCCATTTTTTTTTTATCATTTACTTGTTTCATATTATTCTTTTATTAATTATTTCACTACACATATTGTTTTCTCAAAGAAAGTATCGTTTTAGTCCCAAATCTTTAACAGCGCTTTTTGTACATATTGGCGTTTTATTTAAATTTTATAAGAAATACTTGAAACAAATTTTGTGAACAATTAAAAAACGCATCGATTAACCTTTTACAGATTTTCTTAAGATATACTTAATCAAAGTTAATGACTTTTAAAACATCTATAATATTTTTAAATTATATTTTTATAGTTTTAGGTATTATATTATTTTTTCACATTTAAGAAATTATTATTTTATTTAATGTTTTCAAATATCCTTCAAAAGAATTGCAATTCTCCTTGAACTTGGAAGTGAAGAAATTGATTGAAATTTACAGAAGATTTAGAGATAATATAGTATAGGAATAGATGTGGTTCAGATGATGTGTAATTAAATACATTCATTTAATAAATTATATACACTGCAAAAGCATGGTGTCTTAAATTGGACAAAAATGTCTTAAATTAAGATACTTTTGGTGTCTAAGACACGAGAAATGTCTTAATTTAAGTCATTTTTGAACAATTTAAGACACCTGTTTTTGCAGTGTAGTTTCACTTTCTTGGTGATTTATTCAGCTCCTGGTTTAAAGTGATTTATAATCAAAAATTTTTAATTTATAGTTACAGCTTATATTTTATTTATGATGAGAATAATAAATTATTGGGATGTATTTGGAATATATCAAGAAGTATGAATTATATTTTATTCTTTTAATAAAATTTTAATTTAAAACAATTTCATGCCCTATACTCATCATGCTCTTAAAATCTGAATTAGAGAAAAGTCATCCACAAATTCCTGAAAACTTACAAATATTTAGAGAAAAATCGTTATTTAAATTTGTAGATTTTGAAATTTTTTTGTAAAAAGTGACCAGTAGTTAGTAGAAAATTTCACTAATTTAAATTTGTGGATGGTTTTTCACTAATTCATCATATTAAGAGAGTTGGGACACAAAAATTTGCAGAATTAAAGTCACCACGTTTTTTAAGTGATATCAAAAAATGATGATGATGATGATGATGATGATGATGAGAAATGAAGATTAGATTTAGATTAAAATTAGACTTAGAGATTTAAATAATTGTAAAAGAAGAACCTTGAGAAAAGAAGAGGTAGGACTATAGCTGGAGCTGAAGAAGAAAAAGAGAAGCACGCAGAGTGCAAAAAGATGGAGATGTAGGCATAAAGGACACAGAGATGGAAAAAGCAGACAAAAGAAGAATAAATAACTAAAAAAAGAAAACATTACTAGAAGATAAAAAAAATAGAAATAATATATCATAATATTATAATATACATATTATATAATATTATAATCCACTAAGTTGAACCCGCTTCGCATTAAAATCTAAAAAAACCCGATACTTCGTAGACTTCAACAATCCACTAATTTATATTATTAATATATAATATTAAAATTAATTTCATACTAAATATAGATTAATTGTTAAATTGTTGAATTCTATGAAGTACCGGGGGATATATTTTTAGACTTTAAGGCGAAGCGGATTTAATTTAGTGGATTTTAATATTATATATGTGACGCGCTCCGAAGAAAGGGACGTTAGAAGCAAATCGGTAATTTTACGGGAGAGCGATGTTTGAATTGTCATAACTTGAAAAATAATTAATAAAAACATTTTCTGACTTCAGATAATGAAAAAAAAAACATTTAATGAAGTCAAATCAACCATAAACCGAAAATCTATTTTTTGCTTCTAAGGTCCCTTTCTTCGGAGCGTCAGCACGACGAGGGACCAGTTTTCATCTGAAAAGCATCAGGCTGGACCAGCAAATCCACAATGTTCGCTAGATTTTATAATCAACCTATTTTAGAGGAAAAAAGTTTTGCATCTGCAATTATTAATAACTAAACAAATTTATAACTATTTCTATATTTTTGGAAAAAATAAATTATTTTAATTAAATCTCATATCTTGATTATTTACACATAGTGATCTCTTCTGACAAATTTTCACCTGCTACGAAACAAAGTTGAAAAAATTTATAGATATTATAATTTGTTTGCTAATAAAAGTGAACTGGAAACTATTTAATTGCACGCAAAGAAAATTAATTATAAATTTTACTAAAATGTTTTATAATTTAGGGAAAAATTGACAGAAAGCGAAATTTTCATACAAGGAATTTTTAACTTTAGAAAAACGATTCGAATCAATGCTAAGTTATTTTAAACTTTATTATGTAGCAAATTTAATATAATTTTTTTAAAGTTTGAAATTGTCAATCTGAAATTTTCTCTTTTTGATCCTTTTTCCCTAAATTGTAAAATACTTTTATAAAACTTATAATTAACTTTCTTTCCGTGCAGTTAAAATACTTATATTAATTTATAAAAATATAATTGTTACCGTCAAATGCGGTAACTTCGGACATTAGAAGTTATATGTTATATCTACTCGATACATGATGATTTCGATTGCCTAACTTTATAAATTATTTCGCCAATGAGATTTATTTGAGGAGAAGTATTTTTGTAGGGTAACTTCGGACATTGTATGAGTGTACAGGTATACACAAATGATGTCAAAGATCGCAACTACTGTGATTATTAAAATGAAACAATCAAGTGATATATTTTTTTCTATCTCTCAAATAGCCACCTCCAAAAACACTGTCTGAATCAGTCCCTGCCGAGAATGCCCTTTCAGTCTCTGAAAAATATAATGTATACCCATAAGTACATTAAGTGATTATTTGCAAGTACCGATCATTAAAAACTATGGGAGGCTAACAGCTCTGAAAAAAGAAGATGCCAATAAGAACGTTTAAAAAACGTTGAGTGTTATTCTATGCTACAATTTAATTATGTTGGTCACATAAAAAATAATATTAAACAACAATTCAATTAAAACTTTCCATTTTTTTAATTTAACCTTCAAATGCTTTTTTTCGGTAATAAAATTACAAAAACATAGGCAGAGGTCTTCATACTAGTTAAGTATATGATTAAATAGAGACCTTCTTATACTATAACTATTAAAAATATTTTTTAAATAGGGTCAAGTCGATTTTTTCCTTAATTTAACAAACTGTAAAAAAACGTATAAAGCACACAAAAAAATTTGGTTAAAATCTACTGAAAAATTAGAATTAATAAAAATAAAATTAAAAAATGTATGTATTAAAATAAATAAAAAGAAATTTAAAAATCCTTTAAAAATAAAAAAGTTTAGGCAAATTAAACTCAAAAAATTTTTATAATAAATACAACTTACAACAACATTTACAAGTCCAACAATAAATTTAGAAACATTAAAAAAAGTCTAAAAATTTTATGAAAGAATAAGTAACTTTGCAAAAAATCTCACAAAAAATAGACAAGATGTGAAAACAAATTGATGTGAAAACAAAAAAATAAGCCTATTTATTTTTAAAAATATGAAAATAATTATGAAAATTAGAGAAATAAAAAGTTTAGTTATTATAACAATTAATTAATCTTATTATAGTTATTATATCAAAATTGTGTAAAATAATATTAAATAATTTGCATAAAAAGAAGAAAATTAGAGGAAATCCTAAAACAAAAAGACAAATAAAAAATAAATATCAAAAGTAAAAGGAGAAAAAATCTTAATTTTGGTTAATTTTGGTTTGGAATTTATTTAAATTATAATGACTTAAAGATACAAAAATGTAATACTGTTTTTTGCTTTCTTCATACGAAAAATTTGTAAATCGTACACGGAGAAAAATGGATTATACAAAAGTCATTGTCTTGAAATATTAAAAGAAATATCATATTGAATATAATCTGTTTTATACCATTTATAATCTATAATCTACTTTTTATTGTTTTCAAATAATACCAAGTATAACTAATGGATTATAAGAATTATAATTTAAATTCAATTGATTTACAATTCCAGATTATTAACAGTCTAAATTTAACATACAACTTAACTACAACTTAAAATTAAATCAAGTTGAAATTTATGAAGTTTAGAAAACTAAACAATTAATTTTTTAGAAATTGATTAAATACTATTTTTTTATTATACACTTTAATACTAAAACTCAAAAGTTAATTTATTAACCACTTCGGGAGTATGACGCCAGGGACATTTTCCTTGTGGGGCACCTCTCCCCGGGGTGCCCTGGGGAGGAAAATTAAAATCCACATGGGGCTACGTAAAAATTAAAATAAAAAAATTGAAAACCTATTTTGGTCAAACAGGGCCGTCGCAAGCAGTATGTAAGGTATGGAGTACTTCATACATGGAATTTAACCTTATTTGAAATTCCATACACGAAAAATTGAAAATCTTTCGCTCCCCACCCTTCTATACTTCCTTTATCCCCTTTTTCTTAACCCTTTACCAAATATTACACACCTGTTTCAGGATGATCCACCGGGGGTCATTTCTATGCTGGTAAGACTTACACCCATGTGAAAATTAAAATTAAAAAATTGAAAATTTATTTTTGTCAACAAGTATATCGTATATTTTCAATTTTTTATTTTAATTTTCACATGGGTACAAGTCTTCCCCCGCATAGAAATTACCCCCGGCGGATTATCCTGAAACGGGATGTATGTTGATAAAAATAAATTTTCAATTCTTTGATTTCAATTTTCACATGGATGCAAGTCGCCCCCCTCCCCACATAGAAATTACCTCCAGTGGGTCATCCTGAGGCGATATATTTGTTCACAAAAATAAGTTTTCAAATTTTTTATTTTCATTTCCATGTGGGGCACCCCTCCCCGGGTTTTTTATTATTATTTTATTTATTACCGTCAACCATAGTTAGTAGGTATTTAAAGTTATCTTTGTTGCTAGATGTGAAATCCTACTGATTAATAAATAAACTAACTCATATTTTATAATCCAAACTAATATCAGGTATAATTTCAAAACTATAATACTAGGATGAGTTGTTTTATAATTCTGTTAATTGTCCCACCGTCAGTGTTAAAATATTATAATTGGTATAATCCAGATTATACCTGTTATAATCCATTTATTTCCGTGTAGGTATTTTGATCATCTGTATTAGCAGAATTTTTTAAATTTTACAAAGATTAAAAAATTAAAATTGAAATTTTCAAGATTTATCCACAAATTTTTGGGTTTTTTTATGATTTGCTATCTTCTACTTGCAATATTAGACATCCAGAGAATATAATATTAATATTAATATTCTAATATTATTATTCCAAACATAATAAATTAATGGTCTAAAATATATACTAAATAACATTTATTGGTGCAATAATTATAAAACATAAACATTTTACAGATTTTTAAAGAGATTTAATCCATATTATTGAAAATAATGAAGAATTGTATTTTTAACCTCATATTTTCAATTTAATTGTTTTTTATTTTGTTTCAAAATCTACTTTATCAACTCTACAAAAATAAAGTGTTATTTAAATAACCACGCGAAAATATGATTAAATAATAATGCTTATTTAATATTCAAAATGCATCATTTTTTTCAAATTAGTAGTAAATGCTAATAAATAATTTAAAATTTAAATAATAATAATAATAATAATAATAACAATAAATTTGATAGAGAAAAATTCTTATTTGTTTTGATGAAAAAATGCAGGTTGACAGTTGATTAACATGAAATTTACTTCATTTAAAATAACATGATAATGCATTTTTTAATATACAATTGTTTTTTATGAATTATTTTTCAAGCGTCTTTGCCCCAAACGACTAACCATTTTTTAATTTAAAATTTTATATATTTAGATTAAAAATTAAACCTGGATTTCAAAGAGATTGTGTAGACAAATCATTACTCAACTAGAACGTGAAAATTTCAATTTTAAATGCTCACAATTTACATTCAAAATTTACTATAGTTTTAATCAGTTTAAATTTCATCTCACACTGAGACAAATTTTTGATAAAAATTCCTGTGCTCTTCACTATAAAAGCGTCATAATTGACAGTCCCCGAAATTTTACCGTGCTGTCTTACCATTTTTACCGGATTTCTCACAATTTTTACCAGAAAATCCGGTAAAAATTGTAAGACAGCACGGTAAAATTTCGGGGACTGTCAATTATGACGCTTTTATAGTGAAGGCACAGGAATTTTTACCAACATTTTTTCTCAGTGCAGACTTGTAAAATCGATTTTTTCCGTATATTTCATAATACATTTTATATTTTCAAGATTTTTTTTCTAAACAATAGTTTTAGTTATAATTATGATAAACTTTAAACATAAGTTGAAACGGTCTAGAAATAAGGGAGATATTTTGAAAAACGTCTTTGCCCCGCTTAGCGGTTTTGCCCCACTCTCCCCTACAGTTTTTTTTATTTAAATCATGATTTTAATGCAATTCCCTATAATTTAAATCAATAACAGCCTTGCTTAAAAGTAGTATTAGTTTTATTACATTCTTAATAAATGTATATTAAATTATTTTATAATACCTAGAAAAAAAACAAGAACATAATTCATAATAATCATAATTAATAAAACCTTTTGCATAGGCTATTTTAAACGACTTTAAACGAATATAGAACCGCTCAATTCTTGTCTAGGTGAAATTTAACTGTTTTTAATTTAAGAGAGAAATTTTCCCTGAGAAAAATTTATTTTCCCTGACATGTCCCTGAATTCTCTAACACTGTGGCCACCCTGATAACAGGTTGAGATTTTTTGTTTGTTTGTTTTTTTTTTTTTTGAAAGAACAAATTTTTAAAAAAAATAAGATTTAATAAAAAATTTTGTAATGGCTATTTTTAAAAACCCTTGTGTCTGATTCCAGATTTTAGCAGTAAAAATAACCAGATCGAATTTAATTTAAATTTAAAATGTTCTCGAGTTATCATGTTTATAAGAAAAAGTAACATTTATACACACACGCATACATACATCCGGACATTTGATCAGGAACTCATATATGGTCGATTCTTGCGTAACTGCCCGATTTAAGATAAGTTTTGGTAAAACAAAAAATGTGTTTATTCAATGTTTCTCTGCACTTATTTTTCTTATTAGGGTGTAATATAAGTATATTTTAAACGATTTTACTACAACTACATTTATACAAAAATAATAGCAAATTTTTGAAAATTGGCTGCCATGTGGAGCTGAACCGCATCCTTTTATTGCAAATATATTGTACAAAATAAAAATTTCTTTTTGATATTTTGCTAAAACGAAAATAAATAATAAATTCATAAATTATTTAATATTCTAACAGTGTTTTAGATATTAGTTAACATATATAAAATTTTATAAAAGAACAGCAAATACAATATTTAATAATGAATATTTCGTTTTATTTTTTGGATAATTTGAGATCGAGCAGTGTAATCCGGCATTGCTAAACTACTTTATAGAATAATATTTTAAAATAACCACCACAGATAAAAAAGTTTCTCTGCATGAAGCACACTGAACACTTCATATAGGCCATGGAGCTGAAATTTTACGTGATACCATGGAGCTGAAATTTGACATTTATTCTAACCTCACTTCTACAATATTGCAAAATAAATCTATTTCTTCTGCAGATCGCTTAAAGGAAATGGTAACAATACTATCAAATAGTTGTTACAGTAATATAATAGTAATGACATGGAACTGAACGCTTTTTTGTACACATGCGATTTTCACAAAAATAATTTTTTTTTTAGTAAAAATTTTTCTTTTTTAAAACTTTTTTCACATGTGATTTAGTGCTAATGGATCAAAATTGAGATTTAACTTATTAGAACTCTCTAAAATTAAATAAGTGAAAATTCACTTATTAGATGTCAAAAGTCTTCCACTCTTTCAATTTTCACTTATTTAATTTTAGAGAGAAGCCGTAATAACTAAACACATGACACCTTAATTATAAGTATACAGATTGCGTTCAAAAATTGGAAAAATTGAGGGACAAAATATTTTTACAGATCTTTAAGTATAAAAAAGGTATTATGAAGTGCAATATAAACCTAAATTGTTCATAAATATAGACACTTTATGCTTGAGAAAGGCTGAGTTATAATAATGATATTTTCACCGAAAATTATTAAATTAAAGATAACATTTTGCAAAACTTCAGAATATATTTTTAATTTAGGTGTATTTTTTCAACGCCGCCAAGTAGGGCATTTACGTAAAAATCGCCCATATAACACATTTTTAGATACAGGAAAATTAATTTGAAGTATTTTAAAAAATGTGTAAATCTGAACAAATACAAAGCTGGTCGAGTCCATACCAAGTGATCACACCAATTTCAGTCATATTGAGTAATATTTACGAAATTGATATTTTGGGTTCCTTTAGGAGTAAAAAAAATAAATTTTAATTATTTTTAAAAAATTCAAAATATTTTCGAAAATATTCAAATTCGAAATTTTATGTACTATTTTTTTTGTGTTATCATAACTTCTGTAATTTTGAAGCAATTGAGATAATTTTTTTTTAAATTACTCGTATTTAAATACTCTTTCAAGAAAAATTATAATAATTAAGAAATTGTTTATAATTAAATTTTTATTAAAAAAATTAAATTATTTATTTAAACAAAATCTAAAGTATATCATCGTTCTTTTTCAAAAAATTCATAAACATAGCCTATAATGTGCTTAAAAATGTAAGCCAAAGAAAAAGATGGTATGTATTATAGTTTTTGAGAAAAAAATTATTAAGTTATGCTAGCGCGGCGCAGACCGGTGTCACCGCTACTCAACGCGTAGTTCCGTAGTAACCGAAATGTATGTATATTATTACATAATATAAATACAGTTAATCATCATGTTTATTTTTTTATTTTGCAAATTGTGCTGTGCACAGAATTTGAAAAAATTTTTGTTTCAATTTTATTCTCAAGGGGTACGAAGGAATGAAATTTTTGTGTACCTTTAATGGTCATAGCTTGATTAAATCTTTCACTTAACAATTGTTTTTCAGCTTCATATTCTGCGTAATTACAAAATTCTACATTAATTTTCTCTAAACTGGATTTTGCCCACTCGTATAAGTCAAGAGGAGTAACAATTTGATTGTTTAATGGTCGTTGTAAACTTGCTTCTTTCAACTATTTTCAAACTATTTTTATCATTCTTTAAGGGGAGAGATAGGTGAAATTTTAACTCAACAAAATTTTTGATGCTCAGAGGTGTCATTTTTTTTCTTACATCAATTAAGATGTAGAATTATGGTATTACATAAAAATTAAAAAACAATATTTTTTTGGTCATTTTCGAAATTTTATTTTTCAAAATCCATACGATGGATTGTAGAAAATCATTTAAAAATCCCACAAAAAAATTGTCGATGGAAAAAATGAAAATTGTGAAAGAGGTTTAATTTTTAAAATTTAAGTTTTTCTTAGAATAAATTTCTCAAACTCCGCAAATTATTTGTTTCTCTATTTTTGACATTACCCCATAATTTTAGGTCTAAAATTGCATAAGAAAAAAAATTAACACCCCTGAACATCGCGAATTTTGATAATTTTACCAGTCCATTATTTTTCTTTCTTCAGTTTTAAATTATTTTAATTATTCACTTATTTTCACTTATTTTTACCAGTTTTTAATTATATTAATTATTTTTCAATTGATTTAACAAATTTTCAATTATTATTCTTAAATTTTAATAATTTTCCCAATTTTTAGTTATTTTTATTATTTTTCTATAAATTACCAATTTTTTAATTACTTTTTTTTACTTTAATTATTTTCTCCGATTTTTTTAATTCTAAAGTTTGATGTCCATGTACTATGAAAAAATCAGTGTGACTTTCTGAAGCTTATAATTTAAATATAATACACTAACTATATTTACATTATGTAAAAATATACATACATTTCGGTTACTACGGAACTACGCGTTGAGTAGCGGTGACACCGGTCCGCGCCGCGCTAGCATAACTTAATAATTTTTTTCTCAAAAACTATAATACATACCATCTTTTTCTTTGGCTTAAATTTTTAAGCACATTATAGGCTATGTTTATGAATTTTTTGAAAAAGAACGATGATATATTTTAGATTTTGTTTAAATAAATAATTTAATTTTTTTAATAAAAATTTAATTATAAACAATTTCTTAATTATTATAATTTTTCTTGAAAGAGTATTTAAATACGAGTAATTTAAAAAAAAATTATCTTAATTGCTTCAAAATTACAGAAGTTATGATAACACAAAAAAAATAGTACATAAAATTTCGAATTTGAATATTTTCGAAAATATTTTGAATTTTTTAAAAATAATTAAAATTTATTTTTTTTACTCCTAAAGGAACCCAAAATATCAATTTCGTAAATATTACTCAATATGACTGAAATTGGTGTGATCACTTGGTATGGACTCGACCAGCTTCCTCCATGAGGAAACAAAAAGTGATAAACTCGTTTGTCATATACAGGGAAATTGTCAAAAATTATTAAAATAATATAGAGAAAATTCGGAAGACATGGAAAAATAATGTTTTGGGAGAATCATAGAGATGAGTGTAAATAAAGCTTGCTTGAAATTATTTTGGAATTAAGTATACCGTTTCCAAATTTGTGCAAAATTATTATTATCGAATCAAGTGGATATTGGAAAGTCAGGTGACGGTAAAGGGACCGCGCTTTGCTTGCGATAAAAGAGATTTTCGCTGGTTTTTCTGAGAATCTGAAAGAATGCCTCGTTTTTGAAGAAACAAAGAGCTAGTTAAAAGAGAAAGAGGGCATTTGTGAAGAAAAGTGAGCACAAGTCGACGGCCGCAACGGTCGCGAAACAGCTTGAAGAAGATGCCTGTGTCGATTCGTTGAAATGCAGGGTGGCTGCAATACTTACTGGCAATCCTGAGCGGGTTCAACGACCTCGAATTGGCTTAAATTCCCTTCCTTGTGTCGAGGCTAATTGAGTTTTCGGTCAGTCGGCTACGATATCGTGAACCGTCCACGAAGGACGTAGTCTCCGGGTATACATATTCCCGGTCATTCACCTTTTATACATGGGCACCTACGTGTATCCATAAGTACAGTATTATATATATACATTGGCTCGTACGAGGCTTGGTAAACTCGTGTGTAAATTGCCTGCACGCTTATAATATCAATAAACGTTTACTCGCGAGCGTGCACTTAAAAAAAATTGTCGAGACGCCCCACCAATTGAGAATTAGGAGCTTCTTCTTATAAGCGACGACATTTCCGCCTCCAGGCTGTAGTCACGACTGATCGAAACATTTTTTTCAATATTTTAAATACTGATTGTAAATATTGATCAAATTATTGTTAAACTTCAGTTTTTCTTTATGATTTAAGGCGGGTATTTGTTAATGATGGGATACTTAGCAATTTTTTATGTTATTACTTTAACCAAAGGAAAGTGTGCTCTTTGTGCACGTGTTGTTTCTTTTGCTTCGTCATTAAAAAATAAGTATTATTTAGTTTAATAAACATGTGTTCAACTTTGCTGATTTTTGCAAGTTAAACCTTAATAGTCTGTTTTTACTTTGGATTTGTAATTTTTGTAAGAAATAATTTCCATTTGGCGGTTAACACAATATGGTTGGATTGCAGTTCTGGAAGAAAATGGATAGATAGGAAAACAGTCTAAATGCATTATTTTGTATTTTAATGTGGAACAACATTTCAGAGAATGATCAATTTAATGATTTTTGGTGTTAATATTGAAAAAGTAATTGTTTGCAGTTTTTGAAAGAAAATTTTTGTTATTTTTTAATTTTTGTATTTAAAAATGTTTTTTCAATGATACATTTTTTTATGGACTGTAAAAGAAGAGAAAAACTTAGAAAGAAAAATCGGGAAATGAAGAAAAGAAATCATTTTGGTGGTGGAGAGAGAGAAGATAGAAGCAGAAGATAATAAAAAGGAAAAAAAAGAAAGAGAAGTAGAAAAACAAAAAACGAAACGAAGAAAGAAAAAAAGAGAAGAAGAAAAAAAATAGAGGGATACAGGAAATAAATAGAATGAGAATACGTAGAATTAAATAAATAACAATAAACAAGAATAATTAACGTAATAAAGAGAAATTAAATGTGAGTACAATACCGGCCGAATTTGTCAGTCCACCTATTTTTTAAGAATTGATAAATTCTTTAAGGGTACAAAGTATAATTATTAAAAAATTTTTATTTTTATTTCTTAAAAGTAGATGAAATTCTGAAGAAAATAAGACCTAAATGAAGTTATGTAGTCCATTTTTCATTTAAATATATATTTAAAAATGTGGAATATTTACTGTTTCACAAAAATTCAAATTTCAGACGAAATAACTGTGGTTTTTTGAAGTTCTTATGATTGTTTTTAAAGTAATTTTCTAAGGAATAAAACTGTTGTATAAGCATTAAAGTGCAATTTTTATCTTAGAATATGCAGGGCTTGAAATTTGGACCAAAAAAGATAGAAAAATTATAATTATCGTCTTAATGTCGAATACAGCTATATAAAATATAAAAAAGTTTAAATTGTCAACATATTTGGAAAAAAGGATTACAATATATTTATTAAAATTTTTAAAATTATATTTATGTCAATATAATGTCTTCAAATTTTTATAAATTGTTTTGTCCAAATTCCGAGCCCTGCATATTCTAAGATAAAAATTGTACTTTAATGGTTATATAATAGTTTTATTCCTTAGAAAAATACCTTGATAAGAAGCATAGAAACTTTAAAAAACCATTATTATATCGTCAGAAATTTGAATTTTTTGTAAAACAGTAAAAATTCCACTCTCTTAAATATATTTCAATGAAAAATGCACTAAATCACTTCACTCAGGTCTTATTTTCCTCAGAATTTTATCCACTTTTAGAAAATAAAAATAAAATTTTTTTAATTATTATACTTTGTACGCCTTAAGAAGTTTTTCAATTCTTAATAAATGCGTGGACTGACAAATTCGACCGAACTATAGAAAAAAATTAAATTAAAAGAAAACAAGGAAGAAACAACAGAATAAGAAAAAGTACATTTACACTGAAGAAACAGTATTCTTCTTTTAAGAATTATTCTTAGTGCTTATTTAAGAATAAAATCTTATTAAAATTTAAAGAAAATATTATTTTTTTAAAATAAGAAACATATTCTTAGACTAAGCATATTTTATGATTTTTCTAATACTGAAGATTTGATTTAAGAATATGATTCTTATTTTAAGGACATTATATTCTTAGAAATATAATTTAAAGAATAATGAAAAAAGCAAAATAAGAGGAAGAAAAGAATGAGTAAAAAAAGTAGAATAATTTAGGAAATAAAAGCAGAAAAAGAAGAAGAATATACAGAAAAGTGAAACTTTAGAAAAAATAGAAGATAACTTATTTGGTGAAGAATAACGTAGTGAAGCAAAGGGTAATAAGAGATACAGAAAAGATGAAATAAAATAGAAGAAGAAGAAGAAGAAGAAGAATAAGAAGAAGACATGATTAAAAAGCAAAAGTAAATCGTAATTTAAAGAAGAAGAAAATCTGAAGAATCAAAGAAAATAAAGAATAAGAAGATGGAGAATCAAAAAGAAAAATAAAACTTTCAAAGAAGAAGTAAGGGAGCTGGAGAATCAAAAGAAAAGAAGACAAAGAAATTAAATTAAAAGAAGGCAAAGAAGGAGAAAGTAGAAAAGAAAAGCTTGGAGAGAAGAAGAAGATAATTTTGGTGGTGGAAAAGAAGGATGAGGAGATGATATTAATGATAAAAAAGTAGTAGTGGAAAATTGTAGAAGGAAGAAAAATAGAAGTAGAATCAAAAGAACATGTAAAATTTTAAAAATCAAAAGAAAATAAAGATTAAGATATAGAAAAAATGGTGAAGCAAGAGAATAGGTAAACTTTAAAGGTATAAAGAAAGACGAAGAATCAAAAGAAAGAACTGATTAAGAATTATACATATTTTGATTAAGAGAAAGATATAAATAGGAAAAGAAATTGTTGAGAGAAAAAAAAGATATCTTTGGTGCTGCAAGTCGAAAATAAGAGAGAAAATATAAAGATACAGAAGAATATAAAAAAAAATGTAAAGAAAAAAATGAAATAGTAAAAAAAAAATATTGAAACAAGCAAAAGTAGTTTGCAAATCAAAATAAAGAGTAAAAATTGAAGAATCAAACAGAAATAACGAATAAGATGAAGAAGAAGAAGGAGGGGAGAAGAAGCAAAATAAGACGAAAACTTTGAAGGAAAAAGAGGTGGATGAAGATGAAGAATTAATTGAAATTGTAGAAGACGAAACGTAAAAACAATAAAAACCCGAGGAAGAAACTACAAATATATAAGAAGAAAAAAATTAGGAATCAAAAGAAATCTAAAAATGAGAAACGTATATAAATAAAAGCAATATAAACAAGAACGCAAGAAGATGAAGAAAAAGAAGGAAGACAATTTTTTCGAAGTAAATAAAGAAGATAAGAAATTATAACAAATATCGTTAAAAAGAAGAAGAAAATAAAGTTAATTAAAAAAAAAAGATACGTTCTTGAAGCAGAAGTACAAGAGGACAGAAAAGATGAATAAGAAAAAAAATAGAAAAAGAAGAAGAAGTAAAGTAAAAGAAGAAAAATTAAAGAAGACAGAATAAGACTAGAAAGAGAGGAAACATGAATAGGAAAAAAAAATTTGAAAGAAAAGATATATATCTTTGGTGCTGTAAGTTGAAAATAAGGGAGAGAATATAAAGAAGATATAGAAGAATATAAATCAGAATCTAAAGAAAAAAATGAAATAGTAAAAAAAATATTCAAACAAGCTAAAGTAGTTTTTAAATCAAAATAAAGAGTCAGAATTGAAGAATCGAACAGACATAAAAAATAAGATGAAGAAGAAGAAGAAGAAGAAGAAGAAGAAGAAGAAGAAGAAGAGGAAGAAAGAAAAAAAGAAAAGATGATAACTTTGGTGGAAAGAAAGGAGGAGATGGCGATAAGAAAATAAAGAAAAAGAAATCGAGAAAGAAATCGTAGAAAAAGCAGAAACAGAAGGAGATTTGAAGGAAGAAGCAGAAGTTTAAGAATCAAAATAAAATAAGAGAAAATGGAATTGTTAATATAAAGCTATAGCAATTTTGTTCTATTGTTGCAACAAATTTTTTGTTGCCTTTATAACTTATGATTTTTGTAGTAACAAAATCATTTCAGAATTTACTATGACATTAAATTGTTGATACAACAGAACAATTTCTTTATAACAACAACAAAAATTCCTTATAACAACAATTGACATTTGTTAGTTCTTTTTTATTAAACCGATAGTAAATACAACATTTTCTTTTTCTTTGTGTCAGTTGAAACAAAAGAGAATAAGAATAAAATAAAAATAAATTAAACAAAAAAAAATAAAACAATGGAAAAAGTAAAGACAGTGAAGAAAATGAAGAAGATGAAGAAGAACAGAACAACAAAAAAGTTAGAACTTTTGATTAATATTTATATTTTTTCAAGTCTATTATTATTATTTTTCTATTTCAAACTTTTATTTTGAAAGAGTTATTAACAGTTTTCTGTTGTTATTTGTGGACCACCTTACTATACATTTCATTTCATTTTATTTCTTTATTGAAATAAATCCAACAGTCACAAGGACCAATTACAGGATTATCAGAATTAATACATATAAGTATTGAAAAATAAATTGCCACAATGTACATACAATGAAAATATAATGCAATTACAAATGTGAAGAATGTTGCATATAATTAGTCACCGCCGTTATAAAGCTCTGCAAAGAAAGATCAAATTTTAAACGTACTGCAAAGCTGTATAACAGGAGTGAATCTACCCGAACGCGGTGGACCAATATAAAAAGGCTCTGACCTACGAGAAAAATATTGAGGCTCAGAAAACGGGATTTCAGACAATAAATAAGGACTGTTAATCAGACCATTTATAATTTTAAACAAAAATATAACAATTGACAATTGTCTTTGACTCTCTAGAGAGGACGCATTGAAACGTTGACACAATTGGACGTAATCAGATCCAGGTGGAGGGAAAAATCCATACTTTTTGTAATTCAAAAATTTTAAAAATCTCTTTTGACATTTTTCAATTAATTCAATAAGGTTATTAGAGTGGATCATCCAGACCATATCTAATCCAGACATATATCAAAGACGAACTTGCATCTGCATCTCTGATCTGTCAAACAAATATTGCCATTTTTCTTTTTGCTGCGCGTGCACCCCATATTTCTCACACACGTTTTATAATTTTTGCAATTCTTTATTCTCATCTCTCTAAAATTCTTTAGATGTAATATAATTATGTGCCTTATGAAGTATAACACTTTTACTACTTCTTATACTTTTTTTCTTTTTACTATCTTCTTAAAAAAACAACTGTTGCACCTAAAACGTCTTTTCATAAACAATGTACTCGTTTCTATAACCATATCTCGATTATCCCTAAATTCTTAAATTGTATTGTACATAATGATAAGCAATAAAGTTCTCAGTTTAAACATTATTAATTGTTTTTACCGAGATAATTGAATAAGAAAGAAACAATATAGATTTTTTCAGAATGTAAATAGATGAGTATATGGTATAAAATAGATTAAACAACGCCTTTTGATCCCACATTGAATAAAATCAAGTGGGATGGCCGTTATGTCACCTATGCAAATAATTATCTCCTTTTTAATTATTCTTGCGTTCTACATAAACAAGTGCACCTCCGCGGTGTACTACGCAGTTGGTCCGCGTGGAGCTTGATTGGCTGCCACCTGCAAATAAGTAGGATATTTTATTAGTCAGGTGCAACGGGTGCAATGCCTGAACATTGACTATCACTTGGTCGGATACGAGTTCGATACGGGTATTATGTCGTGCAGTGAGTAGTGGCCCTTTTTCGACCGCGACCACTTAGCCTTCCGCAACGCCAAGAATAATATAACGCTTACGACGCATTTCTCACTTTTCTGCTAATACTGATCAAGAAAGTTAAATAGACATATATCATTCTTCTAGCATTCCAAGATATGATTTCATTAACATAAGCTGCGCATAAAATTTTCTTATCAATGTAAATAAACGTTTCTGTTTGCAAACATTTACACTTTTCTATTAGAAATATGCATTTTTAGTTTCTTCAAACAAGTGAAACTACGTATAGAGCAATTAAAACAAATTAATAATTATGGAATTATTTTACTATCTCAATTCCAATCAGAAGAAAAATCCATTTAAAACGAAGATGAAAAATAAAAAGAGAAAAAATGGGTAAAATTACTAGTAGCATTGGAATTTTTAAATGTAAAGCAAAGATTAAAAATAAAAATTGATTCAATTGGAGAAAATTATATGCTGAAATTTAAAACAGTAACTCAAAATTTAAAATATGTTTAAAGATGTAAGGAAAATAATTTGCTTTCTCATAAAAAAAGCAATAGATTAAACTAATACAAAATGAAATTTGAATTTTGTTAAAAATAAAAAATAGCCATTGATCCTGTCATCCAAGAAAATTTATATACTTTATAGATCATTTTTTGGAAAATCGAAAATCTTAACGATCACAGAGCTTTCTCTATGAAGAAGCAAAAGTTTATGAAATTTAAAGAAAGTAATTGAAGAGTTTAAGAAAATTTACTAAATAAGAAATATTTCAAAATGTACAGGGAACTTTTACAAAATTAAAAAAATAATTTGAAATACTAAAGAAATTACTGCTAATTGAAGAGATTAACAAAGTAAAAGAAAATAATTTATTTTTGAAAAAACGATGTAAAAAATGTAGAAAATAATTAGATTTGAAAAAAATAAATAAGAATTTTTTTTACCCATGACTTCCGCTGTGGACGAATTTTACTTTTTCTACATAATATAGTTTAAAATAAACTTTTAAAATGCAAAATTCGTGCTAAACATTGCAAAATGATTGGACCAGAAATTGATTTTCCTTATACTGACACCACAAAAATGTTGGAATTGATATCCTAATTAACCTTACTTACGTGTTTTTTCATGCTGATTAAAATCCAATGTTATCATTCACGTAAAAAATGACAGATTCAAAACGTCGGACAAAAAACAAAAAAAATCTTTATAGAGATATTTTTGAAAAAATTCCAAAAACCTTACTAATTGTCGTAATTTAAAGTTTGACTAAATTAATCAACGCATGCTGGCACAAATAATTTAGAATTAAAATAAATAATTAAAATTTGAGAAAATAATTGAAAAAATTACATTATATATTTTAAATAAAGGAAATAAAGGTTAAAGAAAATTTCAGAGAACTACTTAAAACTTTTAGAAGTTCATAAAAAAAAAAGATAAAAACAATATAAATAATTGAAAATTGAATGAAATAATTGAAATGACAGATAAATAGTTTAACATTTTGAAAATTATAAAACAAATTAAAAAAATTGAAAATTAATGTAAATAAATTTTGGAAAATAATTAAAAAATGATTTTAAACTTTGAAACTTGAAGAAAATAATTGACATATGATACAAACCATGATAAGTTGTAAAAAATAAATGACATTTGAGTGAAAAAATTGAAAAAATAAAGAATTCTTTTAAAATAAAAAAAAATAATTGAAATTTGAGAAAGATACATTTAGAAAGCAATTTAAAAAAAAATGAGAATGACTTATAATTGAAGAAAAAACTTGAAGAAAGCTAAAAATAATTAAAATTTACGATAATGAATAAAATGTTTGGGAATTATGAAAACAAATGAAAATAATTAAAAATTGAAGAAAATAATTAAAATTTTAGAAAAATACTTGAAAATCTTAGAAAATAATTTTAGAAAATGAGAATAATAATTAACAATCAAGAAAAATAATTACAAAATGATAAAATTAATTCAAAATTGAAAAAAAATAATTAAAATATACTGAAAATAGTTTAAAATTGAGAAAAAAAATTAAAATATGGTGTAAATAATATAAATATAAAAAATTGAAAACAGTAAATAAAATTTGAGAGAAATAATTGGGAAAATCTTAGAATATTCGTTTAAAAAAAGAAAACAATTCCAAAATTACTTAAAATTTTTTAATTAAAGAGAATAATTAAAAAATCGCAGAAACAATCGAAAATTAATAAAAATAATAATTGATGTTTCAGAGAAATAATCGAAATTTTTGAAAATTATGCTAAAATAATGAAAATACTTGAAAAATCGTTTAAAACTTGGATATTCAATGACAATAATCTAAATTTGAAATAATAACTAAAAATTTAGGAAATTAATTGAAAAATAATAAAGTGAAATGAAAATTGAACAAAATAATTGAATATTGAGATGTATGTTTGAAAGTTTAGGAAATTTATAAAAAAATTATTAAAATAATTAGAAACTAAAAATAATAATATCAAAATGACAAAATAATGGTAAATTAAAAAAATTAATTTAAATTTGCAATGAATAATATAAAATTTAGTAATAAATAATTAAATTGATTTAATGTGAAGGGAAAAATAATTATAATTGAAAAAGTAATTGAAAAAACTAAACAAAATGACTGAAATTTGAAGAAGGTAAATTTAAGATTTAGAGAAATAATTGAAAAATAATAGTTATAAATTGCAAACAATAATGAAAACTGATAAAAATAGTAAAAAATTGTAGTTTAAGTAATTGAAATCATAGTAGAAAAGAATGATTAAAAATTGAAGAAATTTTTAAATCACTTCAAATTTAGTATATTTGAAACCTGGATTAATAGAACTTTTAATCAATGCAAGTTCACATTAACTGAAATTTTAAGGAAGTTCAAATTGTCATAAATTTAAAATTTGAGAAAATTTTGAAAAGGTGAAATATTGGTTAAAATTGTAATAGAAAAGAACATCTGGACGCTCCCTGTTCATACAATTCTTATTGAAAAACAAATGCATGACAATTCTTATTGACTTCATGATGCAATAAAATTCATATTCGTTTTTCAGTGCAATATAATTCTTATTCAAAGTTGCGTACAAAACAATACCTATACTTATTGAAGCTAGCGGTCAATATATTAATTCATTTTCAAAAATCAGTACAAAATAATTTTTAATATTACGTATGGGATAAATCATTTTCAAATTTAAGTTAAACTTAAAATTATAATAAAGGTAATTAAGTAAGAAATTAAATATTAAATGCGAATTACTTGAAAACAATTTATCAACAAAGTTTATTAACTTTTTCTACCATGACAATTTTTTGGTCTTGGCGATCTCATGAATATAAATCATTATAATTTCATAGTTAAATACATAGGTTAGTAAATATTTAAAATTGCATAGTTAAAATAAATATAAATAAATATTTAAAAAGTAAATAAAAAAAAGTTGGTAGAAAAAGTTAATAAACTTGGTTGATAATTTATTTTCAAGTAATTCGCATTTAATATTCAATTTTACCATGAAGTTAATAAGAATTGTCTTGTATTTGTTTTTTAATAAGAATTATATGAACAGGGAGCGTCAATCTTGTGACAAATGTCAGGTGTGGACAGAATGAAAGAATTAATGAAGGAATGAAACTTGTAAATTATTATATATAATTGGGTCCCTATTTTCTTTTTTGCCTCAGGGCTTTTGCCCTCCAAGTTACGCCACTGTTTATAAAGCAAAAAATTTTAGGTTATGTTTGTGATTTTCAGAATGAAAATACGCAAAAGAGAGTCAACTTTTAAGGCAAACCAATGTTTTATTCTTCATTCCGTACAAAATATTCAATAAAAATTGAATTTAACTTTACATATTATTAAAAAGGAACTCTTAATTTAGATAAAACTATAACACTCAACATGACCTAACATTTTTAGCTTCTTAGGTCCCTTTCTTCGTAACGCATTACAAATATATCATCTCAGATGGTACCCAGTAAAATATAAATTTACCATCTTGAGATAATAATCATTAAAATTACAAATTCAATCCGGATCTAAAAGGAGACATCTTATAAAATGCATTGTAGTCACTTCCAAACTATCTTATATTTTGATCTTTTATTTTAAGAACTCTTAAAAACTAACGTACACTTTTGCTAACATGTTGGAAACATCTTAAAAGTGACTGCAAATGTATTTTAAATTAAAATGCCTACTTCTTGCATTCATATTAATGAAATGTCCTACCTACCTTCGTTTAAAATATGTATTATCAATTTTGCTTACGTTTTGTCAATTATATTTCTTCTTTTTGAAAAATGTAACGTTTAGTGGTTCGTTTCACTGAAAACTTGAAAGGAATTAAATTGATGTAGATGAGAGTACAATAGCAACTGTACGAGAATAAGGTAGCAGTAGATCACGCGCGATTGCTTTTAGCGTTGATCGTTGGCGAATGCGTTGATTATCGATCGGATCAGAGTAGATCGAGTGCACTGATGTAGGGAAAGGCTGGAGCAGACGCAATCAACCGCTCTATAACTGTAGGGAGATCGGGGCAATGCACCTTGGCGACAATAACAACACGGTTGCGATCACCAATGAACAGGATAGACCGATCGGCGATCGGACGCTCATTTTATTCCTGTAACTCGCACCTACGCCACCTTATAAAGCAGCGCAAACTTGTCAGTCGAGATTCCTATTCCTAATGAATTGACGTCGCATTCCAATCGCCACGCGCGATGACCGCAAAGTAAATAATGCTAATAAGAGTTCATTTGATTAATCATAATAAGCGACAGTGATGGATATAATTAGTTCTGGGCCCTCAATTCTTTTCTTTCAAGAAAAGGATCAGTTACAATGGTTATTGAAACTAGAAAAAGGCGATTTTTTATTAATTCAATCTTTATAGTCCAAGAAATTAATTAGATCGGGAAGATAAATAAAAACAAAGTCATTCGGACAAGTAGTTTAGTATTGCCGCAAAACAAGACAAGATTTTCTTTAATCTCGTCTCGTCTTGACAGTCTCGAATTTTTTTGAGATATATAAGAAAATGTATTTATTTCTATAAATAATTAATTACAACTCAAATAACTGACTGTATTTTTTCGTATGTATATTGGAAAGGAAAACGTTTTATTCTAGTAACTTTTGAGCATCTAACAATAAATAGATTAATTATATTTTTTGATAATATTCTTGAAAGGCGAGAATGTTTAAAAGTAAAAAAACAATTGAAAACTAAAAATTGATTGATACAACATTGTTTTATGACAAAAAATTTGAAATTTAAAAAAAAAAATTTATTAAACTTTTAAGCAATAAATATACATGTTCACTGAGGTGTATAAATAAGTGGCGTTTATTCCTTCGAGATTCATTTATTAATCTTATTTCAAAAATGGAAACTATTTTTATTGCTTATTTTTGGAAACTATTTTAAAATTAATCGAAATTTAATTTTATTAATTCGTAGTAGAAAGCAGCTAAAATATTTAGTAGACCAAAATCTACTAACTGTTTTAAAAAGTTAAGGTATTTCTAAACGACGATAAACAGTTGGAAACAAGTTCTAGACAGTTTCAAAACAATTCTAACAAGTTTTAAACTTGTTTCGCATAATCTCGAAGATTTTCAAGTTGTTCTAACAGTTTAAAATATTTCTAAATTGTTCTGAACATTTTCGAACATAGTTCGAAGTAGTTTTCAAACAATTTTAGATAGTTTTAAACGATCAAAACTCAATTGACAAAATGTGCAAAATCGAAACATTTTTATTCGATTATTTAAAATTTTCAATTCCCGAAACTTCATTTGTCAGAATATTTAACTTCCTAAATAATATTAAGTGGCTCTCGAAATATGACTCAAAATTTCCGAGACGGTTTTCCGGAAAAACCATTATTTTCAAGTAGAAACCACGGTTTTAGCTGACTTTGAAGAAAAATATGTTCCAATGTTTTGAGACATATTTCGAGAGCCACTTAATATTTTTTAAGTTTTCTTAGCTCAAATTAAAGCTTACAATTCAGCAAAGAAAACAAGGGTAACTTAAAATTTTTTGTACATTTTTTGTAGATCAGGCAACGAGCTAAATCCGAAGTCCATATCTAACTCATTGACCAAGATATCCTGATTTGAATTGAGCTGTATTTTAGAATTCCGCGGAATTTAACAATCAACAATTCTGACCTATAGGGCATTTTAACATTTCTAAAATTAATATAATAATCATCATTCTACTATAAAACTGTTGCATTAATAATAATAATAATAATAATAATAATAATAATAATAATAAGTTTTTTTTTCTTAAACGCGGAGGAATAATTTCAAGATGACTTTTATTCATATTTAGAATGACCATTATTATTATTTCTTTTACGCTATTATTATTTTTGTTAACGTTATCCTCATTACATTGTTTATTGTTATTTATTATCTGTAATAAAGAAAGAAACAATGGCACAATTATGCTAATGAGTGACAAGAAACAAAAGTTTTGTTTGGGAAATTAACAGAAAGTAATGAAGGTACGCGCCTGAGAAAAGTAGGTAACTAAAGACTGCAAGTTTTGCTGTTTGAGTCAAATCGGCGAACGGTCAATGCTCGAGTGACCTGAGATCCCGAACAACAGTAAAAGTGACACGCGCTGCACTAGCTCGACTTTAAGCGGGTTGCGCTTACTACACCTGCAGGGTTAACTCATACTATCAGAACGTGCACACATTTCTCTAGTTAGGCTCTTTTTCCATAAGAGAACAATTTTGTTAAACCGGAAATTTGCTACGTAAAATTTAAACTTTATTAAATTTATAATGCTACAATTTAAAGTTTAAATTTCCCTCACTATCGAGTAAAGAAATATTTGAGAAATTTTTATTAAATATATAAATTAATTCTTGAAGGTCTAGCAGTAATTTCTTACTGATTTAAATGTTAAGTAGTAATGTAATTTCCAACCATTAATTCTAATCATACAAATTTTTCCCTATTTTATGATCTACTTTTTTAGAAAATTGAAAAATGTTGATACATTTCAGTACTGAATACTTAAGGGGGGGGGGGGGGTAAGGTTTGACAACTTTTTTACATTTTTTTTATATTTTTTTTACTGAACGACTTGAAATTAGGAGTACTTGCATTTTCCTGGACCACCCAATATTGGGTTTGCTCGCTAATGGAGAGGGAAAACTGTAGAAAAATCTCTCCTGAGTACAACCAGTTTATCAACCGTCGAGTTCTAGTGATCTGTACAAGTCATTTACCGACACTACACATCATTATTCCTCGACATCAAACCTTCCACTGAAGTTATCTTACAAGCTGGAAAAATCTCAGGCTCCCCGGGGCGCGAACCAAGCAAGCTTGACTTGGCGTGATCGCAGAGTCCAGGACATTACCAACTGTGCTAACTCTGTGGTTTATAACCTAACAATTCCAGCTAGCTTTACCTTAAAATCTAAAAGAACCCTCCGGTACTTAAAAGAATTGAACATAGCACTAATTTATAATAATACATATAATATCAAATTTATAGTAACTTTGATATAAATTATATTTCATATTAGGGGCCGTCCATAAATTACGTAAGACCTTTTTATGTAGTTTGAACCCCACCCCTCATTATTTCTGTAACTAAACTTAATTTTTAAAAATTAAATTTTTAATGAAATCCGGTATGTGGGATACCGGTACCCCAGGGGGTACCTAATCTTACTCCCACATTTGGTAAAATGGAGAATTGGAATTTTTTTATTTATTCCTTATTTTATATTTAATTATGTAACAGATGTTCCAAATAAGACTAAGTCATGGAAGGCTGATTACCAAAGACTAGCCAAAAATACGCGCGCTCAAGCGCGCGAGAATTACATTCTTCATTGACTAGTATAGTTTTAATACAAAAAACAAACTGAACTTATTTAGATTAAATTAATTATACTATTAAATTAAATTTTGTGAACTAATTTTTATTTATTAAAATGTGTTATAAACTAATAAATACAAAGAAATTTTAGAGAATAACTCCGATTTGTTGCTAAGTTAAAATAAAAAGTTTTTAAGTATAGGGAGTTACAAAAAGTAAGAATAATTTTTTAAATAGCTTTCGAACAAAATATTTTTTATTAATACAATTATTACAATTTTCTATATAAATTTCATTTATTTTAAACTTCTATTGATATGAAATCTTTATTTTAAAATTTTCTTTAAACAATACGAAATTCGATTAGTAACGAACCATTCTCAAAAATTTCCGTTAATATAAATTTTAATTTTCCCATACTAAAAAATTCCCAATTTCTAATAATTCAAATTTAAATTATTTTAAACTTCAATTATAATCACAATTGCAATATAACCAAAGTAATTTGTAAAATTGAAAGATTGAAATAACTTTTGTTCCCACCATTAGGAATTAAAATAAAAATAAGTTCATTTTATTTTATTTCAATCTTTTACTTTTATACAAATTAAATTAAATTAAAATTTTTAAACTTGATTTAACTAATACGTAAATTTCAATTGTTTCAAATTTTAATTAGTACACTCTAAAAACAAGTGTCTTGGAAGTATTTTAAACTATGATAATATGGTATCTTTATTGTATCTGAGGCGCAAAAAGTGTCTTAAAATGAGATATGTAGGAATGATTATCAATTATTCAAATTTGAATAATAATAAACTTCAATTATTATTTAAAACATTTAATAGTTCAAGTTTTAATCAATTCATGTTGAAATTATTATAAACTTTTAAATATTTTTCAATTTAACAATGCATATTTAAATTACGAATTTCAAACTGCAACCAATATTAAAATCTTCAAATTATAAAAAATGTGTATTACAGTATCAAAACTTAAATCAATCCAAACTTTATGATTACAATTTCCACTTTTGAAGTCTAAAAATATTTTAAAAAATTGGAAACAAGGGAACCTGAAATTATTTGTAAATTTAAAAACTATTAATTTCAACTTATAGAAATTTGAAAATTTCAAATGGATTCAAACTTATATTGAATTCAAACTTTAATCAACTATTACTTGAATTTATCGATTCTAAATTTTTTTATTGAAGCAGACTTCTTTTTCTAAGAATTATTTGAAACAATTTAAAATCTTAATGTTTAAAAATCTAAATATCATTCAATTTAAACTTCTACGCTTATAATTTTAAGAAATTTTTATATCAACTGAATTAAATATATTTAGTTTAACAAATATAAGTCTACCAAAAAATAGGAATAAATTATAAAGACGATATTTAAAAAGCCTTAAAAAATATTAGAAAACTGTGCTCGCTTTCTTCAATTTAATTTCATGATAACTAATTCTTATTCTTATTTATGTTGTATTCCATAAAATTATAATTAAATCGTCGAATATATTGGAAACAATAAATTATTTCAAATTATTTATACATATTTTTTCATTAATTTACATATTATGTTTAAAGTGTTGTCAATCTTTATTAAAAACTGTAAAGTAGATTTAAGTAAAACACGCATTTATATTTTAATACACAATTGTTAAAAATAAAATATAAATTTATTACTTAATTTTTAAATTTTAAATTCCGGAGATGTAATAAATAAATAAGTAAAATTGGAAATCATATATAAAAAGACATTTTTTCAAAAACTATTGATTTAAAACAAAAAAAACATCTATATGTGTGAATGAATTTTGATCTATTAAAATTTGTTACAAATTAATAAATAGAATGAAATTCAAGAAAAATAAATAAGATTTTCTTCCCCCAGTTAAAAATAAAAAATTTTAGAGTATGTTTCAAAAAGTAAGAATATTTCTTTTTCAATAGATTTTTGAACAAAATATATTTAAACCTCTATGCAAACTTAATTTATTCCAAGCATCTTTTGATATTTGAACAAAATATATTTAAATTTCTATGCAAACTTGATTTATTCCAAGCATCTTTTGATAATAAGAATTACTTATTCTTAAAATTTCTTTACGAAATTCAATTAATAACAAACCATTCTTCAAAATTTCTATCAATATTTTTTATTTTTCCAAATTTAAAAATTCCCAACTTCTATCGATTCAAATTGAAATTATTTCAAATTTCAATTGATCAAAATTGAAATATAACCAAAGTTTTAAGATTTATAATTCATTTTTATTTCAATCCTTAATGGTGGGAACAATTATTCCAATCTTCTACCTTTACAAATTAAATTAAATTAAAAATTCTAAACTTGATTTTATTAAAACGAGTATTAGTGTTTTTTGTATAAAAATTTTGGGATCCTTGATTAAGATTTTAATGAATTTTTAACCTGACAGGCTTGGACTATATTTCAGTCAATCTTTTTTTTGTTCTTCCAATTGAACTGATTAAAATTATAATTGATCCCAATTTCAGACCTATAATAAAATTAGAAATTAAATAAGTTTAATAATTTACTAATAAAAAAATAAGCATTTTGAGATAAAAAATACAACATTTATATGGTGAAATTTAATTTGGTACGTATTTTTATTTAAAATAGGGAAGAAAGTTTTAAGTTAAAAAAAAAATAAAATGATTAAAAGAGGAATAAATTATAAAAAAAGTATTTAAAAGTCTTAAAAAATATTTGAAAACTGTGCCCGCTTTCTTCCAATTACATCATGATATTTAATTCTTCATTCTTATTTATATTGTATAAGTAATTAACAGAATAAAATATTATTATGAAAATTATTCATGTAAATTAGATTTAAATAAGACACGTTTGTATTGTAATACATTATTATTATTGAAAATAAAATATATAAATTTGTCAATTCATTTAAATTTTAGATTCAGGAGAATTAATAATTAAGTAAATAAAATAAGAAATCGTATAATTAATATAAAAATACATTTTTTCAAAAGTTATTGATTTAAAACAAAAACATCTATTGTGCCTAACTTCAGGTGTGGACAGAATGAAAGAATGAAAGAATGAAGTTTGCGATTATTATTATTAATTATTATTATTATAATAAATAATTTATTTTTGAATCGATAATGTTAGTCTTATTGAGTTTCAAACCTTAAGTACCCCGTCTTGCCCCCACCTTTCCTACCTATCACATAATTTTTATCAATAATAACACAGGCCGACAAAATTTCATTAACTGCATGTTGCCTGAAATGTCACAGCCGATTCTTATAGGATTTTGTCCGTAGAATACGAATTTAGCCTTGAAAATATTGGATTGGCTCTAGTTTTCGAGCAATTTAGGTTTTAATATGCAAAAAAACGCCTTTTCGGCATTATTTGAATGTCTGCAAAACAATAAACCACAACAGTAACTCTTCCTGCATAGGACCAAATGCAAGCTTAAACATTGCTCTTTGAGACCCAAAAACAAAAAAATTTAAGTATTGCATACTTTAACAGCATGTGATGGTGAATGACGTCACTGGTATAGGCAAAATTTGTTCCCAAACTTCCTCTTAATCAAAAACATACAACATATTTTCATACAGAACAATTTTTTTTTAATCGAATGTATTCAATAGTTCTTGAGATCGCTGATTACGAATTCGACATCAGATTTAAAAAATTCAAAATGGCGGATCCAATATGGCGGACAAAAAATTATAAATCTGCCGGATTTAATTGGAACATGTTACCTTGGGGGTTTTCGGGGTTGATGAATACGAATCTGACATTAGATTTTTAAAATTCAAAATGGCGGATCCAATATGTCGGACAAAAATTTTAAATCTGTCGGATTTAATTGAAACATGTTAATTGGGGGTTTTTGTGGTCGTTGAATACGAATCTGACATCAGATTTTTAAAATTCAAAATGGCGGATCCAATATGGCGGACAAAGAATTAAAAATCTGCCGGGTTTAATTGAAACATGTTACTGGGGGGTTTTCGGGGTTGATGAATACGAATCTGACATTAGATTTTTGAAATTCAAAATGGCGGATCCAATATGTCGGACAAAAATTTAAAACCTGCCGTATTTAATTGAAACATGTTAATTGGGGGTTTTTGTGGTCGTTGAATGCGAATTTGACAATAAATTTTTAAAATTAAAAATAGCGGATCTAATATGTCGGACAAAAAATTAAAAATCTGTCAGTTCCAGTAGGAACATGTTACTTGTGGGTTTTTGGGGTCGCTGAATACGAATCTGACAGATTTATAAAATTCAAAATGCAGGATCCAATATGTCGGACTGAAAATAAAAAATCTGCCATATTTACTTGAAACACATTACTCCTGAGTTTTCGAGGTCGCTAAATGCGAATCTGACATTAGTTTTTTAAAATTCAAAATGGCGGATCCAATATGACTGACAAAGGATTAAAAATCTGCCGGATTTAATTGAAACATGTTACTTGGGGTACTTTACTGGACGGGTAAAATCATTTTATCTAACCTTAAAATGTCGGGTAACGACAATTTTGACTTACCTTTCTTGGTTGGGTCTGGAAATTTTTATCTCTCCTTCACTGGATGGGTGAAAGTAATTTTATCTTACCTTAAATGGTAGGGCAACGATAACTTTATCTTAACTTTCTTGGTTGGGTAAAGACATTTTTATTTCTCCTTTACTGGACGGGTGAACGACATATTGAATCTGCCATTTTGAATTTTGAAAACCTGATAACACATTCGTAATCTGTATTCGCAAAACCTCCAAATACAAAGTTTCATTAAGATGTGAATTTTTTTAAAACATTTTTCCGCCATATTAGGTGCGCCATTTGGGTTTTGAAAATCTTAGAACAGATTTACAATCAGCGGTCTCAAAAACCTCTATATACCATGTTTCATAAAAATGTAAATTTAAAAAGAAATTGTCGCCCATTTTGGATCCGTCATTTTGAATTTAAAAATTTTGATAACCGATTTGTAAGCAGCGACCCTAGAAATACCTAGATACAAATTTTTACGTAAATTGGTTTACATGATCAAAAGTTATGTTGTTTTAATCACTTTTCTGGGACTAGGTACATCACATTGGATATTAAAGGTTATGTATAATACTTAGGTTTTTGTTTTTGGGTCTAAAAGGGTAATGTTTGAGCCAACATTTTGTCCAATGCTGACAGATTTATTGTTTTGCTTTATTGTTTTACGTACACTCAAAAAATAGCAAAAATGCGTGTTTTTACACATTTAAACCAAAATTGCTTGAAAACTAGAGCTAATCCAAAAATTTCAAGGTCAAATTTGGATTCTTCGGACAAAATCCTATAAGAATTAGCTTCCATTGATTGGGCAACAAAATTTTGTCGGCCTGTGTAATTAAACATTTTGATTTTTTTTTAATGTAATATGTTTTGACGCAAAATTGCACAAAATAAACGGAAAAAAAAGATTAGTTTCCATAGTTTAAAGTTAGCTACCTTAGCTAACCTTAATTGCTATTATATGGATAGCAATTTTTGTTTGCTAACACAACTAATCAATAGCTTTCATAGCTATTCTGCTTTCTGATACATCTAACTACATATATCATTGCTAGAAATGAGCTATTCATATAGTGTAGCTAACAAATTTTTCTCAGTGTACAGGGGCGGCGGAAGTAGTAGGGCCGCCATGGAGAACTCCATACCTGGAACCAAACCAGGTATAGAATTCATACCTCAAAAACAGTACCATGCCTGAATAAATTATGTTCGATATTTTAAAAATATAAATATTTTAACAACCTGTATAAGAAATAAGAATAAGCAAGAAGTGATAAAATCATCTTCCATAATTTTTTCTACTGGGCTGTCAGTGTCAATTTTATCCACTTCTCCCTCCCCTTACTCCCTCCCCACCACAATGGATAAAATTCCATACCTTAAAAATGTTGCTTCCGCCGGCCCTGTCAATGTGGGCACAAATCTTTCAAACTTTTGAAATATGCAGGGCCGTGGAGACCCAGCTCGGGCCCCGGGGAAAAATACAAAGACGGGCCCTATTGGCTTGTAAAAAATTTTAATGACCCCTTCTATGGATATTTCTTTTTTTTTAGTAGCCGATTTTTGGAGGCGGGCCCCAACGAGACCCGGGCCCCGGAGAAAAAGCCCCTGCTGCCCCCCCTCTCGTCGGGCCTGAAAATATGCATTATAGTGAATACATAAAATTAAAAAAACGCCGACAAAACAGAGCGTATTAATTAAACTTATAATATCCAATTAATAATATTAATTTGTTGTCGTTCATTACAAATGAGTTCAAGAGTTTATAAAATTCAAAACGGCAGATGCAAAAAGGCAGACGAGAATGTAAAATTACACAGCCCCACAAAAAAAAAAGTGTCATGTACTTTTGACCGGAATACCTTAGCCCTATGTATTTTGACGCGCTGAACACGGATCCGAAGTCCATTTTGCTCCATCACGTCAGGATTTTTTTCTAACCTCAAAAAACATGTCGGATTTTGAGAGGTAGGCGATTTTTTAAAAAAATTTATGGATTTACTTCAAACTTGGTATCTGGGGGTTTTTTGGGTCGCTGATTATGAATCTAAAGTTAGGTTTTCAAAATTCAAAATGGCGGATCCAATATGACGGACGAATTTTTAAAAAATTTGAAGATTTACTTCAAACTTGGTATCTGGGGGTTTTTTGGGTCGCTGATTATGAATCTAAAGTTAGATTTTCAAAATTCAAAATGGCGGATCCAATATGGCGGACGAATTTTTAAAAAATTTGAAGATTTACTTCAAACTTGGTATCTGGGGGTTTTTTGGGTCGCTGATTACGAATCTGAAGTTAGATTTTCAAAATTCAAAATGGCGGATCCAATATGGCGGACGAATTTTGAAAAAAATCGAAGATTTACTTCAAACTTGGTACACTGAAAAAAAAACTATTTAAGGTTTACTTGAGTTAAATGTAATTTTTACTTTTTTACTCAAGCAATGAAAAAAAATCAAAAATTGCTGTGAAACCAGGCAAATTTTACTTTGTTTATAAAGAAAAAAAAACAATTGACACTTTTGAAGCAAAATTTGACGTTTATGTGCCAAACTGTTAAAATTAAATTTTCAATACATTCCAGAAGATTTAATAGTGGAAGAATAAGTAAAAGTGAGTAAAAACGTTAATTGCATATTAATTTATTGTTTATTTCTTTTAATTAACTCAAACATTGTTTTAAAGTACAATATGTCAAATTTGTTTTAAAAGTGACATTTTGTTTTCCTTAAAAAACAAAGTAAGTTTTACTTTTTTTTGCACTGCTTGAGTTATAAAGTAAATTTTACTTGACAGCTCAAGCAAATATTCCATTGTTTTTTTTTTTCAGTGTATCTGGGGGTTTTTTGGGTCGCTGATTACGAATCCGAAGTTAAATTTTCTAAATTTAAAATGGCGGATCCAATATGGCGGCCGAATTAAAAAACATATTAAGATTTACTTGGCGGCAAGAATATGGCTGATGAATTTTTTTAAAATATTAAAATTTACATAAAATTTGGTATCTAGTGGTTTGTGGGGTGACTGATTGCAAATCTGAAAACAGATTGTCAAAATTCAATATGTCAGTTCTGAAGTATATAATTTTCCTTTATTCCTTTTTATGGTAGCGCACTCTTTTGTTTTCGAAAGATCTGTGCAGCGGTTTTCTCTTTAAGTTCACACTACCTGGTACAACATCCCTTTTCAGCATCCAGCAAAAGTCGGCCATCATATTTACGCCCCACCTTCCTTGATAACGACGTTCCATTTCTTTAAGGTCTTGATGAAATCGCTCTCCCTGTTCCTCACTGTAGTCTCCTAAATTTTCGGGGAAGTACTTTAGATGTGATTCTAAGAAATGTAGCTTCAAGTTCATCAAGCATCCTTGCTTTCCGAAGTTTGTTATCATATTATTTGCCATTTCTTCCCAATTCTCGCTTTTGTTATTCCCCAGAAAATTTTCAACAATTAGTTTAAAACTAATCCATGCATTTTTCTCAGTTTTACTCATGTTTTTGACAAATTTCTCATCTTTTAATAATTTTCGAATTTGTGGGCCATCAAAAACTCCCTCATTTAGTTTGGCATCAGAGACCTCAGGGAATTTTTGTTCTAGGTATTTAAAACATTTTCCATTTTTATCTAAACTCTTAACAAACTGTTTTGCTGCTCCTAGTTTAATGTGCAATGGTGGAAGCAATACCTTTGAGGGATGAATCAATGGCTTCTTAATGATATTTTTCGATCCTGGTTTAAAAGATTTTCTTTTTGGCCATTCCTTTTTTTTGTAATGATTCTTTCTATCTCTACTATCCCACAGACACAAAAAACAGGGCGTTTTTGTGAAACCTGCTTGTTGTCCAAGCATAATACTTAAGATCTTAAAATCCCCACAAATTTGCCAGTTATGTTCTTGATATTTTATTTTATCTAAAACTAGTTTTACAGATTCATAGCTTTCTTTAAGTTCTGTAGAATGAGCCATAGAAATCGAACCATAAATATTAGTATTATGAAGTAATACTGCTTTTAAACTTCTTTTAGAAGAGTCTATGAATAACCTCCAATCTTCATCTTTGTATACGCCAGGTTTTAATTGATCCATTAACCCATTAATGTCAGAACAATATACCAATGACTGCTTTTTGTCTTCTGTAAAATATTTTCTGAATTCCTTTTCCCTATCGCGATAAAAGGAAGATGTAGTTCCTTTCGATAGCATTTTTTTCTTCTTAAGAACTGATGCAAGATATTCTGCAACATCTTTTGGTAGTTTTAAATCTCTGATGAGATTGCCGAGTTCTTCCTGTGTGAACTTTTCAGGTATTTCTTCTTCCTGTTCACCAGTTGGAATGTAATAGTCATCTTTGTCATCAATACTCATGTCGTCATCTATATCACTAAATACATCTTCTACTTTTGAACAGTCGATTTCAAAATTTTTTGAAGAAGAAGGTATATCACAAAAAATTTCTGGTTTTGTTACAGTTGTCACATCAGCGTACAATATTTTTCCTTTATTCTTGTTATTATAACCTTCTACATTGGTCATGCAAAAGTAACAATCTTCTTGTTTCAATGGTTTTTTCCACAGCATTGGTTTTTTAAATTTAAAGTACTTATCCTCCTTAGTATTATTCCAACGAGTTAACATTATGTGACAGGATAAGCAAATTTTGTGTGGAACCCAATTTTCATTTTGATCGGCTATCTCTAAATCAAAGCAATCTTTGTAAATTTGTCTAATATTGTCATTGATTGGTTTACAATTCTTTGGAACATCGAACTGTCCACATATATAACAAAATGCATCTGCATTGCTATTGCATATGAGTTTTGATCTTAATGCTTTAAAATTAATTTTTGAAGCATTTGAAGTTTTTGTGTTGTTTTGATTTTGAAGAGCCATGATTTATTGAATAACCCGCACGTTAGGGATCCTGGTCCGATCGCAGGCGAGTCCACCGTCCTAGGGGTGATAACTCTCATACCTCCCCAGGCCTAAGTATGAGAGCTTTCCGACTTTGACGAGGACAATGTCAACTCGTCGTCGGCAGCAGGATTTAAATTGTGCCAAAGCTCAATAAGAACGTTAGACATAGAATGACAATGATATGTCCATCAGGAATAAGATGCAGAATGGAACAATGTACTTTCTTATTTGGCTTCTGCACCAAACATATCCAATCTGTTACCAAGGAATATTTTATGATAAAATTGTAATAGAAGTCATATTTGAAAATGTGAGAAACTCGCTTCGAAATCACACTCAGCAACTTAAAAACCTGAAGATACCAAATTTCATAAAAATTTCGAAAATATGACGTCAGATTCGCCATCAGCGACCCAAAAAACCCCCAGATACCAAGTTTGAAGTAGATCTTCAAATTTTTTCAAAATTCGTCCGCCATATTGGATCCGCCATTTTGAATTTTGAAAATCTAACTTCAGATTCGTAATCAGCGACCCAAAAAAACCCCAGATACCAAGTTTGAAGTAAATCCATAAATTTTTTTAAAAAATCGCCTACCTCTCAAAATTCGACATGTTTTTTGAGGTTAGAAAAAATCCTGACGTGATGGAGCAAAATGGACTTCGGATTCGTGTTCAGCGCGTCAAAATACATAGGGCTAGGGTATTTCGGTCAAAAGTACATGACACTTTTTTTTTTTGTGTATTTACAAAATCAATAAAACTGAATATTATAATTCTTATCAGATTATTTTACAATCAAATCTGGTGAAAATTCATTCTAAATTTTTCATTTTTTAACCTTTTTGGATTCGCTATTTTAAGTCTTTTTTTAAATTATAAACGTATTTTCACCAACTTTTCCAAAAACGACTAAACACCTGTTTTATAATATTTGTCAAAAATGTTGCATTTTTATCGGCAACATTAGAAGCATTTTGCATTTTTAAAATTATGAACCGATTCGTTATCAGTGACCTCAAAAACTGTTATATAAATTGAGATTTTTTCATGACAATCCGGAAATACGATATGCGCATGATTAATTTTCAATTGTTTTGGCCCTAATGTGAAAGAGGAAAATGGAGGTCATATTCTCAGCTATATCATTTGTCACTTTTGCTCTATACTGGTTAGGGCCGAAAATGTTAACGCATGCGCACTAAAAATTTCTTGAAATGAAAAGGTCTATTGCAAATTCAGTCCAATGTACTCATATATATGACATATATGGAAAATCATACAAGTAAAAAGAAGCTAAAAATTTATACAAAATAAACTATATGTGTGAGATTAAATAATTTACATTTGATTTATCTTATTGTAATTTATTTGTATTATCTAGACACTAGACCTTGGCAAATAATTGAATTTCTATGGAGGCAGAAAAATATTTCTCAGAAAGAGAATGGTAACAATCCCAGTTG
This sequence comes from Ganaspis brasiliensis, assembly GCA_037103525.1. Taxonomy (NCBI): domain Eukaryota; kingdom Metazoa; phylum Arthropoda; class Insecta; order Hymenoptera; family Figitidae; genus Ganaspis; species Ganaspis brasiliensis. Next base: position 206,442 of record JAZKLR010000074.1, on the reverse strand, counting down.
TAAAGTAATGTTGAAAAAATGTAAAGAAAAAACTTAGGTTAGGAGCTTAACATCATGAAACAGCAAAAATAATATCAACAAACAGAGAAGAAGCACAAACTGAATCAGAGAGTGTTACAATAGTTTTCCTTTTTAAAATTACAAATATTTGTTCAAATAAGAGGGTTATGATTTACTATATGGTTTGTAAAATACGCTGCCACCACTTTATTTGTTGGCACTACTACTTACTTTTCCCCATTTGGACTCACCAACTATTCATTTAATTCAGGGGTACAATAAGTTAGGCTCATAACAAAAAAATAAGTTTTGAAGTAGCCAAATATTTTAAGCAGAAGAAGCAAAAAATTAAGATTTGTATAAAAAGTATCTAAAATCAACTATCTTGAGTGGAAAAGGGAAATAATAAAATATTTTGAAAATTTAGTAAATTCGGAATAATAATTTCACTATACGTAATTCATATACATAAAAGATCGATTTGATGCCAATAAATATAGAAAAACTTAGGCTATAAAAAGCCTTAGGCGACCTCTTCTTTATACAATCAAAAGAAGTTTGCCGCATTTAGTTTTAGCTTCCTGTTTATTAATATTACCTCCGCCTACTTCTATAGTTTCCTCATACTTATTGAGATATATATAACTTTATCACAATATCCGTTCATGATTTACCAAAAAAGTTTGTATCAAGACCATTTTGAAATGCCCTTTTTTAACCCTGTCACGGACAATTAGTCCAGATTTAATGCCTCGTCTTAACAACAACATAACATTTTTAATTATCTGGAAATGCATACATATGCCAAACCTATACGATTCTCTTGCTTCACTACTATCCGTTCACTTGGTTACTTCCTATTCGTATCATGTTTCGTTTGCAGTTAAATGTTGACCAGAATTTTTTGAAATGTTCGCTGTTATATGATCACCGGCGACTAATCACGCGACGCTTATGTCTGCATGTGAAAGAAAAATGAAAATGCCATGAGATAGTGGAATGCAAAGAGGAGAGAGCAAGAAAAGGTTAATACTGGGAGAGGGAAACGAACTTTCGGTACTGGGTAAAAAATCTCGCACCTTAATCGCTTAATCGGGAGGTCGAGAACCTCTCTACTGACTATTGAGTTTGCCCTTCTCCTTTTCCAATCACCTAGTCTCTAGAGTTCATTTAGCCAAACAACGACCTGACAAAGGTTTGATCTTATCTAACAACTAAACGACCAATCGTTACTTCAAATTTGCTTTTCCTGTTTCTACCGCTTCTCAAGGCGTATTATCTCAAAAGAATCTCATCTATAACATGGACCTTTTTTGCTCGAGCAATAAATCTTTTTAAATCTGTTATTTGGACCAGTTATTTTGTGTTATTGAGAAGTTCTTTTGGGTTATTTTGTGAAACTCAAAATAACAGATAAGCAACCGGAAAAAACTGGACAATTACCCCAAAAATTCTCTACCTGACATTCTTTAAAAACATTTGTTCTGATGAATATAGATTTTTAGTTAGATGATTAATGATTAAAGATAATTAATTGGATGGAAATTTTTAAAACTAGTCACAAATGCACAAAAAATGTATATATGTATATTTTTTCACGGAACATTCAAGATGTTCAATTTTCAAAAAAAAACACAGAACTACAAAAAAAATTGAACTTTTTCCAATGCAAATCGGAATATAATTTTCTGACGTATTTTGATGCGATGAACACGACTTGAAATCCGATTTGCTTCACCACGTCGGGATTTTTTTCTAGCCTCAAAAATATGTCTAATTAAACAAGTAACTCACTTTGAAATGATTTTAAGTCTACACTACCGGCCAAAATTGTGGGATCACTTAAAAAAATAGGATTAAAAACATGACTATCTTAAAATGTTGATAACTCTGTCACATATTAGCGAAATAAAATTTTTTTGAATTTCTATTGTTCAAGTTTGATGTGCTGCATTTTCTAGAAATGTAATTGCAAAAATTTGACATTAAACTAAATAAAACCTTGAACTTTAAACTTCTAAATAAGCCAAAGAAAACTAAAATATCTTGATTTGGGGTCGCTGGTTACGAATCTGAAGTTAGATTCTAAAAATTCAATATGGAGGAATTACAGGGTGGCCGCAGGTCAGAAAAAAGTCAGAAACTTTCCAAAAAAATCTTTAAAAGTCAGGGAATTTTTTCTTAAAGGAACGACAATTAAATATTCATGATTTCATTACTTCAAATCCCAAATAAACAAAGCAAGATTTAAAGAATCTGTAAAATTGATGGTCAGGGAAAATGAAAAATTAGTCAAGGAAAAGTCAGGAATATATCAGGGAATTTTGAAAATGAAATTTTGCGGCCAGCCTGAATTACTATGGAGAACAAAAAATTTAAAAATCATTTCACTGAGAAATTTTATCCAAAACAATTTTCTGTGATTGAAAGAAATCGTTTTTATGCTTGTTCCAAGAATAAGATATTTGATTCATGCGCGCAAAACAGTTTAACATATAACCTCAAATTCTTAAGTCTATAATATTTTTTACTAGAACCGATTATAAGTATAATTCATATACTTGATCCAATGCATTTTTGCATTGGCGCAAGAAAAGTTATTTCTTAGTGTTATATTTAGGGGAGAGTGGCCATCAATGTACCGGGGTTTTTTCAAGGTCATAGTACTTATTTAATTTCACAAATTTCAAGCACTTCTTTGCATCAATATAAAACTACAACACTTCTCTAGGTAATGCACACATATTATACACGATTTATTTTAATTAAATAATAAAATTTAGGATTTTTCTAAACTAACAAGCTATTTTCATTTTCAACAACCTGGGTACACAATGAACCACCTCTATTAAAACACTAAAAATGTTCAACAATAATAATATTCCAATTTTCACTTTGTAAAAAACTTATTTTCTATCAAATACTATAAAAGATTATTACTTAACACTTTTTAATTGATAATGTATAACATAAATATACCTCAAATTTATGTTAACTAGCTAAAATGGCATTTTAGTTTTGCTATGTTGAAAAGAGTACTGACAACAATCGCTGTAACATGCTGTACGCATGCCTAGTTTTTTAAATCAGGCATACCACTCTGAAAATCGAAAATACACTGAAATTTTAGGTGGTTCATTGTTCCCCGGTACATTGAATCAACATGACATTTGCAACAAAAATGGTTTTTTATAACTTAATCCAATATTCCAAAATCTTTATCTCATTAGAATATTGTAGTTAAGGCCCCGTATAAAATAAATCGTAAGTACATTTATTTTTAAATTGTCTTATTTCAATTAAAAAACGTGTTTGTATTTTAGGTAAATTTTTTCTTCAATGCATCAAAAACAGTTTTTTTCAGTTTTCTCTGTAAAGAATAAATCTACATTTCTCAAATTTATGGACGTAGTGTGTTTACGCAAACTTCATTTATATTTAAAATTAGGAGAATTTTTATTTAATTGTTTCTGAGAAAATTGAAATGGTTCATTGAAAAAACTGTTACATTGATGGCCACTCTCCCCTATGGAAATTCGTTAATAAGAAACTTTTTTGGGGTTTAGTTTAATTGTTTATAATTTGTTTATAGAAAATAGGTAAATAAGATAAAGTTTATTTTCTGATATAAATTAATATTTCCATTTGATTCTGCGAAAAAAATCACTAAAGAAACATGTTACATGTTCATGTTCATTTTTTCTTATTTTAGTTTAAGGGAATGTGATGGATCATGACATCACTAGTGTAGGCAAAATTTGTCCGTAACTTTTCTCTTAAAGTATTGATTATTTTGGCATGAAATTTGGTAAAATTACTTAAAATATCATTAAGAAGGTCTCTCTGATCCGAGTTTGTTTAAATTTTAGGTCAAGAGTAATTTTTAAAAAATTTGCTATTTTTCGAAAATTTTCCAAAAATTAATTTTGAGCCAAAATCCAAACAAACTTGGATCAGAGAGACCTTCCTAATGATATTTTAAGTAATTCTACCAAGTTTCATGACAAAATATTAAATATTTTGAGAGAAAAGTTACGGACAAATTTTGCCTTCACTAGTGATGTCATGATCCATCACATGCCCTTAATTGTTCATAATTTGCTTATTTATAAATAAACAAATAGTAAAAATAAATTTCAATAAATCTTGACGTTGAAAAACATGATTTTAGTTTTATCCTTTCTCTAGGGATAAACCTTTCTCTGTCATAGAAAGGTGCACAGTATATTATTAACAAATTTTAACACAACGTAACTTTTTATAAATTAATTTTGACCATCTGAACGATTGTGAACTAAAAAACATATATATTCAACTTTAATTTAAGCTTAGGAGAAAATTAATCCGATGTTCGGTTATTAAAATATAAAGAAAAACATACTCGGGTTAAACCATCAGAGGATTAATAAGAGGGGAGGAAACGAAGGAATTGTTGCGTTTTGTTCTTTATACACATTTACTTATAACTTTAGAACCAGTCAAGATATTTTAATTTTTTTTTTGCTTATTTTAAAGCTAATAGTTCCAGATTTAATTTAAATTAATTTCAAATTTTTTCAATTACTTTTCTAGAAAATGCAGCCCACCAAACTTGAACAATGAAAATTCACAAAAAACGAAATATCCACTTGTCTTTATCACATTGAATCTCCATTTCTATTAATCAAAAAAGCTTTAAAATAGAACCATTTAACGGCAAATTTGATAAGATTTCCAATGATCTATGGCATATTTCAAATTGCTAACATCTGACAGAATTATCAATATTTTAAGACGGTCATGTTTATAATCCCCTTTTTGTAAGTGGACCCACTATTTTGGCCGGTAGTGTATTCGAACTGATTTCAGACTTTAACTTTTTTCATACTACTTTCTGATTTTACAGGATTATTTCCGGATACTTTTGGGACATAATTCGGACCCAATCTGATTAATTAGTCCGAAATTTTAAGCATAGTTTTGGTAGTGCGTACATAAATTAACGATTGTTGTAAATAAATAACAAGACATTAAAAAACATTTCTTCCTTTCATTTTTCTAAATTACTAAAAAATTAGTTCAAATGGAAATTTTCATTGCAATGGTTTTCTGGAAATGTTTTTAAAAGAATGTATAAGAAGGTTAAAAATGTTCAGACGGATATTTTCGAAACCTTGCCTCTGAACGGTCTTCGACCCCATTCCTTGCTCGGGAAGACAAATGAAGACAACAGCCAAGAAGTAAACAAACTCAAGTTCAACCTCGTCCCGAATCTCTGAAGGATTGGACCTTCAAACGTGGGGAATTTTCTCGATGAATCTGACATAACATAAGAAAGAAAAAGTCGAAACCGATTAATTTTAGACATAATGTTTCACATAACGATAGAGGAACTGGTTTGACGTATGTAAATTCAAAGGGGCGTCTAAATACTGTTTGGTACAGTTGTACTCGGGATGTTTTTTGTGTCCAAATGTCGCAGAGTGGGCTTGCGTAAAAGTTGGAGTAAACGCGTATGTATAGAAGAAGGTTAATAACAAAGAGTACAAAATAAAACGAATTTCATCTGTCGAGGACATATAACCAATGGGCAGAGGCAAGCGGCGACCATGGTAAGATGGATCGTAATTGCGTCACGTGCCAAGAGATATAGAATCACTGTCGCTTTCAGTGTAAAACGGTAGTAAACACGGGTCGTAGCCCTCACCCTTCCCGTTCCCCTCAACATCTCTTTCTTGAGTACACATGCTCTCAGGAAATCACTTTCGATTAAAACAACTTTACCTACATTCTTAGAAATATCCCACGGGATTTTTAACAGTTGACAACAGTCACTCTTATTACTATGCAGGAATATAAATTAACCAATTGTTTTTTATTTAGGGGCCGCTCAAAAAATACGTAACGCCTTTAGGGGGGGGGGGGGTCAGCAAAAATACTACACTGCGTTACGAGGGGGGAGGAGGGGGGCTTCAAGAGGTTTTTTACGTAACGTTCTCTTTTCTATTTATTAAGATTAGTATACACTGAAAAACATTAGGAATTAATTTTTACTATTCTGATTTTTAATCTGGGATAAATTTTCAAAGCATGAAAAGAAATTTTTCTTTAAAAAATGTAAATATTCCTATCTTTGAATGAAAACTTTACTATCTTAGCTGGGAAAATTTTTCGTTTTACACGATTATTCCAAATTAAAAGCTTTTATTGTAAAAATTAATGCTTAAACTATAATAATTACTATCTAAAGTATTTGAGTGTAAGAATAAGTCTAAGAATGTTGTATGTTTAAAGTTTACTATAAAATTATTAATTTTATGAATTATAGAGGAAAGCATATTTTATGAAGGCATAAACTTTATACTTTCAGCAAAAATCCTATCTTTTTCAATTGATTAGCTACAATGAAAAAATTACCTTTAGGGGGGAGGGGGAGGGGTCACCAAAAAATTACAAAATTTTAAGGCTACTTCTTGTCAATAAAAAAATTTCCTAGAAATTTATAACAAACCATTTTCAACGTAAAATTTATCGCCCTTTCAGATTCTGTTATCAAAATTTGTTTATAACAAACATGTTAAAAGTTATAAACAATTATTTAACAAAAAACCCGATTTTTTAATCAATATTTTCATGTAGAACAAGAAAAGAGATTACATTAAAGCATCAAAATATCGTGTATTTAAGTTTTCAGCTGTAAATATTCGCAAAAACATATACGAAAATACAAGATGTCGGCTCCAATATGGCGCAATATTTAAAAATAGGCCGAACTTGATAAAATGTGGTACCCGTGGGTTTTTGGGGTCCCTGATCATGAATTTAATGTCATTCTTCAAAAATTCAAAATAACGGATTCAAAATGGCGGTCAAAAAAAAAATTTCAATTTAATTCCATGAAACTTGGTATATAAGGGTTTTTAGGGTCTCCGATTGCGAATCTGAAGTCATTTTTCAAAAATTCAAAATGATCCAATATCCAAGATCCAATATGTCGGTCAAAAATGAAAAATTTCGATTCAATTTCATAAATTTTGGTATGTAGGGTTTTTCGGGTCTCCGATTGCGAATCTGAAGTCTTTTTTTAATAATTCAAATTATCCTTATGTTTAGTTATTACATCTGATTATTTTTAAGTACCCAAAAAATAATTTCTACCTGTTACTGAGGCAGTAAAAAATTTTTTAGTTCAAGAAAGTAAGTGAAATTAAGTAGGAATGAAAATGTCCGTTACTTTTAGTCAACCATATTGCATTTTAAAAAAAACATTCGGTACTTAAAAGTACATTTTTTTAAGTGAATTTTAAACCTATGTATACCAATTTTAAAGCGCAGGTTCGTCCGGTTTACAAGAACGCCTCTTATGTACCAAGTTTCATGAAATTAAGTTGAAATTTTTCATTTTCGACCGCCATATTGGACTCGCTATTTTGAATTTTTCAAAAATGACTTCAGATTCGCAATCGGAGACCCCAAAAACCCCTATATACCAAAATTTATGAATTTAAATTGAAATTTTTCAATTTTGACCGCCATATTGGATCCGCCATTTTGAATTTTTGAAAAATGACTTCAGATTCGTTATCAGAGACCCCAAAAACCCCTGTGTACCAAGTTTCGTGAAAATTAAATAAAAAATTGAATTTTCGTCCGCCATTTTGGATTTTTGAAAAATGACTTCAGATTCGTACTGAGGGACCTCAAAAACCCATGGGTAACAAGTTCCAAGTTTTTCAAAAAAGTCAGGATAATAAATTTATGTTTTTTTATTAAAACGGTTAAATTGAACCTACAAAGCAAAAATGTAATGACTATACTTGTAAAAAAAAGTTTTTTTAAAAAACAAAAATATTTGGAGTAAAAATAAAATTTTTTTATAGTTGATTTTGGTAAATTTCACGTGCGTAATTGTTTATTAATTATTAAAATTTCATCTATTCAAATAAATATACTTTTTTCAAATAATTCAAAGGTCCATAAAAATTTCTTCAAATATGTCTATTCAGCTTTTAAAATCCACAGGATTTTTCTAAATTGGTCAATTTGTTGAAAAACTACAATATTTTTTGTAAAAAATGCCAATTTTGAGAAAATTTCCTTTTTTTTTTTTGTTTTTATTGTATTAAAAAATAAATGACACCATCTTCTTCCTTAATAAAAAACGAGAAAAATTCACTAAATAAAAGCTGTTTTTGTTAAAATGTAAATCTTATATACACGTTTAAAATCTGGGGGAACAAAGGACCCCATTTAGTCCTTAGAGGGTGAGAAAAGTAAGTTAGTCCTTCTAGGGTTAAGTACTCAAAAATATTGTTAAAGTGTGAAATAATGCAATCAACTAAAAGTAATGTGTAACATAACCTTAAACCTTAAAAAAACAAAGTTTTTCTCAAGTTGGATTTAACAGAAAATAGTAAAAAAAATTGATAGAAATAGTTTACTCTTATAAAAATTGTACTTTTGAAAACAGTTATATACAAAATTATTGAATCAAATCAATTTTTTTTTTATAGATATGGTCAATGATATATACGTCATTTTGTTTTATAATTTTGTGACAATTTCCATGCGTTTTAAAACTATTACAACTCACATTAAATGCATTAAACTTCAATATAATTTTAAAAGATAACCTGAACATATAAATTTCAATTTAAATATATGAAATAACAAAATAACATATTATTATGCACCGTCCGTTTCTGGGAGAAATTTATAGATGATACGTCCCTGAAATCTTCCAAGGGGCGTTGCTTACGCGTCCGACGATTACGAAGGATGAAGGGAGGGGAGATTTCGAAGGATCCGACAATTCTGGAGGTAGTACAGTAAATCTATCTTGAAAAAGTAATTTTTTTTGGAAAAAAATACACTAAGCTAGTTTGTTTCATAAATCGTTAGTAAAACATGTGACTAGCTTAAAATCAAAAATTTGGGATCCCCCGCCCTTGGGGAAGGGGGGTAAATCGAAAATGTTTTTGGATTTAAGTTTTCGCAAAAACGGTAAGTCGTACTGAAAAATTTTTTAAAAATAAATTGTAGGGAATTAAATTTTCTACATTTTATCTCATTGAGACAGTACAGTACAACATAATATGCAAAAATTAGAGGGCGCTAAAGTTGCCAAAAATCAGTTTTTTCTGTTTTTTGTATTAAAAAAATGATTTTTGAGCTTTAGTGTAAATGGAAAAGTTGTAGAGCTTAACAAATCCTATAAAATTCATGTGCAATACTTTTCTCTAGGTTGCAGTGTTTTGGAGATACAGCCTGTTTACTCATTGTTATGTATAGTTAAAAGGATGGTCCAAAAAAAGTAAAATCGGAATTTTAATGCTCTCACCCCCTAGGATTGCTTTATGTCAAAAAGAATACCCCTGTTTTTTGTTTTGAAACCAAAAAATATTTAGAGGTCGCTCAAAGCGCTTGAAGTTTCCCATTTTTTTACATAGTAAAAAAAAATTCGAAGAAATAGTATAGAATCCTTAAAAATCAATAATTTTCAATCGACAAACTATGTTTCTCCTTAGGAGACTTCAAATAATAATGTCAAATTGTTTATTTAACTATTTTTAAATAAAAAAAAAAAATTTATGGGTCTTCCAAAAACACCCAAAATTTCAAAACTAAGCTTTAAAAATATTTCTTACTATTTTGTTGACAATTTTTTGCACAATTCTTAATAAATAGCATAAATATATAATATATCAGATCTGCTATTTTATATTTCGAAAAATTATTTACATATTCGTAATCAGCGGCCTAAAAAACCTTTGTATACTGCAATTTCATACTTTTTTTTTAAAAATTAATATTTTTTGCCCGCCATATTGGATCCACTATTTTGAATTTTGAAAAATTGTTAACATATTCCTAATCAGCGACCCAAAAAACCCTTGTATATTGAGTTTTATAATTTTTTTTTTAAATTACAATTTTTTGTACGCTATACTGGATCCACCATTTTGAATTTTGAAAAATCATTAACATATCCTAGTCAGTGCCCCAAAAAACCCTTGTATACTAAGCTTTATTAATTTTAATAAAAAATATTAGTTTTGGTCCAACATGCATTAAATTATTAAAAATTTTCAAAATTCGACATATTAGCGTCGCCATTTTGAATTTCATGTAATAACTAATGCATGTTTTCGAAGTTTAAATAGTTTGTGCCATTTTGTGCCACTTTATTGCATACTAAAATGATGGTTTCGGTTAGAGATTTTAATTATAAAAAAAACAAATGTCGATTTTTTCGTACTTTTTTGGAAAAAAGTCGCCATATTGGATTATCTATTGGTCAAAAATGCAATCTGATAACGGAATCTTTTAGAGGGGTCCAAAAAACATAAGGAAACCCTATTTCCATATTTAAGAAAAAAAAATTCTACATGCAGGCAGTACTAAACCAAAATAAGACAACGATTTTTGTGATTTTGGGAGTTAATGGGTTAACTATACATAACAATGAATAAACAGGCTGTATCTCCGAAACACTGCAACCTAGAGAAAAGTATTGCACATGAATTTTATAGGATTTGTTAAGCTCTACAACTTTTCCATTTACACTAAAGCTCAAAAATCATTTTTTTAATACAAAAAACAGAAAAAACTGATTTTTGGCAACTTTAGCGCCCTCTAATTTTTGCATATTATGTTGTACTGTACTGTCTCAATGAGATAAAATGTAGAAAATATAATTCCCTACAATTTATTTTTAAAAAATTTTTCAGTACGACTTACCGTTTTTGAGAAAAATGAAATCCAAAAACATTTTTGATTTCACCCCCTTCCCCAAGGGGGGGGGGGGATCCCAACTTTTTGGTTTTAAGCTAGTCACATGTGCCACTAACGATTTATGAAATAAACTGGTTTAGTGTATTTTTTTCCAAAAAAAATTATAGATTTACTGTACTAAGGACTCACTGTTGTATTTTTATGAAAACCTATCCTCACTGTTCGTAATATCATGTTAGATTTTCCTGGAAACTTTTATTGTTGTTTTACTGTAAGAAACAGCATAAAACGTTTATTAAGATTTTATTAGTCAACCCTTGATGATCAAGTTTTACATTTTTTTTTTTTTTTGTATTTTTAAATATAAATTGGGCATTTGAGACAAACGCAGACCAACGCGGTCAACTTTGTCCGAGTTAGTCTTTTTCTAATCAGCCAGTGTATTAAAATACGAATGTTATAAATGATATCAGCATATTGTAAATACAGTCAGCTAAAATAACAGAGAATAAAAGAAATAAAGAAACAAAGTTTTTCCACTTATGTAACATAAAGTAACTCAAAATAATATTGAAACAAAATTTTTTACAAGTATGCATGAATACCAAAATGCAGAAGGTAATTTTGTAAAATTCTATTCGATTAATTCTCTCTGTGTACGTGACTTCAGGCATGTAGAACCAGAAGATGCACAAAAGAAAGAAAGGGATTTACTGAAGAACAAGAATAGAAAAATAAGAATGCAAAAAAAGAAGCGAAAGATATAGGAGATATAGCGACCAGTTCAATACAAATCTTGCGTACGAAATATCAATAACATAATTTGATTATAAATGATAATAGTAATTATAATAATAATCATAATAATAATAATAATAATAATAAAATAAAAACAATAATAATACTAATAATAAATAATAAATATACTAATAATCTCTCTAAATCTGAATTACTTAAAAATAACTAATTTGAAAGCAAAAACTCAGTCACTAATTCAAATAGTTATATTTCTACTAATCATATAGTAAAAAATAAGTAATTATTAGTCAAATTCATTTTTAGATTATGTCAAAATAACTAATATTTTAGTAAAATTCTGTTGACTAATTCAATTAGTCAAATTTTAACTATTTTTTAATTATTTTTTTTACTAACAATTAGTCATTTTTTTAGGGTTTAGTGGTTTGGGACCAAAACCGTTATAGTGAGACTTTGTCGTCCGTCCGTCCGTCCGTCGTTCACAGCCAATAGCTGTCAGTTTGAGGTTGTGTGCGAGAGAAAGGGATATAGTGAGAGGCAGAGACGGAATCACCCGAATGGTTCCGAAAACACCGCAGAGTTGTTACGGAAACACCCAGTGGCGGATCTACATGGGGAGCACTGGGAGCAATCGCCCCCCCCCCCCCCCCCCGAGAATCTTACATTTGTATAAGAGAGAGAGAAATAACAATATGGTGCTATCTCTTTCTATCCCATATATGGTGGATTTCACGGAAAATGTCCTGCCCCAAAAATAAAATATGTCCAATCTACTGCAAAATTTTTATGAGTAGTGCTGCCCACGAGACGAGAAGAGACGAGATTTCATACTGTCTCGTCTCGTTACATTTCAAAATTGCAGATCTCGGTCTCGGAAATTATGGTCTCGATCTCGGTCTCGGAGTCTCGATCAATCTACTTGCTTTAATGAGAGTAATTTAGAATTAAGTTAAAGAAAGTGATAGGGGAGACCGGGCTGTTTGGCGCAGGGGCTGGTTGACGCACTTGAGTTTATTCAAAAGTGAAAAGTCGAATTAATTTTTCTCTTCGGTCAAATTAATGTACTTGATAAACTGTAACTTCACACATAATTTCATTATTATTGATTGATTATTCAGGACTATAAATTCAAAAAACCAATTTTGGTACTCAAAAGTAAATTTTAACGCCTTCATTTTTTTGTTATATCTTTTTACAAAATGCAATCAGAAAAAAATCAAAATTAAGGTTTTGTGTTCTGGACACTTGCTTTTACGAAACAATTAAAAATTTTTTTTTTTTTAGCAGAACCAATCAACAAAGAGTGAAAAGTGCGCCACGTAGCCCCGGTCTCCCCTACACAAAATATAAGAAGTTAACTATAGCTTTAAATAAAAGTTGAAAATTGAGTGCAAGTTTTATTAAATTTTATTTTTTACTTGTAGTACGTAATATTCATAAAAATAACTCATAAAATAAGATAGTATTATACTTAATTTTCATCGACCTTAGAAATATTTTGTTACCAAGTTTAAGATAAATTCCTTAATATTTCTTCAAGTTATTTAATTTTTTACATTGCAACGAAAGGCATGGTTGATTTTTGAACTTATATAATACATTATCATTCAACTAATTGAAGTATCATATACCTACTACGAATTTTTTTTAAGCTATTTTATCCCTTCACAGTAATATACTTTAGATAACTTTCTTCTTAGACTTTCTTAAAAAAAATTCTGTTCGCTATTACCCCAAAATTTTGCAATTTTGGCAAAATTGTCCAGGTAATGGCGAACAGCAGTTTTTCGCGATTATTAATTATTTATAAAAATATAACAAAAATGTTTAGTTAAAAAATATTTGTCTGTTAATTAATTACATAAATTATTTATAGAAATTAATAACTTAACTTAAAAATAATAAATAAATTCTCGTAATAATATTTTAATTTTTGTTTTAAATTTTCGTCGAGAGTCTCGGTCTCAAGAAACTTTGTATCGGTATCGTCTCGTTTTATCCTAGATGAGTCTCGTCTCGGAAAACCGAGACGAGATGAGACGAGGCCGAGACTAGCCTCGGGAGGGGGAAAAAGTTTGGCGTTTTTTGGTAATTCACTCTTCTTTTCCTTTTTCCACTGTTATAATGAATGGATAAAAAAATTTTATGTTTGACAGGTCAGAGATACATAGAGTGTTGATAGAGTGTTTTATACCTGTCCTCATATAGTAACTAGAAAAAGTTGCATGTGATTTGAAAAGTGAGTTTTTACTGAATTGAAGTAAAAATGATAATAATTAACGTCTTTGTTCAGTATTCCGGATGTCACTAAATTTTACTAGAGATCGATTTTTTCAGTTATATTTTTTATTTTGTAATAAATATTGTGAAGTTGTAAAGGCTCTTGAGACATATGGCTGCTCGAAAGAAATATTCTAATAATAACGTGTTTTCACATTTACGCTTTTCTAACCTCAAATAATACTATTTCTAGATATTTGTATTAATTTTGTGTCTCACGAAATTACAATTATAGAAAATAAGGTAACACAATCTCTTTTTTTTTATAGAACTATTATGATAAGAACATTATTCAAAACATCTCTAAACAGTATTAACTTTGTCTTGATATTTATTTATACATATCTTATACGAAACTAATCTGAAAACAACACAAAACAACGTTTTATAAATGTATTTTTGCAAGAGTTTGGAAAATTTTTGAAAATTTAATCAACTGTGTTTTTCCTTGTGTAAAGGAAAGAATTGACAGAATTTAGTATCCTTATATATATTTAATCCTTACTGTAATCTCTCTTCATGGTCATCTACTAAAGCTACACGTGGTGTTTTGAAGAAATGCCTCGTGGTCCCAAATATGGAAAAAGAAAACAACTAAAACAGCGCATAAGTTGGAATTTACCCTTGAGTTTAAAAACCCCTGTTGACAAATCGCAAAGGAAGATGTCCTTATATCCTTACATTCTTTTTGCAAATATAACTTACAATACTATATATTTACAACAAGTTAACTACAATTTAAAATAACAAAACGAATATGGGTAGTTCTACGAACGAAGGGAGAAAATGATGCTAATTTTGTTAAGACATTTTTTTGCGTTTTAGTTTTGGCAAGTATATGGACTTCAAGTTAAGCATAATTTCTAAACAATCTGAAACAGGCTAGAAAAAAACTGAAAATTACGAATTTTACAGCCATTTATATAAAAATATCCAGAAAACTGTGATTATGAATAGAAAAATCCCAATAACACTAAAAATTGTGATTGGATTTTTATAAAACTTACTAGTCGACATTTTTTTGGGCAGCTAATTACGAGTAATTATAAATTGAAGATTAGTTTTTTAAAATCCAAAATGGCGGATTCAATATAGCGGTTGAAATTTGCTAAAAACTCGATAAATATCATTAAATCAAAAAATCCAAAAGCTAATCACCTCTTTCGGAGAGTTTTTTAAATAATAGGAACATATATATTTTTTTACAAAACTAGGTGCCAGGAAAATGAGGATTTGACTAGACAGAACATAATTTTGGATACTGTGAAGAGAAACTCAAATCATAAAAATCGCTTACGTTTTTATATGTATTTTACTTTAATTAACCTAGCATAACCTGACACTTTCTATAGTGCAGGCTCATTATCATCAACTTAAAATTTGTCATTTTTCAATTTAAAAACCCCTTTCAAAATGAGTTGCATCAAATGTGAGTCCAGATTTTTTCAGTGAGCATTTGTTTCTATAAATTAAATTCTATAAATTGCGAGATAAATTGTTTATTAAAAAGGATATTCATTGCACAACAAATTTGCCTTAAAAATAAACTTTAATTTGTCAAATCTGAGCATAATATAAAAAACGCGATATTTTGTGTGACAAAAAAAATGATACTTTAGTTTATTTGTTTATATAGATTGGTTATAGAAAAAGATAAACTTATTGTAAAATCAAATTATACAGAAAGAACGTACACTTTGTATGTTCTAATTAAAAACAACAGAAAATGAAAAATAGATTTTATTTTATAGAAAAAGAACAAGTTTTTGATAAATTTTTTTCAGTGGCTAAGATAAATAAATGTTAAATATCCCAATTTTTTTCGCACTTTACGTTAACATAAATTGTTTAAAGTAAAAAAATTTAAAAATCTGCTCCCACAGATATCCGACAAATTTAATTGTGAACATTTAAAAAAAAAATTTGAAATCGGTTGAAAATTGCATCCAGGAAATCAATTTGAACTTTACTTTTAGATTTTTTCTCCCTGTGCGACCCACAGACACTTTTTCAATATGTAATTAGTGTGGACAATTTTACTTATTTTCTTCGTAAATTGTCTTAGGTCATTAACTAAAATAGTAATTAAATAACTAATCTCTTATTATCACTTATTCAATTAGTATAGGTTTTTAGTAATTGTACGTAAATGGATTTTCACAATTTTAATTAAAACGTTACTACCATCAATTAATATTTCTTTATTAATTATAATTTAAAAGAGATTGTAATTAAATTGTTTATTAAATGCAGGGACCAATACTGAAACAAAAGTAAAGTAAAAACTAATTATATGTTTCAGTTTTTGTATGAAACTGAAACAAAAGTCAAGGGCCTGGTTTAGTTTCGGGTCAAACTGAAACCAAAGTTCTAAAAACCTAATTATTTGATTTCAAAGACATAACTGGTTTACAGAAAATGAAATAGGAGAGAGTCGGGTAAAATGCCTAATTGGGTAAATTGGCAATCTTAAATAATTAATATTTTAAATATTTTAAGTAATTTTACCAAGTTTCGTGACAAAATATTCAATATTTTAATCCATCACATGCCCTTAAAGAATTTATTAAAGAATTGTGAAAATAATGCTTTCCAACGATAATTTTTTCATTTTTAAATTTTAGAAAATATACACTTCTATCTCACAGATGTACATAATTTTTTTTAAATTAATCCTTAAACAATTAAAACATGATTTTAAATAAGCGCGGGATAAATTGAAAGGAGTGTGCATGCGCAGAAAAAATACATACGATGCGAGAGTTGCGTGAGTCACGTGACTATAAAGAATCATGGCGGATTAACCTGTCGCATTTGGCATTGAATGTCAAATTTTTGGTTTTCTTTCTAAAACTCACGCTATTTTAAAGCAAGCAGGTATTTTTGTAAGTTATTACAGTGTTTAATTTACTTTTTTAAATTATTTTATAATTGTAGAAGCTTTATTTATTTGTTATAGACTTTATTTCCATTTTTTGTCGGACTGCTTTGGATTCAAACTTTCATTTTATGATAAAAATTTATTATAATAACGCATGCGAAATAGTGTTTTAAAATAATGACGCATGCGGAATAGTGTTTTATTATAATAACGCATGCTGATTAGTGTTTAATGATTAAATAATAATATTAATATTCATAAGATTGGAAATAAAAATTAATTTACGCAATCTTGTAGTGTCAAAGGAAATTTTTGAATTTAAAGGAAAAATTATAGGCAATATCATTTATACATATATACACATTATACTAATTTTTAAATCATGATATTTTGTTAAGAAAAATTAAAAACTACGTTTATTAATTCTATTTCTAAACGTATTGAATTATGTATATTCTTGTTTGATTAGAATTCACAACTTTTTAATCATGTATAGTCATCATTGCACAAATAATATTTTTTTATCAGTAGACATTATTATTTGTTGAAAGTTTTAAAAATTATATTTCTATTCCTCCAAAAAATTAGTATAAATATACAATGTAAAATTTTAATATTAACTTTTTCAAATGATTCTAAATTTGAATCAGCGCAATTACGTTGATCAATCAGCGATTAATTTTATTATATCAACTGTAAAATTCACTGACTCATCAGCGTATATATGCTGATTAAAAAAAGCTGTATACTTTGCGCTGGTGAATTTTCGCTGTTTCAAATAGAAAGAAGGATATTGTTACTAATTTCTCACAGAAACGGAGAATTCATAAAAATTAATTTAGCATAGTAATTAGTTTCCAATCAAAAAGCTCGTAATCACTTTATTTTTAGCTTTTTAATTAGCAATGTGAAAAATATGTTGTTCTTAATTTTAATTAATTCTTGCCTCTGGGTCAAGGGTAAAAAATATAAGGTAATATCTTAGAGGAGAAAGTCGAAGTCGAACTCTTGTATTCCGTGTTCTTACGATACAGAAAATCTAACGCAGATATAATTAAAAAATAAACATAGACAAATTTTTCTGTCGATATCACAACATTAACTCATTCTCTTCGTGTGTTATGTGTTTTTTACCCTATTTTTTAAATTAATTGTTATATATTATTAATTACAATGCAGGCGTTTAGATATGTATACATATACTTGTCATGATATTTTTCAACATTTTAAAATTCAATCTAGCCCTTATTACAATTTATATATTCACAGCAAATTTATTAAAAGTATACTGCAACAATAGCTTGTTTATAAAATTGGTGGTTTTAAAAATTGGTTGTTTAACTTTCATTTTATTTTTAAATGGAGTCATCCACTGATAAAAATATAGAACGTCAATTGTCATTTTCCACTTGACATATTATTAACTTACGACACCGTCGCATATTTAAATACAATCAATATTTAATAAGCAAATTGAAAATACTATAACAATTTGAGTAGACATGAAACGTAGGTATATGCATACGTAACTATAAAGTACATATTTATATCTCTTTTCTTCTGCAATCTATACTAATTCGAAACATTGTATTTACAGTATCTTTGTCATATAATTCTTTTTTTTTACCATCTAGATTTAGGTTGAATACACTATAAAAAATTAACGAAAATTAAAGTCTAAAATATTTTTTCAAGACTTTCTTTTTGACAATAAAGAAATTACAAAAAACATAGATTGTTACTTAAATTAAATGTTCATAAAAAATATTGATTACAATTCATCTTAATTGTAAGCGTTTCAAATAAAAATAAGTTATGATATAATAGAGATTAGATTTAATTTATCAAGTGTTGAGGATTTTAAATAAACTCCAATTATTATTTAATAAATCCAAGAAACCATTTATAAGTACTAAATTGAATTTTACACTTGAAAATGTGAATGAAAATTAAAATAACTATTCTCTTTCGGTCTTTCCGTTTCTTCGAATGAATATTTCAAAGTCTCCGGATTTTTTTTAGAATTTATTAAAACTAGAAAATAAATTCTGAGAATTTAAAAAAAAATTTTAATTTAATCTTTACGCCAGAAAATAATTAAAATTTCATGCATACAAGTTGCATTACTGGAAAATTTCAGTTAAAAAAAAATTAAAAATAGAGAAGCTTTATGTTTTAAATTTATTTAAATTTATTTTTAAAAAATCTACTATTTTCAGGTTTTTAAAAAAAGGAATACAAAATTCCAGGAAAAGTCAGGGCAGTTTTTTTTATTACGTTAAAAAGTTGAACACTCTGATGTAATCTGCAAAAAAATTACAAAATTACAAAATACAATAAAAACTTTAATTTATTTGTAAGATCTTGCGTAAAAATATTAATTTTCAGAGAATTTTTCGTCCTTGCTTATCTTTACTGAGTCACAGTTCTCCGAACTTCGTCCTTCTCGAAAACATTGCGTCATCAAGCGTTGGAATCCTGCCAGTGTCGAATCATAATTTTTTTTTTTTTTTTATTAACAATTTATATTAGTTATTTGAAATTTATGCTACGACAAAAAGTACTTTCTGTGAGATTATTTATGTTATTAATCAAATACTATAAGGATTTTATAATTATAATTACATAAAACCTTTGGAAATTATAATTATCCTTTTGTGCTTTCATAATTATTTTTCCTTTTAACATTATTTCGTCATTATTTCTGCGAACTACCTAACTTTGGAAAAACATTACATCATCTAGGGTCATAGACCCCATATCTTTTAAATCTAAATTCACAAATTTTAGTTGGACACATTTTTAAGTGGAAAAACTTGTAAATTAGAGGTCATTTGGCCTTGGAAAATTGGAAATCACACGAAAGGAATTCATAAATTACAAACGTTACAGTTTTTATCTCAAAGGTTAAGGAACTTTGGACACAAAGAATGACTATTAAGAATTACCAACTTCACTTTTTTCATGAAAATTTTTTTCGCGACAAATTTTATTGATGCCAATTGTTATATTTTTAAAATTAATTTTTAATCAAATAAAGAAAAATTTGTTCTATGCAATAATAATTAAAATAGAAATCCATAACTTCGGACAATTTTTCGGCAGCTTTTCATAAAAACTTTATTTAAAAAATATGAAAAAGAAGTTTATCAAATAGTTTTGAATTTTCTTGTTTTAAATACTGGATTTTAAAATAAATAAAATTTACAACATTTTTGAAATATAAATTATTTTATCGAGTTAAAAAATTGTTGTATAAAAAATATTAAATTTTTTGACATTATTTTTGCAAATTCATTTTAAACGCATTATATATAAAATGCATAAAAAATGGGATTATTTGTGTTTAAATAAAATTTACGTTTCTTGAAAACTGGTCTTAATAAGATATCAAATTGTATCTTATTAGAGTGACATCATATAAAAGTTCTAAAGAGGGTCGGTCATCATCTTAATAAGCCAAGTGTAAGTGATATCTTGCGATGTAATAAACAAGAGTCTACTATACTCTTTAGTAGTAACACAATTAGTGCTGTGCGTAGTTTTCGATGAAAACCACATGAGAGATAACCTCATTTAACTTCAAAGCGTCTCAATGAATGAGATTTACACTTACTTAGGTTTCATAGATATATACTCCCGGGTGGTAAGACTGATTCTAATAAAAAGGTACGACGCAAACGTTCTTCGAAACCATGTGCTTACTATGGCATACCAAACGTGCGATAACAAAGACTTGCTAAACAACTTGAAATCACATTTTAAAGAAAAATAGTCGCACCTACCTCAAGAAATAAAAATAATACAGAATTTGTTTTTAGTTTCAAAAATGCACTAGAAGAAAAAAATTAAGCTTTTAAAAAAATTTTATATATAGTTTCTAATTATATAAAAGATAAGCCGCAGAAATAAATTTAAAGCTCATTTTCTTACACTTAAAAATTAAAGATGTTATCTTAACAAAATAGTTTTGTTGAGTAATTAATATTCCATTTTATTTGAGTTTATAAAATGTTTTGTTGGCAGTACCAAATATGTATTGCGCATGCGCAGGCAGAGCGATTTACATCAGCATTCGTCTAACGATAATATTATAAATATAATGCGTGTTTTTTTCTGTTAAAAAAAATGTTTTGTAATAAAATTAATCAAATATGTTAAACAAGCATGTTTTTAATTGTGAAAGTTCAATAATAAATAGTATTGAATAAAGTTTTTTGAACAAATGAGACAGAAAAGATTTTTATAAAAAGTTAATTTATTCTAATTTAATTAATAGTTTACCTAAGCAAATAACAAACATTTTTAACTTAAAAATGCTTCAGTTTTGTAAGTAAAAATAAAAACTATATTATTTATTTGTAAAACAGTTATTAAACTTATTCATAAAGTAGCAAAATCAAACAAAAGTCTATAACCTAAACTCGAAATCGACCTGCTACTGTTGATTATAAGAAAAGAAAATTATTAACAAATTTTCAATTTAAAAATATCTGGACTTACCAATACGATTTATAAATTTAATTTAGGAGAAATTACTAAAACTTTTTAATCCCGTAAATGATGATAGGACGTTAATTATAAAAAACAAAACGTCTTAAATCTAAAAAACATTTTTTTATAAATAACTTATAATTTTTCTATCTTGAAATTAACTTTAGTGCGGTGTTATGTGAAGAATGTCATTTGTTTAAATTTCTCGAAATAATAAAAAATTGTATTTATTTTTTTGAAAACTTTCTTCTCAAATGCTCTTATCTATAATCTATATTGTCACTTTCACATAAAAAAAATATTATAAATTAATTTAATAATTAAAAAGAAAGTATTTCATTATTTTTCATTTATTGTCCTTTATTTTTAACTAACAACATGTTTTTCCAGCTTAAAGAAGTTTTGTTGGGACTATTAAATCTTTTTGTTGAAGTTACAAAATAATTCAACAAAACTATTTTGTTTGTCGTATATCAACAAAAAAATTTGTAAAGCCAATAAAACTTTTGTTTTGCGTACCAAATCTTTTTTTAGTGTAGCTTTTAGAGAAAAAAAACTTTTTAACAATTCTTTTTTTTCAGCTTTTTTTCTCAAAAATTCTTATATCACCCATTCTAATTAATTTTTAACGTTTCAACACTGAAGATAAAATAAAATGATTTTAAGCGATAATTATTCTTGAATTTCAAAATTTTATTAACGTTTTGCAGGTTTCAAAACTAAAAAAAAGTATTTAATTTACCTAATCATTGAAAAAATTAGCTTGGAATTCCACCCAGATCCATAAAACAATAAAGTACCTTAAACAAGCAAATTTTCTCTCTGAAATATAAATTTACAGTGAAAAAAGAACTATAGGCCTAAAATCACAAATAACTATTTTCATCTAGATAAACGATTCATTTTATTTCATTTCACTATGTATTACACCTAAGTAAAAATGTTCCTGTCGCTAATTACCTAGATGCAGATGCGACAATACACCAAGATTCGCTTAAGAGGTTACACCTACCTAAAAGCACAAAAAAACGCAATTTTTGTGAATTTTTTTAAAGCAAACCTATATAAATTATGGAATTGGTATTTTTTCCACATAAAAGTATACGTTTAAAAAAAAAAAAAAATTTTTATTAAAATTAAAAATTTCGGATTATTTTTGGATTTTGTCGACTGCCTAAAAAGAAAAAGGTCTTCTGCAGAGACCACTCCCATTTAATATGTAATGATTTAAATATATAAAAACCGGGAAAGTGCGAGTCGGATTTGCGCACCGAGGGTTCCGTACACAAACATAAAAATGCATTCAAGAGAAAACTTTTCTTTTTAATTTTTTTTTTTTTTAAATTATACCATAATAATAAATTTCTATCATAATTTTTTTACTTTCATTAAAATTTAAGTATAAACTTAAGCATTTTTATAAAATAAAAAACATTCAAACGAATAGGCTGAGCTTTTTTATATAATTTTTAATGTTAATCCTCTGCGGCATAGTGGCAGATTTACTTACACCTTTTTTCTTCTAAACTTTTTTTCCAGATTGAATGTTGTTAATGCAATAACAATTAATTCTTTTTTATGTAATATGTTAAACATTGTAGAATGTAAAAAAAATTTAAATATATGTACGACGTAAAAATTATAAACCATTATAAATAAACAATTTCGAAAAATCGTTGTTTTTAAAAAAAAAATCATTTTTGATCTACCTATGAGGAAAAATATAACAAAACTTTTGTTTTAAACATTTTAGCAGTCGCTGATTATGAATCCGTAGACACATTTTAAAAATTCAAAATGGCAGATCCAATATGGCAGACGATATTTAAAAAAAGCAATAATTTTCATGAGACATGGTACCTAGAGGCTTTTGCGGTCGCATTTCGAAAATTCAAAATGGCGGATCCAATATGGCGGACGATATTTTTAAAAATTGACTAACTTTCGTGGAACATGGTATCCAGGGGTTTTGGAGGTCGCTGATTACGATTTTGCAGTTTGATTTTAAAAATTCAAAATTGCTGATTCGAAATTGCGGACGATATTTTTTTAAAATTCGTTTATTTTCGTAAGACTCTGTATCAAGAGTTAAATGTCGCTGATTACGAATATGCATATAGATCCGCAATTTTGAATTTTTAAAATCTGATTGCAAATACGTAATCAGCGACCCCCAAAACCCCTAGATACCAAGTCTCACGAAAATAAGCCAATTTATAAAAATATAGCCCACCATATTGGATCCGCCATTTTGAATTTTTAAAATCTAATCGCAAATTCGTAATCAGCTGCCCCAAAAACACCTGGATACAAAGTCTCACGAAAATAGACAATTTTTAATAAATATCGTCTGCCAAATTGGCTCCTCCATTTTGAATTTTTAGAATCTGATTTCAGATTCATAATCAGCGACCCCGAAAACTTCTAAATACCAAGTTTCTTGAAAATTATCCAATTTTTAATAAATATCGTCCGTCATATTAAATCTTTCATTTTTAATTTTTTAAATATGATTGCAGATTCGTAATCAGCGACCCCAAAAACCCCTAGATAACAAGTCTCACGAAAATTAGCCAATTTTTGAAAAGTATCCTCCGACATTTTGAATTTTTAAAATCTGATTTCAGATTCGTAATCAGCGACCCCAAAAGTTTCTAAATATCAAGTCTCATGAAAATTATCCGATTTTTAAAAAATATTGTCCGCTATTTTGGATCCGCCATTTTGAATTTTTAAAATATAATCTCAAATTCGTAATCAGCTACCCCAAAAACACCTGGATACCAAGTGTCTTGAAAATTATCCAATTTTTAATAAATATCGTCCGCTATATTAAATCCGTCATTTTTAATTTTTTAAATCTGATAGCAGATTCATAATCAGCGACCCCAAAAACCCCTAGATACCAAGTCTCACGAAAATTAGCCAATTTTTGAAAAGTATCGTCCGCCATTTTGAATTTTTAAAATCTGATTTCTGATTCATAATCAGCGACCCCAAAAGCTTCTAAATATCAAGTCTCATGAAAATTATCCGATTTTTAAAAAATATCGTCCGCTATTTTGGATCCGCCATTTTGAATTTTTAAAATATAATCTCAAATTCGTAATCAGCTACCCCAAAAATACCTGAATACCAAGTCTAACGAAAATTTAAAAATTTTTAATAAATATCGTCTGCCATATTGGATCCACCATTTTGAATTTTTTAAATCTGACTGCGGAGTCGTAATCAGCGACCCCAAAAAATAAAAAAAAAATAGCGAATCCAATATGGTGGATTAAAATTTTAAAGTTATCAAATCCTGACAAAACTTATTACTCGGGGGTCTTAGGGGTCACTAAATGCGAATCCAGTGTCCGATTTCCAAAATTCAAAATGGCGGATCCAATATAGCGGATCAGAAAATTAAAAATGATCAAATCTTGACGAAACTCGAGTCTTGTTACTCGGGGATTTTTAGGGTCGCTGAATACGAATCCAGTGTCAGATTTCCAAACTTAAAACGGCGGATTAAAATTTTAAAGTTATCAAATCTTGACGAAACTTGTTACTCGGGATTTTTTGGGGTCTCTGAATACGAATCCGGTATCAGATTTCCAAAATTCAAAATAGCGAATCCAATATGGTGGATTAAAATTTTAAAGTTATCAAATCCTGACAAAACTTATTACTCGGGGGTTTTAGGGGTCACTAAATGCGAATCCAGTGTCAGATTTCCAAAATTCAAAATGGCGGATCCAATATAGAGGATCAGAAAATTAAAAATGATCAAATCTTGACGAAACTCGAGTCTTGTTACTCGGGGATTTTTAGGGTCGCTGAATACGAATCCAGTGTCAGATTTCCAAACTTAAAACGGCGGATTAAAATTTTAAAGTTATCAAATCTTGACGAAACTTGTTACTCGGGATTTTTTGGGGTCTCTGAATACGAATCCGGTATCAGATTTCCAAAATTCAAAATAGCGAATCCAATATGGTGGATTAAAATTTTAAAGTTATCAAATCCTGACAAAACTTATTACTCGGGGGTTTTAGGGGTCACTAAATGCGAATCCAGTGTCAGATTTCCAAAATTCAAAATGGCGGATCCAATACGGCGGATCAGGAAATTAAAAATGATCAAGTCTTGACGAAATTTGTTACTCGGGGGTTTTTGAGTCGCTGAATATGGATCGGGTGTCAGATTTCCGAAAATTAAAATGGCGGATCCAATATGGCAGATTAAAAAATTTTAAATTATTAAATCCTGACGAAACGGAGACGTTGAATACAAATCCGGTATTAGATTTCCAAAATTAAAATGGCGGATCCAATATGGCGGATTAAAATTTTATAGTTATCAAGTCCTGACGAAACTTGTTACTCGGGGGTTTTTGAAGTCACTGAATACGGATCCAGTGTCAGTTTTCCAAAATTAAAATGGAGGATCCAATATGGCGGATTAAAATTTTATAGTTATCAAGTCCTGACGAAACTTGTTACTCGGGGTTTTTTGGTGTCGCTAAATACAAATTCAGTGTCAGATTTCCAAAATTCAAAATGGTGGATCCAATATGGCGGATCAGAAAATTAAAAATGATCAAATCTTGACGAAACTTGTTACTTGGAGATTTTTGGGGTCACTGAATACGAATCCAGTGTCAGATTTCCAAAAATCAAAGTAACGGATCAGAAATGGTGGATTAAAACTTTTAAAGTTATCAAATCCTGACGAAACTTGTAACTTGGGGATTTTTGCTTTCTCTGAATACGAATCCGGTATCAGATTTCCAAAATTCAATACGGTGGATCAAAATTTTTAAAGTTATTAAATCCTGATGAAACTTGGTACTCGGGAGGTTTTGTTTTTACTCAATTGAATCTTAGACGAAAAATGATTACGCATGGAAGGTAACTTTTTGATTCCTATAACAATGTTAATACCTAAGAAGCGCTTTACCTCATCTCGTATCGTTGGTTTAAATAGTTTCTGTTACTCCTTTAAATTATTATAAATTACACCGAACAAATCGATTCAGTCTTTTTTACTTAATTTTTTTTTGATAACTTTTAATTTTTGATACCCTTCAAATTTTTGATCCACCAAATTGGATCCGACATTTTGAATTTTGGAAAACTAACACCGGATTCGTATTCAGAGACCCCAAAAACCCCCAAGTAACAAGGGTCGTCAGGATTTGATAATTTTTAAGTTTTTGTTCCGCCATATTGGATCCGTCATTTTGAATTTTGGAAATCTAACTCCGGATCCGTATTCAGCGACCCCAAAAAACCCCCGAGTAACAAGTTTCATCAGGACTTGATAATTTTTAATTTTCTGCTCCGCCATATTGGATCCGCCATTTTGAATTTTGAAAATCTAATACCGGATTTGTATTCAACGTCTCCGTTTCGTCAGGATTTAATAATTTAAAATTTTTTAATCTGCCATATTGGATCCGCCATTTTGAAATTTGGAAATCTGATATTGGATTCGTATTCAGGGACCCCGGGTGCCTCCTAGAAATAATTTTGAGTAAATATTTATTATTAAATTTCTCTACAAACGAATTAATTCTAAAAAAATTACTGTTTTTTTGTTAAACATTTGTTAATTGGTCAAACCATTGACTTTCGTCTGAGGGCTGTCGCTGACATATTTTGTTAACGATGTGATTTCGTAACCTTAAATTTGACACTTTTTAAAAACACGTTATATTTAATAAATTATTAAATACTAGAAATCAAAACTTACCAGAAATATAAATCCCGTTATTTTAATCCTAAAAAAAATATATTTTATTATCAACATAACTTACCTGCTATTAAAGTTGGGCGAAAGCGTTTTGGTTTATTTAGAAAATATTAAATTTAAAAAATTTCTATTCAAAAAGGTTAAAATTTAATTTAAATAGAGCAATATGAAATTGTTTTGTTTCTTCAAGTACCAGAATTAACCTTAAGTTTTAAATAGACAATTGGGTCAAAATTTCCCAAAAAGAACAAAGTTAGTTTGGGGTCTATCGATTTTCTTGAAAATTGGCAAAAGTTTAGTGTTAGGTAAGAGTTATTTGTGGGCCAAAGAGTTTTCAAAGATTTTCAAAATTGTTGAAGTTAGAGAGCTTTGAATTTTGAGATACGAGTTTTTTCAAACCATGATATTTTTTGTAGTTTTTAATGGATTTGCTTCATATTTACAGGATTTATAGATGATTTATAGCCGTTTGAAACGTAATTTAAATGTTTTAAATTTTCCAAAAATTTGACCAAAAAAAAGTCCAAAAAAATTTTTAAATTTATTTTTCTTACAGTTGGCCGTAAACAGCGTTTACGAATAAATTATTTTCAAATTTCTTATCTTTTTCTGCGTCTTTTAAAAAAAAAAATTGATGGAGGGTCTGAAACTAACGGAGATATTCAATTTTTAGTGCGGCGGTTCACTGTATGGCGCCACTGCTGACATTGCGCTGCGCCGCAGCGCGGGTGAAAAACACGTACGTGGACAAATTAAAATAAAGCCCACAATTATTAACCGATTTAGAAGTTTTTTTTTTATTTAAAGGTAATAAAAGTATGCATACCACCTTTGATTTTGTTATTTGACAAGTAGTTGTTTTCATTTGTTCATTTATTGTTAAAAATAGAAAACAAAAATTCTCATTTAAACCAGTTTAATTCTTCATTAAACGCAATATTTAAATTAGGAATGACGAAAAATGTTGAAGTTATGATTTAAGAGCAAATTCTAATAGTGAGTTAATTGTTTAAAAAATGTTTGTATTTGTTATAAACAAATTAGTGTAAGACAAATATTTTTATCATTTACTTGATATTTATCATTCTAAATCTATCTATTATTCAATATTTATAACTAATTAGTAATTAACATTACAAAAATTATTATAAACAAATGATTTTGTTTATTTACAAACAAATCTTATAAACAATTTTACTTGTCCAATTCCTTGTCATGAAATTACTGAAATTTTATACAAAATGTACAATATTATTGCTGTAAATTGTTTTAAAAAGCAAAATTTAATTTTTTTTAACATTTACATTGTTTAAACAATCACTAATTAACATATTTATAGCTTCATTAGTTTTAGTCGTACAGGCTTTGTTCTTTTTGCATATCTCCTTAAATTTGAACTATTTTCCATATTTTAAAGACAATTTAATAATTATAAATGATTAGTTTGAACAGCCTTATCTCTAATAAATTATCTTATAATATCAACTACTTCGATTGCAATTCTAACTGAAATTTGGTAAAGCCAGCAATAATTTTTCAACAAAAATATTTTGTTATGATCAACAATAATTTTCGTGTCATAATAGGAAATAGTTAGCAGAGAAATCGGAAGTTTGATTAACGATAAAAGATGAACTTACTTTGATCATTGTCTAGTGACATCTGTAATGAATCATACTTTGAATACAAAAAATCAATACTTATTTCGCAAAGTGCGAGCAGTTTGTGAATGTAAGAACAGGTCCCTGGGGCAGAGGCCTGAATCAATTTAATATTATGTATCTGGGTATTTGGACACTCTCCCGTGATAACCTTGGGCCCGTTTTCATTGAAATGTACATGTACGTTTACTTAGCACCCTCCATGTTATTGTCATCTTCAGGATATAAATTGTCTCGTCCGATCTCTTACGATTTTTTTTACCTTTCACACGTCTGGAATTCGAAATCACTCTAATAGAGTATGGAGAGTAGAGAGACAGACTCGAACGTTTTTTTTTTTTTTGCTTATGCAACGCTTCTTCCACTTCTGGTTTTCGGCCATCCGCCACGGAATGATAAATTTGTCTTACTTCAGGTTTTGCGAAATTTTTATTGCTCAAAGAAACGAACGTTAGTGAAATGCAAATAAGAACAGTGCTTCTTTGGGAAATTTATACACTCGGAATTTGTTAGTTCAGATTAGAACGTGTCCATCATAAATATAAGGACTTGATTTTTAATGATGTGTCTTGACCAATCATTCTGTTTAGAAATACCTTCTAAAATTTCCTGTACTACTTAAACACCCAGAAGTTAGAATTCTGAAATTAAAATTTTAATGAGAATAGATAAATGGTATCGATCCATCAAATGGCCTTGTATCGTGTCTTTTAACAATCTGCCACTTTCACGTTTAAATCTTGTATTGAATATTATGTTTGGTATGGATTAATTATTCGTATTGAAAATCAAATTTTTCTTCTATATTTAAATTGCAACGCGTCTGAATTTAGGATTCTTTCTGCGTATTAGCTAGAATCAACGATACAAACATACTTCGTAATTTTAGAATTCATTACAATATTTCTGAGCATTTCTGGACCGCGGCAATATTTATTGGTTTATTAGTTGCGCTAGAGTGAGTCTGCTAATGAACTACTGCTTGTTTTGCGTTGCGATTAGTAACTATACTACAGAAATCAATAACCCAGGAAACATTTTTTTCACAAATGTTCCTCATTTCTACGGGTCATAAACCTCTAATACCTGCTGGATTGATCAGATTAAATCTGCTTTCGTCCACTTAATTCAGCAATTGTTGTGTTCCAATTTTTACTAATTGTACGTTTTATGAACGCAATTGTAAACAATTTTCTTTAAATTAAACACTGTTTTTTTTTCACAATTTCAACTTTTTCGAAATACGACATACATTAAACACGTTAGGTACACAAAAAAATTATGAACTCATATTTAATCGTGGTCAAAGATTTTCCTATTTATATTTCAATTTATATTTACGAAATTAATATTTTTTATTTTATCAGTATAAAATTATTAAAAAATTATATAATTTAACTAAATTAATTTGCATTTCTATTGGATCAAACATTTGGATCTGATTATATTAATAATCAAAATTCACTTTGCGACTTTTATTATCACAAACACTTTGCTTCCTCATAATTATATAGAATTATATTAGAACTCAAATAAAAATCTTAACAATTGTACTTTTAAAATAAAATTTGTTTTTCTTAGAGTTCAATAACTTCTTGAATTTAGATCGTAAAAGATTTTAAAATAGGTCAATCTACGCGTTTTTAAAAGATCTGTGATCTAGTTATTAGGTATTAGAGCTTAAATAAAAATTAATTACCAAAAATTCACAGAAATCTATATTTTTCAAAATTATCAAATATTAAAATGTTAATAACTTTGAATATATTGGCACTATTGGCAGTAGAGAGTTCAATAATACATCAAAAGTTACATATTAAAAAAAGCTCCCAACTGAAAGAAAAACATGCATAAACGCTAGTATATTTTTTCGAGATATCGGCAAAAACTTTTTTTAAAAAAATTTTAATTTAAAAAAATATGTATATTGAAATATTTATAAACTAGCTTAAAAGACAATAGTTATTTATGACACAAGGACCTGAAATGGCACTTTATAGTACGAGTAAGTATCGTAATACGAGCCTAAGTCCAATCGCAGCCGAGGCGAAGTAGAGGTGGTGACGAGGCTTCATTGAACGTAGCCGAGGCGAAGCCGAGGTGAAGTGAAGATATGAAGCCGAGGCTCCACCGAAAAGTAGCCGAGGCTCTGATGTGGCTGTGGCGAGTTGTACGATACACGAGAACTTAAGTGCCGAAAGGGTCCAAGTGTCATATAACATTTTTTATCACACAAAAAACTGAGAATTCGAACCTAGGGAGAGGTGATTATCGTAAAAAACGGCCTCAGCGGGCATTTCTAGGTGGGAGTAGGTCGACAGACTTAGAAATGCCCCCGGAGGGCGGCGAAACCCATGAACAGCCGTGACGTTTGGGCCAGTTTGGGCAGCTGTACCATAAAGTAAAGGTCAGCTGACCAGCATCAGCCAATCAGATTGCGAGTTCATTTACTTTACGGCCTAGGCCGTGAAATAAGCTCTTAAAGGTTTCCAAACAAGCCGTAAAATCTAACTTTTGATGTAAGTGTGATAAAAAAATTATTATGTCCAACAAAAAAAGCTAACAATAAAAAAAAACTAAACTCACTAGTTCTTATATGAGTCTCGAGATATTCATGAAAATATAATGTTTACTCACACACATACATACACATGTAATTACATTTTTCAAAAATTTGATAATTGGACCTCTAATCCAAAATATATCAAAATAAGTCAAAAAATTAAATTTTAAAATTATCGATAAAACAATACTTCCTCCATAAGGAAGCAATCTAATTCAATCCATTTTTTCAATCTAACCTTCTCTCGATTTTCACATTAAGATACTTTAAAACACAATTTTTATTGTATCTTCATTTTAATACAGAAAAATTATAAGTTAAGGACACATCATAAAATATGACGTCACTGGAATAGACAAAATTTGACCAAATATTTTGACACCAAACTGTGTGTAATTATTTTAAATATAAGTAGAAAGGTCAATCTATTTAAAATTTATTTAGATGTTGAATTAAAGGCTTGTGATGGAGTATGAAGTCACTGGCATATAGGGAAAATTTGTCCATAAACTTTCTATAAATATTTTAATACTAAACTTTGTAAAGTTACTCAAAATATCATTAAAAGCGTATGTCTAGACAAAATTTGTTATAATTTCGCCTTAAAATTATTTTTTTTAAAAATGGTCTGATTTTCGGAAGTGTAAAACTAATAATTTTAAGGTAAAATTCAAACAAATTTGGATCAGACAGACCTCTCTTATCATTTTTTTTTAGTAATTCTACGAAATATGATATGAAAATATTTTTTACTTCAAGAGAAAGTTTACAGACAAATTTTGCTTTTACCAGTGACGTCATTCTCCATCACATGACCTTAAAGTTAATTTTTTTAAATTTCCGAAATTTATATTTATTTATTTTTATTTATTTATCGAGAGAAAACACATTGATTCTACTAATACTGTTTTGGCTAGATGCTACGGTTTGCCTAAGGTTCACAAGGAGAATATCTCCTTGAGACCTTTTGTATGTACAATAGATTCACCAAATAAATTTAGAAAAGTAAATTTCAATAGTATATTAAAATCTTCAATTAAAAATTACATTTCTATGTTGTTAAAAATTCCTGGAAATTTAAGAATATTATTTTAAAATTCCCTATTCCAAAAGATCAGGTTTTGGTTTCTCTGGATGTTGTGTCCATGTTTCCTAATATATCTTTAGAGCTAGTTTTATCCGGTATTAAAAATAGATGGGAAGACATTAAATTTTCTACGAAATTACAATGTAATGATTTTTTGAGGAGCGTGGAATATTTGATGTGTTCTACGTATTTCAAATTTAATGGTAAATTTTATAGACAAAAATATGGCACCTCTATGGGATATGTTATTTCTCCAAATTTAGCTGAAATAGTAATGGCTGACTTAGAATCTGCTGCATTCAAACAATTAGATTTCTGTATACCCTTTTATTTTAGATATGAGACGCTCCGCGAGAGAAGGGACCTGTCGCGGAAAAAATCAATTTTCATTTTTTTTATGCTAAAAGATAATTTTTGAGTTGTTCATTCAGTTCCATGTTTCAAAAAAAAATTTTTTTTATTACACTTTTTGTTATAATGCTTCAAACCTAGGCATACTAAGTGTATCACATTTTTTGGTTTTTCTTTGAACGACCGTCCCATGAAATTAACAATTAATTATTTTGATTTTTTATGGTAATTGAAAGTTTTTGAGTTGCTTTTTGAGTTCCAAAACTCAAAATTTGATTCCTGCAATTAGTTTACTTGTTATGGGTATCAACCACGTTTGAAATTTACTCTTGAAATGGAAAATAATAATAGAATTTGTTTCTTGGATCTGCAATTGTTTTATTGTTGAGAAATGATTTTGGTCAGATATTTACTAATTGGTATAGGAAGAAGACCTTCTCAGGTAGAGCTTTAAGTTTTCTTTTGGCACATCTCTTTCAAATCAAGATTTGTGTAGTCTATCAATACTATCAATACACATTTTTACTCAAAAGTCATACACTCAAGTTAATATTTAAAATTGTCAAGAGCACAAATGATATTACACACAGCTAAACAACAAAGCCACAAACGTTTTAATGGTTATGCTCAACAGAATTGACAAGGCAAACATAACATCTGACCATATGACATACCAATTTTTTGTAAAAGAGAATATATTTTTCAAATTCTATTCTATGTGGCACTTAAACATCCTAAGTATTTTTTAAATTCTTGAACATATGTTTAAATAAAAACAAAATTTAAGAAGAAATTAACAAAAATATATTTATAATTTATGGAAACAAAAACGGTTTTAAGACTAGAGGCAACATATCAATTTTTGTAAAGCACAATATTTACTTGAAATTCTATTCAACATGGCACATAAAGTTGCTAAATATTTTTCAAATATTCTTTAAGATATTCTAATTTTCTAAATTCAAAACTCTATTTAATGTTATTCTTATAAATTATGAAAACAAATCAGGTTTTAGAATAAAGAGAAAATATAAATTTTTGTAAAACCGAATACTCTTTCCAAATTCTATTCTATGTGGCAAATAAATTTCTGAAATATGGTTTTAAATTCTTTAAGATATTTGTATTCAAACCTGTATTTAAAAAAAATAAGAAGATATTTTTATATTTTATCATTTATGGGAACACAATCAGGTTTTAGACTACAGACCAAATAAACATTTTTGTAGAATTGAATATTTTTTAAACATTCTATGTCAAATAAATTTTCCAAATATTATTTTATAATCTTTAAGAAAATCCAAATTCAGAATTATATTTAAAAAAAAATAGATGATATTTTTATAATTTATGAGAACAAAATCGGGTTTTAGACCAGAGACCAAATGTCAATTTTTGTAGAATCGAATATTTTGTACACGTTCTATGGCAAATAAATTTCCTAAATATTATTTTAGAATCTTTAAGAAAATCCAAATTCAGAACAATAAAAAAATAGCTGATATTTTTATTTTTTATGAGAAGAAAATCGGGTTTTAGACCAGAGACCAAATGTCAATTTTTGTACAATCGAATATTTTTTACACATTCGATGTCAAATAAATTTCCCAAATATTATTTTAGAATCTTTAAGAAAATCCAAATTCAGAATTGAATTTAAAAAAAAATAGCTGATATTTTTATTATTTATGAGAAGAAAATCATTTTTTAGACCAGAGAGCAAATATCAATTTTTGTAGAATCGAATATTTTTTACACATTCGATGGCAAATAAATTTCCCAAATATTATTTTAGAATCTTTAAGAAAATCCAAATTTAGAATTGTATTTAAAAAAAATATATATATTATATTTTTATAATTTATGGGAACAAAATCAGGTTGTATACTAGAGGCCAAATATCAATTTTTGTATGACTGAATATCTTTTTTAATTTCTATTCTATGTGTCATATAAATTTTCCAAATTTTAATTGTTATTTTTTAAGATATTTAATTTTTAATACTGTATTTAAAAAAAATTATATGATATTTCTATAATTTATGGAATCAAAAACAGGTTTTAGAATAAAGACAAAATATTAATTTTGGTCAAACCGAATATTTTTTTCGAATTCTATTCTATGTGGCACATAAATTTCCTAAATATTATTTTAGATTCTTTAAGATATTTTAAATTCAGAAATGTATTATATTAATTTTAAAAATATCATTTAATTTTTTTAAATATAATTCTAAAATTTAAATATCTTTAAGAATCTAAAAAAATAATTGGGAAATTTATGACACATAGATTAAAATTTGGAAAAAATATTCTGTTTTACAAAAAATGATATTTTGTGTCTATTCTAAAACTTGTTCTTGTTTCGATAAAATTTAAAAATATAATCTAATTTTTTTTTAATACAGTTCTTATTTTAACACAGCCTAAGGAATTGCAAAACATATTTAGCAAATTTATATACCACATAGAATAGAATTTGGAAAAAGTATTCGGTTTTACAAAAATTGATATTTTGTCTCTATTCTAAAACTGTTTTTGTTTTAATAAATTATAGAAATATCATCCAATTTTTTTTAAATACAGTTTTGAGTTTGGAATATCTTAAAAAAACTAAAACAATATTTTGGATATTTATTTGCCACATAGAATACATTTTGTAAAAAACATTCGATTCTACAACAATTGGTATTTTTCTCTATTATAAAACCTGTTCCTGTTTTTCTAAATGATAAAAATAAATTCCAATTTTTTTTAAATACAATTCTGAATTTAAAATATCTTAAAGAAGCTGAAATAATATTCGGGAAATTTATATGCCACATAGAGTAGACTAGAGAATTGAATAAATTGATATGACATTATTTTCAATACTTTGTTTAGGTTATGTCGTCGAGTAATCTTTTTTTGTTTTTATTTACTTCTGTGTTTTATTGTTTTTCACTTTATATATTAAGTTACATTAAGTATATTATGTTTTTGATAAACTGGATTTATCATATTTAAATATTTAGTAATCATTTAGTTTACTAGTAATGGGCTGTTTCAATTTTGAACGTGGGAAAAACATGTCGCGCGTTCGCGCATCGGAAACTTCTAGTCATGTCATATATATAGTTGTCTGCTAGTGGATTCAATGAAAACGAAAATTAGAAGAAAACGTAAAAATGGCTATTCTCAGATGTTGACAAAGGGGGCGAAGAGAGGGACAGTTAGACAAAGAAACTGACACCGCTTGGTTGTGAATGCCAATTTGTTTTAAGTTTACACTCGGCCGGTGTAGTGCTCGGCCAAAATCGCACCGATTTCTTAACACCGGTGTAAAGTTGTAAGCGCATATACCATTGTTTTAACAGTGTACAGGTCAAAATTCTATTCACCCTGTTAGCCCATATTAGCCCTTTCTATTTTTTCAATTGGTACACTTTGGGAATTTTATCCCATATACATTAATCAAAGCAAAAACAAATAAATAAAATCAAAATCAGACAGTAACAATCGAGTGCAACGAATAAAATAGCGTAAAATCTTAATCCTGTGATAAATCGTGATTATATCACTCAAGTAGCAATTGACTAATTAATCTCACAAAGGATTTTACAATTTTTGTCTCCGAAGTGTACAAAACTTTCAGCCAATCAGACGCCGTATCAGGATTAAAACAAATATCAGAAAAGGCAGCTGCACATAAATGAGTGCAAGCAGGACAGCACGAGAGGATATGAAAAAAATATTCTCTTTCTTGGTGGCAAAACAAGCAACTTTCCCCTTTATCAAACCTGTACACCACCCTTCCTAGACTTATCCTGTGAACATGTCTGTTTAATAATAATCTTACCTGGGCAAACATTCTTTTAATCTGTAATGAAAATCGTAATTTCAAATAAAGTTGTGGGTCCTGGTTAATTGAAATACAGGAGTAGATAAGCAGACTACCAGAGCTCGAAAATTGTTTCAGATCAAGAGTTATTGTTATTAACTCTTAGAGCATAC
The DNA here is from genome assembly GCA_037103525.1 of Ganaspis brasiliensis. Lineage (NCBI taxonomy): Eukaryota > Metazoa > Arthropoda > Insecta > Hymenoptera > Figitidae > Ganaspis > Ganaspis brasiliensis. The sequence continues at coordinate 169,921 of JAZKLR010000074.1, read as the reverse complement.
TTACGGTTTGCGTGAGGCCCATATGTTAAATTCAAGATAAATTCTAGACATTTTAAAAATTGCTACTCTTTTGTTTTTTTATTGGTTCCCCATAGAGGAAGTATTGATTTATCCCCAAATTATCGATTGCGATTTCTTGATATAGGGTAAATTACCTATTACTGCGAATGTCCCAATGGAGTGAGCATTTTTTAAGATAGACGATAGGTGTGAGCGGAAACTGCCCGGGATATATATGTTAAGAGATGAATTGGAGAAAAGATGGTGGTGAGACAAAGAAAGAGAACGTGGGGGTTTGAGGAAAAACTGAAACAAGGAGGCGGGAGTGGTTGGGCGAGATTGTTTCTGAGTTTAATTAGTGGAAGAGAAGAGAGAAGGGACAGGGACAGGGAGATGTCAAAGTGATAGAAGAGTAGAAGAGAAGTAAGGAAGGAGGTGTAGAAAGAGTCTGTAAGAGAAAACAAAGGGGTGGAGGTAGTGTGGAGAAAAAAGAATAAAGAGAAAAGATGGGAAAAGATAAAAGAATATAAATATAACAGATGGTATGTAATGGTGAAAGAGGAAGGAATACCGCAGTACTTAACGGTGTTCCACAGACAAAGTTTTAAAAGACGTTGGGGGTTGCCCCCAACGTTTTTTTCCTAACTACGATCCTCACTCGTATTTATAATTCACTAATTATTTGTGCACAAACAGTACACAAATTGAAAAAAAGGCCTCGTCCGGACCATTGTACGGTCCTATAAAAATTAACACATCAAACGCGGAATGATTTCATTATTGGATGTCAATTTAGGATGAGAATTACGAATGGGACTTTTTGACACATTTCATAAACAATGATGTGAGGGGTACAGATTATCATATGCAGCCATCTTCACACTACGCCATATGTTTCAGGAAGTCAGGACCGTACTTAGTAAAAAAAACGTTGGGGGCAACCCCTAACGTCTTCTTAAACTTTGGCTGTGGAACACCGTTAAGAAGAATGGAAAAAGAGTGTAATGAGAGTAAAGAGAGGAATGAATGAATGCAGGTATTGGAAGAGCAAAGAGGAGATGTTGAGTAGAGTGTGTGGGTACGAATTGGGAGAGTGTGCGCAAGTGTTGGTCAGGTGTAGCAAAGGGGAAGAAGAGAAGAAATGAGTGGGTGTAAGAGTTAGATGGATTCTGAATGAAAATGGACAAGGAGAAAGATGGATGAGAAGGCTAGAGAATGAGAAGAAGAGTAGGGCTAGTTAGGGTACGGGTATAGTAGGGTGGCCCAAAAAAAAATCGATTTTCATAAAGCTTACCCCCCAATTTTGTTCTTTGGCGAAAAAAATGAGATACGTATTTTTTTTTTTTTAATATAGGAAAAATGAACTTTTTCGTAAATTTGACATAAAATAGTGAAAAATTGACCTTTTTCTTTCTGTAAACGATATTTCTGTTCATGAATGTCCAAATAATAAAAATCTATCGTATATTTATTAAATAAATTATATTAACTATTTTTTATGTGACTGTAAAAAAACCCCATAAACGTAAAAAAACCTGGAATTTATTAAAAAAATATTAACTTTTATTTTAAATGCTTTTTTCTTCATTCATTGATATTATTATCAAAAAATATATGATTGTTTATGTTTTACCATGTTACATAATTTATATTGTTGTTATTTTCCTACAAACTGACAAATAAATCGAGCGTTTTTGCAATTTTTTTAAACTTTCTAACTTTAGACGCTCAATAGAAACATAAATTTAAATATATTTATGTTATATAAGCATTTATTATCAAATTAAGACGCTAACAATTGTTTAAACAAATTATTGTTGTTATTTATTAATTTTTTCAGAAATGCTTAAAAAGAGTTGTAGTTTTTTCTTAATTTTGCAACTTACTTCTCTAGAATCAACCACATGTTATTAAAAGTAATAAAATTATTATTATAACAATTATTTAAACAAATTCACTGTAAAAACAGAAACCTTCTAAGTGTCTTATTTTAAGACATAAGACGTTTAGAAAGCGTCTTACAGGTATTTTTAAGACACTTTCTCAATTGTTTAAAATTAAGACACCCTAAAATGTCTTAAAAGTGAGGACAAAATAAGACACTTGTTTTTAGAGTGTTATTGTGGTTATTTACTAACTTTTTCAAAAATGCTTACAAAGAGTTGTAGTTTTTACTCAATTTTGCAAATTGATTTTCCTAAACCAAGCACATGTTAATAACAGTAATGAAACTATTATTATAACAATTATTCAAACAAATTATTGTTGTTATTTATTAACTTTTTAAAAATGCTTATAAGGAGTTGTAGCTTTTTCTCAATTTTGCAAATTGATTTTCTTAATCCAACCACATTTTAATTAAATAAATAAAATTAGTATTACAACAATTATTTAAACAAAATATTGTTGTTATTTATTAACTTTTTCAAAATGCTTGCAAAGAGTTGTAGTTTTTTTTCAATTTTGCAAATTGATTTTTTTAAACCAACCACATGTTAATAATATTAATAAAATTATTATTATAACAATTATTTTAACAAATTATTGTTGTTATTTATTAACTATTTCAAGAATGCTTTAAAAAAATGCAGGTTCTTCTTAACTCTTTATAAACATTTTTTAAAATTTAATAAATAACAACAATAATTTGGTTAAATTATTTTTAAAATAATAATTTTTTATTTTATTAATATGTGGTTGGTTTAAGAAAAGCAATTTGCAAAATTAAGAAAAACCTGCAACTTTTTTTAAGCATTTATTAAAAAGTTAATAAATAACAACAATAATTTGTTTAAATAACTGTTAAAATAATAAATTTATTAATTTTATTAACATGTGGTTGGTTCAAGAAAATCAATTTGCAAAAATGAGAAAAAACTACAACTCTTTATAAGCATTTTTAAAAAAGTTAATAAATAACAACAATAATTTGTTTAAATAATTGTTATAATAATAATTTTATTACTGTTATTAACATGTGGTTGGTTTAAGAAAATCAATTTGCAAAATTGAGAAAAAACTACAACTCTTTGTAAGCATTTTTGAAAAAGTTAATAAATAACAACAATAATTTGTTTAAATAATTGTTATAATAATAATTTTATTACTTTTAATAACATGTGGTTGATTCAAGAGAAGTAAGTTGCAAAATTAAGAAAAAACTACAACTCTTTTTAAGCATTTCTGAAAAAGTTAATAAATAACAACAATAATTTGTTTAAACAATTGTTAGAGTCTTAATTCAATAATAAATACTTATATAACATAAATATATTTAAATTTATGTTTCTATTGAGCGTCTAAAGTTAGAAAGTTTAAGAAAATTGCAAAAACGCTCGATTTATTTGTCAGTTTGTAGGGAAATAACAACAATATAAATTATGTAACATGGTAAAACATAAACAATCATATATTTTTTTATAATAATATCAATGAATGAAGAAAAAACATTTAAAGTAAAAGTTAATATTTTTTTAATAAATTCCAGGTTTTTTTACGTTTATGGGGTTTTTTTACAGTCACATAGAAAATAGTTAATATAATTTATTTAATATATATATATACGACAGATTTTTATTATTTGGACATTCATGAACAGAAATATCGTTTACAGAAAGAAAAAGGTCAATTTTTCACTATTTTATGTCAAATTTACGAAGAAGTTCATTTTTCCTATGGGAATTCAATGGTAATTTTCAACGGCTTTGCGGCACGGGTTAATATTATTAAATGTTTTTCATGCTAAAAATTCAACCAAACGAATCAAAAAATCATATTCCTTGTCTCAAAGCGAATCGATTGACCTATATAAAGTATATAATTGACTAAAAACCCACGTAATAATTCATGATTTTTCATTTTTTTTCATCGAAAAATCTCGCGATTTGACAAAAAAAAATGTCATGCTAAAAATCCAACCAAACGAATTACAAAATCATATTCCTTGTCTCAAAACAAATCGAGTGACCTATATAACTTTTATATTTGACTAAAAACTCACGTATTAATTCATAATTTTTAATTTTTTTTATTGAAAAATCTCGTGTTTTGCCAAAAAAAAATTTCTTGCTAAAAATTCAAACAAATGAATTAAAAGAATCATATTCCTTGTCTCAAAACGAATTGACTAAAAATAATTGACTAAAAATTGACTTTATTTATTTATAATAAATAAATAAATAAAGTTTTGGAAGATAGAAAAAAATGTATATATTGATTTATTATTATTTTATTATTATTACTTATTTGCATAAAAATAAATAATAATTAATTTAAAATTAAATTATTATTTTTTATATTATAAATAAATTTATTGCTTCCTCTATGAGGAAGCAAATTATCTTGCTTCCTTGGAAGCGAAGTGTCCATGAAATGGACAGAATTCACACCTAGTTTTTAATTATAATGAAATAAAAAAATTTTTATTCTTTATTTTATTTTTAAACTTTAAAAGTAATTTAAACATAAAAATAAATATTTTGTATAAAAAAATAATATGAAAGTATGAAATCTTGTAGTTGTTTAGGAAGAACAAATTTTTTTTCGGTAAAATTTCATTTTTTCGAAAAAAAATACTATGATGGTAGACATAGACCAAATTCTTTATGGTTTTATAAAAATTTCTGCATAAAATTACACATTTCTACCAATTCCCAACCTTCCAAAATAAATATAGGCTGAGTTTTAGCATAGAGGTATTTCGACATTTTCCAATTTTTCATTAATAACTTTTGAAAACTAAGTCCCGCAACTTTCGCTATATTTTTCCTGTAATCTGCAAGAAAAAATACATCAGTATACCAAGTTTCAAACTTCTAGGTCAAATAGTTTGAAAGATAAGGGGGACCAGACTAATTGTAATTTTAAATTTGAAAATTTTATTATGTGACATGAATTATAATAATTTTATATTCTTAGGGTTCCAGAAACGAACTGTCACAAATGTGTAGTTTGTCACAAAATAGCCCCACTTGACGGTTCTTTAAAAGTTAAAAATAAAAAAATTGAATAAAAAAATTTTCTTTTCTTTAAAATTAAAAATTATATAGAAAAACTCAGTCTATTTGCTTGGAAGTTTTCAATCTTATAAAAATGCTTAAGTTTATACTTTAATTTTAATAAAAGTAATACAATTATGATTAAAATGTATTAATATAGTATTTTTTTCTAAAAATTGAAAATTTGCCCAAACTAACAGTTTCCCCTGTAATGCATTTTTAAGTTCGTATATGGAACCCTTGCTTGCTCGAATCCGACACGCACTTGCCCGGTTTTTTGACACGTGACCAATTGTGTAACTTTTTATAAAAAAGTAAAAAAATTGTTTAAATTAAAATTTATAACTTCTGCTTAAGGACATGTTATGGAGTATGACATAATTGGTATATGCAAAATTTGTCCATAAACTTTCTCTAAAAATAGTAAATATATTTTGAGTTCTTTAGAAGGGTCTGAATGACCAATATTTGATGAATTTATCATTTAAATTAATTTTTTAAAAGACTTGTTGATTTTCGGAAATTTGAAAAAATCAATTTTAATTCAAAATTTAAACAAGCTTGGGTCTGGCGGACCTTAAAAATAATATTTTAAGTAATTCTACAAAATTTGGAGTAAAAGTGTTTATTACTTTAAAAGAAAGTTTACGGACAAATTTTGCCTATATCAGTGACGTCATTCTTCATCACATGCTTTTAATTATTATTATTGTTTGCTAAGAAGTTAATTGTAAACATTTTGTTTTATAAATTTAGTCTGATGAAGACGGTTAACTAATCCGTCTAAACGTTGCTTGTTTTCAAACTGTAATTTGTGTTTAAAAAGTATTTTTTATTGAAATTCCTATAATCAAAGAATATGTTTATAGTTTCTCATAAAATACTAAATATTTTGACACCAAACTTTGCATAAATACTTAAAATATTATTAAGAAGGTTTGTGTGATCCAAATTTGTTTGAACTTTGACTAAAAATAAATTTTTAAAAAAATTTGCTACTATTTGAAAAATTTAAAAAATTAATTTTAAGGTTGAAATTAATGAGTTTGGGTCAGACCGACATTCCTAATGGTATTTTAAGTGATTCTACAACGTTCGGTGCCAAAATATTTAATATTTTAAGAGAAAGTTGACGTACAAATTTCGCCTGTACACGTGACGTCATTCTTCATCACATGCCCTTAAAAATGTATTTTTATTTCTTACACCTCCAGAAGGCGAATCTCTATGCTGACATCGAAACAAAATGTTCATGAAATGGTTATAATTTTTGTTTCTTTAAAATGTGTGTGTATATACCTACTTTTTCTTGTGAACACGATAACTCGAGAACGGTTTAATGGATTCAAATAAAATTTTTCATGGTTATTTTTACTACTAAAATCTGAAATCTGACACAAGGGTTTCTTTTAAATAACCATTTAATAATGCTATTAAATTTTGACTTTTTAAAAAATTTTTTTTTTACTAACTAAACGTGAGCGATCAACGGTATGCCAACGTGTTCACAATATTATTGTAGAAAGGATATTGCGCTGTTTCTATTTCTTTTCAGTAGAAGTTAGGTAAGGATTATGGAGTGAAATTATGGAAGAATATGTGTATTAAATAAAATGAAATAAAAAGAAACATAGAGCCACGAACCATGGCGGAATCTGTGTTTCGAAGTCAAGGTCCTCTTGTCGAATATTGCGGCGCAACGGGTTGAATGTTAATGCAGGTCGGGTTGTTGTCGAGTAGATTGTGGTACGGTATATTGCTTGCCCACGGTCAACGAGTGCGAAGACATAATGCGAATATAGCGTCTAAAACAATGAAAAGTCGAAAATAATCAAAACAAACAAAAATTGTGTATCTCTCTTTAAAACCTCAAAAGTTAATTATGGTTAGTTAAATACTTTTCGATCTCTGGTGGATTAACATTTTTTCAATGTACATAACATTCTTCATTCTGGACTTAACAGAAAGGATGGACTTCCAGTCAATTAACGGTAAAAATCACTCCAAAATTTGTAACATACAGTAAAAGACAAACATTATTTTATAAACTGCCCTGCAAAAAAAAGTAAGTTATAGTTTTTTATGTCTAAAATGAAAATCAGTAACGAACTCTTGAATTTGAAATAAAACTGTCGTAAAAAAGCAGATAAAAACTAGAAATTTTGTATTATAAGAAAAGTAAATTATTTCTCTAGCATGTGATTATTATTCTGTCAAAGAGATACATTTGTCTGGGACTTGTCTATATAAGAATTTGCAATTTAAAATAGATTTTTTCGTCCACTGGCTAATAAAGGGAAAGCTAAATTTACGCAATCCAATATTTATTTTGACTGAGAATTTCTTATTGTGTCTTTTAATTTTGAGTTTAGAAAAAATTAAATATTTTATGACAAAAACAAAACAGCACTTTAGCTTAATTGAACATTTTCTTTTTAGTGAAAATCTGTTCTAAAAAAATTAATTTTTTTCTAGAAAACTGTATGGAGAGTAATCAATAGAAGTGATGCAACTATAAATTCAAAAATGTTTTTATAAAATTGAAACATTGAATCCGTTTCTCATCTTCAAATTCCGTCAAAATATAATTTAAAATCATGAAGTGCATCGTTAAAAAGAAAATGAAATACATCCTTATTGACAGTATTAGCAGGAATATTTCGGATCTTCTATATGACTTCATTTGCAAAAAATATCCTGGAAATTTTTAATATTCTCATGATAAAAATATGCATCTTTACTTCTATACATAAAGGTATTTTGTTTAGAGAATTTTTCTAATTAATTGTAAATTTTTTCTTCTCTAAATTTATAATAGTTTACATGCAATATATTTATTCAAAACACAATTCAATTACATAATTTTGCTTCTTAATAAAATTAGATATATGGTTGTGAAATTTATTTTTGAAGATAATGTGAATTAATTAAATACTATATAAGTGGTGCTGTTATGTAACTAATTTATTTTTAATCTGAGATGTGCGATTGAATAAATATAAGGTTATTGATCTTTCTTTTACTATTTTAAACTAAGAAGTGATTTAACTTCTTGAGAAAGATGTGAACTTAAAAGATATTTTTTAATACAATATACCTTGAGTGATATTTAAAAGTTTTTAATACTAGATAATAATAATTCTTTAAAAATAATAATCCTAATAATCATTCTTCCTAGATAATAATGTCTTTAAAGAGATTCATCTCATTGACATAACCTCAAAGTAGAAACAAGTTTTTCACACCAAAAAAAATTAAGATTGATTTCCATTCTATTCCCCCCCCCCCTCCAAACCTTATACGTGTGTAAGAGAGAAAGAGATAACACCACAGTACCATTCTTTCTCTCTCATATAATACACCATCCAAAAACCTTGCACTGAAAAAAAAGATAAAGTAACTTCTACTATTTAAAAGTAAAACCTAAACTGACCAAAATTTCTGCGCATATCTGGCAATTTTTACAATTTCCGAAGTAAGTTTTAATTATTTTACTAAAAGTTACTTCAGAAATAGTAAAATTTACTCCGGAAATAGTAAAAACTGCTTGACCTGCGCAGAAATTCCAGTCAGTTTAGGTTTTACTTTTAAATAGTAAAAGTTACTTAATATAAGAATTCCGTTTTCTCAGTGTGTCTAGGTCCGACAAAGCTGTTGATTTCACTAAATTTTGACAGAACAAGTTTTTTTTATCTCCTAACAAATTAAAAATATTTTTTAAGCGTATATTGCGCAAGATTTACTGATTTACTTTCAACTATATTATTAAATATTTTTAAAATTGTGTATTCAACTGATTATAAATGCTAACGATTTCAAGGTTTCTGAATTTAGATTTAAGTCTATTAAGAATATTCTATCTTGTTGACTTTTAACTGTTATTGTTATAAAAAACTGTTTAGAAATATTTGTGACATTGTTATTAACATTATTGATTGATTGATTAATCAAATAATACGCTTGATTATTATATTGTAGTGTATATTTATTCTTTTTTTTAATAATTGTTTAAAATAAATTTTATAAAAGCCTAAATAAAGAAATAGGTCAAAGTATATAATATATATAGAACATTTTCAAAGAAATATAACTATTTTTTATACATAAACACCTAAAATAGATGAAATTATGTATTTTAAAATTAGTTTTTTTTTGTAATGATAAAGAATTAGGGGAGGCCACTCAACAGTATAAATAATGGCTAACAGTAGAAAATTTGAATTTTCTAAAAAATTGCTTTAAAATTTCAATTCGGCTTATTATAAATATGATTTCAGGTATAAAATAAGGTAATAATAATAAAATGGAAAAAGTCGTTTTTGAGTACTCTAAAAAAAAATTAACCTGAAATATATATTTATTATTTTCATGAAAAATAAACATTTCAGAGCTCGTAAATGCGTTATTATAAAAATTAATGACTTAAAAAATAATATATATCTAATATATACATATATGCTACCACAAATGTTAGTTTTCTTTATTTATAAATATTTATTCACTTTTTATCAACTAGTGTAAATTCCAACAATAGATAATCAACATTAGATAATTCATTATAGAACTGTCAGATGCTGAGGTTATGTTTTGATAGCATTCTCTTGTTTTCAAAAACTTTTTAATTTAGTTTAAATACTTCTATATCAACTGACCAGAATTAATTCATTATCAATAAAAAAAATTAGAAAACATTTATACATATAATTTTAGTTTGATACACAATAGATATATAAAAGAATTTATTTTATTCTTTATTTTCTTCGTTTCAAAATTACCGCTCTCTTAGTTCCTAGGTTTGGTTAGGCGTGCATCAAAAGTGATGAGGTTTCTCATATTTCTATTATTTTATTTAAATATTAAAGAATAAACAACTTTTGTGTTGAAAAATTAATTTGATTTTGAAGAATACTTTTCAAGGAATTGTTTTACGGGAAGAAAGCTGTTCCACAATTTATATTTATTCCTCAAATAGGAAACGATTATCTACGCAGAAGATAATTTTAGAGTAAATTTGTATCTTATAATCAAAATACTTATAATAAATAAGTGGTTAATTTTAGGCCCATTTTGCGGGTTGTGTTTATTAATTGAATATACATTAGCTTTGTTTTAGTGTTAAAAATTTTATTAATTACTTCAACCTGAAATAATTACACCTGTTGTAAATTTTAACTATCTATTGTTGGGCGATCTCCCCTATTCTATTTCTCAAAGACAAAAATATTATATTAAATAATTAAAAATTAATGTAGGTTCATTCAAGAAGCTGTAATACATCAGAAAAATGATCAACTTTATTGCGACAACAAATCCTCAAATTCAACAATTTTACTCTGGCAATGCAACACTATTATGTCAACAAATTCGTTTCTAAAAAATTAGAAAAATCATGTTGACCAAAAATCAAGTTCTTGACAAATAAAGAAGATATACTAGAGATATTGAATTTACAATTTTATCTATAAACACCTCACGCAACTGAACTTGAAATGAATCTCTAGAATATTAAAAATAACAAGAATTATTTAATTCCACATTCTTCTGGAAAGTTCTAGCGATGAAAGTTCCGAAGAACTGAATTGATAATAAAGTATAAGGATAAAGTGAAGTTATTCAAGTTTTTTGAACTCGACATTTTGGATGTGATGTTTCTTCTAACGACTTATATACAACATGATAAACCTCGTAAACATTCTGCGTTTGCTCGAAATCATTATTAGATTCACTCTTGTCATGAAAGGAAAAGGCTTCTTTCTTTTTATCAACTTCATTTAAACTTTCACACATGTTTTCCAAGTCCATTGACTTCCAAATTAATTGTTTACATACAATTTGTTGAAAATGACAAATGACAGGTAACGAGTATTGAATAAACTATAAGCAAAACATGATTAGTTTTCATTCATTTCGTTTATTTATGGTAATTTATTAATTATTCTATTTAACAGTGTAATTAGGTATATTTGTAGTTAATAGTGTTTTTAAAAAAAACTGTTATCAACATCGTTTGAAAAGAAAAGATATTATTGCTAACGTACTAACATTATTGACTTAAAATTATCACCCGAAATGGTGCAATGAAGCTTAACCCATTAACGCCGCAAAAAGAAGTCTATATTTAAAATAGTACTGAAATTATTTTTTAAAATTTTAAAATACAGTTTCTTTCTCGGATCGTTCTATAATTTTCCATTCTCAGATTCCATTTTTAACCACCAGAAAATACAATATAGCGACTTTTTTTTGCAAAAAAGTATCAAACAATCATTAAATTTTTTTTAATCAAAATTTCTGACTCTTTTGAGCATATGAAATCTTTTGATTTCATATGCTAATCTTAAAAAACTTTTGTTTTTTAAGATTATCTCAAAAATTTTAGCCAATCTGGTTATTCTGATTTTGGATTCGGATTTAGCGGAGAAAATACATAGGAATACAATACTGTAGTGTCCCGCACAAAAATTTTTTTTTGTGAGGCTGTGTTATGAATCCGTTAATTATTTTTGAAAGTTCAGAAAGGAGGATCCAAAATGGTGGTCAGAATTAGGAAATTTTAGATAAAATTAATGAAACTCTATATTTGGAGGTTTTTGGGCTGCTAATTACGAATCTGATAATAATTTTTCAAAATGCAAAATGGCAGATTTAATAAGGCTTACAAAAATCTAAAATTTGTAACAAAATTAATATTATATCATTATGTTATCACTTTTTTAATTTATTATATTGTTATTATTATTATTATTTTTATTATATTTGGCCGTTTTTTATCTCTGATTACGAATCCGCCAATTAAAGTTTAATGTTATATTATATTTTACACACTGAGAAAAATGTTTAGTCATAGCAAAGAAAATTTGGTTGGGCCAACCAAATTATTTGGTTGGTATTTATTCAACCAAACTATTTTGTTGAGACAACTAAATTATTTGGTTCAGTGTTGTTTGTTGGCATAACAAAAATTTTTGGTTGTCACAACTATATTTTTTTATTCGGGATAACAAAAATTTTGGTTGTCATAAAAAAAATTTTTATTTAGGAGCTAACTAACCCAGGTGCGAATTTTCGGTCGGCCAACACATATAATTACATAATTCACATGTTATTAATTTAATTACACAAATATAATCAGATGAGAATGTAGAAATTTCATATTAATGAAAACCTGAAACAGAAAAATTTCATTAGTCATGAAGATTCGAACCCGGGTTTTCCAACTGCCAGTCTAGTAGGCTAACCACCAGCCCATGAGAAATATAAATGGCCAATATGGAATAAACCTTATAGCTAAACAGTTCAGTAACAGACACCGTTAGCTCAACTATCAGACCTAGGTTCGGCCGACCGTCTGGTATTGGTTTTTATTTAGATTTTATTTATATTATTATCGGCAGCTTACTTACAAACTAATCACCAATTTTTTTTAATAATTGTTTGGTTGTCACAACCAAATTATGTTTGGTTGTCACAACTAAATTATGTTTGGTTCAACCAAATAAGAGCAACAAAATAATATGGTTGTCCCAAACAACTTGATGTATTACGCCAACCAAATCGTTTTGTTATACCAATCAAAATATTGTTGTTACAACCAACAATGGTCAACTAAAAAATATTGTTGGTAAAACTAAACCTTTTTTCTCAGTGCAATTATAATTATAACCCAAATCTAATTTTTTAATTTTTTAATAAATTAAACTTTCCAAGATATATTAATTATAATTTCCTTTATAATAATGAATTTGCCTTTGACACTTTTTCCTTAAATCGTAAAGTAGACTTCGTATAATATTTATCAACTACATATTTTCCTTCATTGTAATAATTGTAAGAATTCTTAACAGTGACTTAGAATGTAATTAAAAAGTAAGGAAAATAACAAGAAAAATTTTAAGCAAGCTATAATAGAAAATATCATTAAAACCCATCATTAAAAATTTTATAAACAATATGTGGATTTCGCCATTTTGAATTTACCAATTTAAACTCTATATTTGATTTTAATACTGAAAGCGAAACTTTGTCAAATTCGAGAGTATATTGAATTCTTTATTTTGTGTCTGAATTTTGTTTATCAGAAAGTGAAAATAAAGGACACATATGTCGTAGAAAAGCCTAATGAAAATTTAGTGTTAGAATCAACGCATATTCTTTTCTTGACGTCTTATATGACGTCAGTGACATTCCAGACCAGTTTTTTTATTGACGCCAAATGCTCACATGACGTCATGGGTACTTAAGGGGTTATTATTAACTGAAAAACACAATTTTTCAATTAAAAAATGAAAAACAAACAGTTCAGGTGAAACGATTCTAAAAAAAACCATTTCACATAAATTGCATACGTAATTGGGCAAAATTATCTATAAAATTCCACAGACTTGTATTTTGCAGAATTTTTTTTTTTATAATGCTATGAGTGTTACCTATATATAAAGCAATTTTTATATGTCAGCTAATTATTTTTTACATTTCTATTCATATAATAAATACATTTAGCTGAAAATTTAAACCTATATAAATAAATTTGGATACCCTTTTACGATCAAACGGTTCAATTACTAAAATGTAAAGAAGAAAAAATACATGCGTAACGCACGCTGATAAGTTACGCGAGAGGAAGCGGAAACGAATGATAAAAAAGATGAGCATCATGAAAAGGAAAGATCGTATTTTTATAGTCACGAAACGCGAAACGTCCTTTCCTTTTTAGCGACTCGCATTCAAGTGTCTACGCATATCGGACGTGCAAAAATTTACTGATAAAAGTGCGAATACGCACGATGTGCACTTCTTTATTTCTTAGACTCGCACATTCCTGTATTTCATTCATTCTTATCATATCTTTCACTTTAAACTTATAACCTAAAACCAGTCTACTCGTAAATTCTTTTCATTTTTTATACACGATGAGAAAAAGATTTAACTGTCTCAAACAGATTTTATCTTTTTTTTTATTTAAAATTTGTATTCTGATCAAAATTTCATAAATTATGATGCGGTAAAAAACAATCTCAATTTAAAAACACTTTGACGCCTGACGGAAATATAATTGTACCACCTTTTAATTAAACAATATTAATTAGTTGCGGATAAAAAAATTCAAAATAATTTCTATTTTAATGCTATTGAAAAGTATATTTTAACAAATTTTTATTATTTATTTTTACGATAACTAACTTTAATTTGAATACAGATCAATTCTTTACTAACATAATTTTTGTTTAATTAACACGAGTATTAATTCTAGAACCTTTTTACTAATTTCAGAAATAAATTAAACAAATAACTTGCATAGAAATATTGAAATCATTTTAGAAATGAATAAGAAAATATTTTTCTTAAGGGCATGTTATGGAGTATGACGTCACTTGTATTAGGCAAAATTTGTCCGTAACTTTTCTCTTAAAATATTCAATATTTTTTTATGAAACTTGGTAGAATTACTTAAATTGTCATTAGGAAGGTCTCTCAGACCCGAGTTTGTTTGAATTTTGTCTCAAAATTGATTTTTAAAAAAGTTTCCAATTTTTCGAAAATTTCCCAAAATTAAGTTTGGGCCAAAATTTAAACAAATTCGGGTCTGAGAGACCTTCATGATGACATTTTAAGTAATTCTACCAAGTTTCATGAAAAAATATTCAATATTTTAAGAGAAAAGTTGCGGACAAATTTTGCCTATACCAGTGACGTCATAATCCATCACATGCCCTTAAGTGCAACGTAATTTTTTTTCTTCGTCTAGTCCATAACTAATGCAAAGTATCCCCAAACATTTTTACAAGGTCTCATATTTCTAGTCCTATCCCACCTTTCTAGGAAAGATGACTACGATCGCGAAAAGGTAGCATTTTAGAAACTTCTAGGAAAGATAAAACATTGTCTGACAGGGACCCTTTCATAATGCCAAGAATTAAAAACAACAGAGAGTCATTCATTCATACTTCCAGATCGGAAATTGTGGAATTTTACCCTCGAAAAGCATCTATAGTCTTGAAAGATCGGTTTTTTTTCTTGGTATCGAAACTTTTCAAGCTATTGTCAGATATTGATCAAAGTGTGACTAAAGTTAGGTTCAAAACAAAATTCTTTCTTGATCTACTAATCTTTGGGTATTTTTCTGTGGAAATGCGTCAGAGAGTAGCTAATTCACTGCTGACTATAGACGGATGGCCTTTTATTTGGGCAAACGCGAGAAGTCACTTCTAAATGAAAAATCGATTCTTTTCAAAATCATAGAGCATTCTTTGTTATTTTTCACAAATCATACTTTTATATTATACAATACACTTTCTTGCATACAAGACAGTATTTAATGTATTTGTCATTTGTGAAGAATAAACTTTTCCTTGAAAAGCTTAAGTTGAAAAATTTGAATTTAAGTCAATTTTCGCGCCAAAAATTTTCCAGTCAAAAGTATATGATGGAGAATGACGTCACTTGTTGAAACAAAAGTTGTCCGTAGGTTTTTTCTTCAAATACCAGTAATTTATTTAAATTGGAATAAAAGTTAAGATCTTAAAAAATTGGTCGATATTTGGAAATTTAAAATAATTTATTCCAAATTTAAACAAACTTGGGTCAGGCATACCTTCCTAATGATATTTTAAGTAATTCCACAAAGTTGAGTGATAAAATATTTTGTATTTTAAGAGAAAGTTTACAAATTTTGCCGATACCAGTGATGTCATACTCCATCAAATTTTCTTAATGTTACGAATAATTTATGCAAAAGTTTCGTCAAATATAATATACAAGATAAATAAATTTAAACTCTTAAAATTGATTTTTTTTTATAATGGGATCTTCAGAAATGTAATACGCCATCTGATGGGAAGATTGTCAAGCGTCATTAGCAGGTAGAATTTGACACCTATGGATTTTGTCAACAAAATAAGTAAAAACAACATTTTCTCCACGATAATCCTAAATAAAGAGCGCTTCTTGAGTATATTTATATTAATGATGTTAATTAATAATACAAAACACATAAAAATAGATTGCGATTAAGAGAAAATAAATAAAATAAACTTCCAATGTCAAAAAAGAAGCTGTGCAGCAAAAATGTGTTAAAAAAGATTGTCTACTACGCTCGATTCCGAGCTTAGATTTCATTTTTATCTATATGCAAAACTAATATGGCTGCTTCTTTGCAAAAAAGTACCAAAAAATCTACAACTTTTTTTCAATCAATATTTCTTACCGAAAACATTTTTTTAACCCTTTAAGGACGGGACAGACACTTTTTTTGTACTTATTTTCGACGTAAATTTTCTATTTTTGGAGGTATACAAAATTATAGGAATCACCTTTTCTGACGTATTTTTTATCTCTCTTTCAGAATCTGTTATCAAAATTTCGAAAAAAAAAATTTTCAAAATGTTATGGACTCTTTTTTGAAAAAAAATGTGAAATTTTGACAATTTTGTTTAAAAAATGATTTTTTTTTCATATTTTCAATAATCGGAAAAATGTTTCAACTTAAAATATCGCGTCCGTAATATCCAAGCTTGAAATTGACGAACCGTGCTTTTAAAAATTTCAAGAAGACGGATCCAAAATGGCGTCCAACGAATTTTTTTTTCAGTGTATGAGCACATAGTGTATGCTTGATTACAAAAAAATTTTATTTTCATGACACTAAGTGTCTAAATGTTTTTTGACTCTCCAATCACGAATCTGAACTGAGATTTCAAAAATTCAAAATGGCGGATCCAATATGGCGGACGATATTTTGAAATTCGATCGGATTTGTTTAAAAATTGTTACTCGGGGGTTTCTGGGGTCGCTGATTTGGAATCTGATACCAAAATTTAAAATTTCAAAATGTCGGATCCAATATGGCGGACGATATTTTGAAATTCGATCGGATTTGTTTGAAAATTGTTACTCGGGGGTTTTTGGGGTAGCTGATTACGAATCTGATATCAAAATTTAAAAATTCAAAATGGCGGATTCAATATGGCGGACGATATTTTGAAATTCGATCGGTTTTGTTTGAAATTTGTTACTCGTGGTTTTTTGGGGTCGCTGATTACGAATCTGATGTTTTGGATCCGCCATCGTGAAATTTTCAAAAGTACGGTTCGTCACTTTCAAGCTTGGATATTACGGACGCGATATTTTAAGTTGGAACATTTTTCCGATTATTGAAAATATGAAAAAAAAAATCATTTTTAAACAAAATTGTCAAAATTTAATATTTTTTTTCAAAAAAGAGTCCATAACATTTTGAAAAATTTTTTTTTCGAAATTTTGATAACAGATTCTGAAAGAGAGATAAAAAATACGTCAGAAAAGGTGATTCCTATAATTTTGTATACCTCCAAAAATAAAAGAAAATTTACGTTGAAAATGAGTACAAAAAAGTGTCCGTCTCGTCCTTAAAGGGTTAATCTGTAATAAAGAGGCACACAATAGCACAAACTGTTGGAAGATTTAAAATATTCAATAGTTAATACATGAAATTCAAAATGGCTGCGTGAAATTGGCGAATATTGGTAAAAAAAAAGAGTAAAACATTAATATCTGTTGGACAAATCTTTAATTTCTGTAGTAAAATGTACATGGGGGTTTTCGGGGTTGCTGAATCTAAATCCCAGGGCCGGCGGAAGGTATTTTTTCTAGGGGGGGGCAATGCATATATATATATACCTACACAGACATACATATATACACAAATATATATATAATCAGGGTTGCTACGCTTTCTGGAATTACTATTAAAAATGCTTACTTTTAAAAATTTTGAAATTGAATGAAGCATGTTTTATGCACAAAATAATCCTGGTTAATAGTATTTTTTTAAAAAAAGTTATCCACTTTTTCGTAAATTACTATATCTTAGCGTTTCTTCACTGTCTTACACTGAGAAAAATGAATTAGCTCCTATTTGGATATACACAGAAAATTGTTTCAGATTAAATTAATCTGCAACGCTCTTTTTTTTATACCAAATGGAATTTAAATAATCTGAAATTGGCTTAAAGAATCGCGCTGCAGATTATTTTAATACATAAAAGTTTTCAGTGTAGCTTTTTTTTTGCGGTGAAATTAAACCAAATTTTTATTTAACAGAATTGTTATTGAGCAGAATTTTTAATACGACGAATTTTTTAATTTTAGAATATCCATTTCACCAAATCTTCATTATTTATCCGATATTTTAGTTGCATTAATTGTTATTTAATATAATTAATAAAACGCTAAATTTCCATTTTTGTCGAATACCCTGAACTATTTAATATTTCGTCTTACTCAAGGGTCTTTACATGTCAAAAAAAAGTAAATCTTCAAGTGGTCCTTCAATTTTAGTTATTTTCAGCAAAATTATAGTTCTATACTAGAAGTAATTCGACCCCAAAGGATTTTTCAAAATATTGAAAATTGTGAGAGTTATAGCAGTTTGAACTTTGATGGTACTTATTTTTCATTTATCTATAACTTCATTATTATTAAACCGATTTTAATAACTCCAACGCCAATTATCAGGGAATACTGTGTATTTTATGTTAATTGTAGACCCAAAATTAAATTTTTTAATTTGGACCAGAAAAAAGTGAAAATAAAAATTTATTTGCCTTTTTGATCAATTTTGACCCTTTTTCCTTTATTTATTAAAACACAATATTATTCCTTATTCTTTCATCTTTAGTTTTAAAAAAGAAAAATCTTGGAGACTTGATTAGATCTTGAGATATCAGCATTTTTAGAAAATTAAATTCCTCTAATTCATAGAGAAACAGTGTTGAAGTTTGCATCACATTCATTTGTTTTTTATTGAAATATTTTTTGACTCTTTATTCATGAGATTATAAGGTAAAATCATATAAAGAGAACAATATCTCAAGACCTAATAAAGTCTTTAAATTATATTTTTTTAATTAAAGATGAGGGGGGGAGTAAAATAAAGCATATAAAAACCTGGTTTTTTATTATTAATAATTTTTTAATCATTTTGCTGACTAACACTACAAAAGAAGGACCACTTGCATTTACTTTTTTTACGTGTAAAGACCTCTGCAACTGGTCTTTCGATTAAAATTAAATGCTGTTCAGAAAAATTATACTTTTATACTAGAGGTAATTCGACTCCAAAAGATGTTTTAAAATTTTAAAAATTGTGAGAGTTATAGAAATCGAAAATTTGATGGTACTTATTTTTTAATTTGTCGATAACTTGACTATTATTAAACTTAACTTAATAATCAAACTTAAATTATTATAATGAATACTGTATATTTTATGTCAATTGTAGACCAAAAATTAAATTTTTTAATATGAAAAAAAAAAAAAAAATATTTATTTACGTTTTAATCAATTTCATCTTTGTTTTATTTGTTTTTTAAAACATAATATAATTCCTTACTTTTCCAACTTTAATTAAAAAAAAAAAATTTGGAGACTTTATTAGGCCTTGAGATGTTGTTCTCTTTATATGATTTTACCTTATAATCTCATGAATAAAGAGTCAAAAAATATTTCAATAAAAAACAAATGAATGTGATGCAAACTTCAACACTGTTTCTCTATGAATTAGAGGAATTTAATTTTCTAAAAATGCTGATATCTCAAGATCTAATCAAGTCTCCAAGATTTTTCTTTTTTAAAACTAAAGATGAAAGAATAAGGAATAATATTGTGTTTTAATAAATAAAGGAAAAAGGGTCAAAATTGATCAAAAAGGCAAATAAATTTTTATTTTCACTTTTTTCTGGTCCAAATTAAAAAATTTAATTTTGGGTCTACAATTAACATAAAATACACAGTATTCCCTGATAATTGGCGTTGGAGTTATTAAAATCGGTTTAATAATAATGAAGTTATAGATAAATGAAAAATAAGTACCATCAAAGTTCAAACTGCTATAACTCTCACAATTTTCAATATTTTGAAAAATCCTTTGGGGTCGAATTACTTCTAGTATAGAACTATAATTTTGCTGAAAATAACTAAAATTGAAGGACCACTTGAAGATTTACTTTTTTTTGACATGTAAAGACCCTCAAACTTTTATGAAAAGAAAATTCTGCTGAATTAAAATTTGGTTAAATAGAAATTCTTTAAATAAGAAGTTTGTGTTAACAAAATTTTGTAAAACAAAAATTATGTTAAATATAAATTCGCTAAACTTAAAATTCTGTTAAGTACAAATTCAGATTTATTACAATTTGATTAAAAACAGTCTCGAAGAACGATAACACAGCCTCACAAACAAAAGTTTGTCTCAGACACTACAGTAATGTATTTCTACTTACTTTTTTTCACTGAATAATCAGATTGGTTAAAATTTTTGAAATAATTTAAAGACTCGGACCAAAAAATGCACATTAAAGGTCTGCAAAACCTGGAAATGTCATGGAATTTTGTTCTAAGAAAGTCATAGCAACCCTGATAATTACATTAATTATTGTATAAAATGTTATTGAACTTAAAACTAAGAAGATCGTACTTTTTTAAAAAGTTGTTTACATATTTATTTAAAAATTAAAATTATAAGTCAATTTTCAGAGGGGGGCAAGCCCATACATTGCCCCCTCGAGATATTTCTAGGGGGGGGGCATTGCCCCCTGTGCCGCCCCCCCCCCGGCTCCGCCGTCCCTGCTAAATCCGTTCATAATTTTTCAGAATTCAAAATGGCGGATCCAATATTGCGGAAAAATGAAAATTTTTTTTCAAAGTTTATTAAAAATAGTATATATGTAGATGTTTTTAGGGTCGCTGATTACGAATCCGGTCGTAATATTTTAAAATTCTGAATAGTGGATCCAATGTGGCGGTCGAAAAATGCAAATTTTTTCCCAAAATAGTACATAGGAGTTTTTGGCGTCGCTGATAACGAATTCATTTATAATTTTTGAGAATTCAAAATTGGGGATCTAATATGACGGAAGAGTTTTAAGAAAGTAATTAAATTTACTTGATATTCGATCCTCGGTGGTTTTCAGCATTGATGATTACGCACTGAAAGAAATACTCTAGCTTTATCAGCCATATGATTATTGTTGACAGTTTTTGTAGAACTTCGAATACTATATGAATGAATATCCCATAATGCATCGGTGCGCCACTGACAGTTCTTCTAACCTAAAAATATACATCGCAGTTTCACCAGTCATATGGCTAAAAGACAAATATATTATGGCAGTATCTATATTAGCAATATATTATGGGTGATTTATCCATAATTATGTCAGTACCGTGGAATTATTTCTTTCAGTGCGAATCTGTACCTTTTCAAAATTCAAAATGGTCGATCCTATATGGCGGGAGACTTAAAGAAACTCGATTAATGATTTTTATAAAGAGTTAAGCTTTTCCTGCAATTCATGTCCGTCAAATTTGATCATACGTTTTATTTTTTTTCAAAAATATCAATTTCGAAAATAGGTGACCTAAACAATGTTTAGAAAGACTTAAGCGCACTCGTTTGCAATTTTATCCGCCATTTTGGATCCACCATTTTAAATTTTAAAAAATTATGAACAGATTCGTAATCTGCGACTCAAAAAACTCCTATGTACCAAGTTTAATTAATTATAATATAAAACATAAAGATTGGTTAAACAGATATTAATTTTTACTTCCTCATAGAGTAGGTAGTATTACCCTCAAATTATCGATTGCGATTTTTTGACATATCTCGTCATATTTAGACCTCAGGATGTAGAAAATGAAGTTTTTAAAAAATGTCCATGTGTGTGTATGTTAACATTACGTTTGGCCCAATATCTCGAAAACTATAATACATAGAACTATCTTTTTTTACGAAATTATAGATCCTTTAGGGGGACAAATTATGATGTACGTTTGAACCAAATCGATCAATTTTAACTATTTTTTTTTGGATTTAAAAATTTTGAAAAATTTGTTTTTTTGCAAAAATGTATTTTTTTAAAAAAAAAAGTTAAAGTGTAAGTATTTTATTCACTTTATTTTGTGAAAACGCATTGAATGAGCTATTAGCGAACCCTCTAGTACAATTTAGTCCAAAGTTATTAGCATTTTAAAAATAGAAAATTTTGAAAATCTTGTTTTTTAATAATTTGATTTTTATGCTTTATTATAAGCTTCAATATATTTTCATTATTATGTAGGTGATTAAAAAACACATCGAATAATATTTGCGAACATTCTACTGTAATCCTGTTTTGAGGTATCAAGGTATCAAAAATTGAAAAGTTTTATAAAAAATAATTTTATTATGTATTTTTACTTTTTTTTATATATATGTAAATTATATGAAGAATAATTTTTGTTCGTTTTGTTGACAATTCAAAAATGCATCAATCGCTCTATTTAATATTTTTTGCGAGCCATTGGTTAAAACTTATTGATGTTTGTAGTAATCTCTATGAGGAAGCAATGTTTTCAAAAAATGAATACGAAAAATTACACCAAATAAATACTTGAGGTACAACTTAGCAGCGATTTTTATTTATTTTTTAACAGCATCTGTCATTTTGATACCGCCATCTTGAATTTTATGTATTAACTATTGCATATTTTTTCTATCTTCCAACAGTTTGTACCACTTTATTAGGTACACATTAAAACAATGTTTTCGGTACGAAATATTGATTAAAAAATAAAAGTTGTTGATTTTTTAATACTTTTTTGCCAAAAAAATCTTGTAGAGCGACCCCAAAAATATAAGGAAATACTATTTCCATATTTTGCAAAAAATTTTATTATCTAAAGTAAGGCTACGATTTTTGTGATTTCAGGCGTTAATGGGTTTAAAAAATGGAACTATTTGTCTACCATTGTTATTACTTTTCAAAGCTAATTTCGTATAAACTGTTTTGATATAAAATAAATTTAAAAAAAAAAATTATTTTTAAAGAAGAAATAACTTTTAAATGAGCAACAGATTTAAAAAAAAAATTATGTTTCATAGATAAGATTTGAAATATTTAATTTTTCACTGAAAATAAAAATCAATAAACATACTTTAAATTTAGAACATTCGTATTTTTATGTTCTATTCGTCGATTTTATTTTCCGAGATATTCGCATCTTTCTAAAGGAGGTTCAGATTTTCGAAATTTTTTTATTTGTAAAAAACAGACTACGTAATGTCCCACGACGAATTATGCGTTTATCATAACTTTATCATGAATAGAAACTCAAAATAATCTTCTTTTTAATTTTTAAAATGCATGGGCGCTTATGGACAATATTTGCAAAGTAATTGAAAAATAAATTTAATAATAAAAAAATTGATAGAAATAATTGTAAATTGAAAAAAATAATAAAAATTTGTAAAAAATAGTTTAAAAAATTACAGAATATATTTTGAACTTCAATTAATTTGATATTTCATTGATTTAAAATTTAATTAATCCCCTCTTTGAGAATAGTAAATTTAAAGTTATATTTAAAAATTTCTTCAATTTTGAATTTCAATTCAATTTTTATTCTTCAAATAAAACTTTTTCAGTTTTAATTATTTCTTTTAATATCAAATTAGTTAAATTGTTTATTAATTAATTTTCAACTTCTCTCGTCACTTTTCCATTACTTTTACACAATATAGTTTTTCTTTTTTAAATTTTAATCATTTTTTCCGAATTGTGAATTAATTTTCCTACATTAAGAAATTTATTTTTTGTCTGTAATTTTGCCATATGGAATTCCACAGGGCGATTTTTTTGCTCTATGGAATTTGCAGACGTACCATACACAAGTCGTCGCCCCTGATTAAATATATATATATTTTTTATAACAAAATTATAGTTTGAAGGTTTTAATATATGTGAAAACATCCCTTAAATCTCGTATTGATTTATTTCATTGTACTTCAGAAAAAAATTTCTGAAATTCACACATTTTTTGACCATTTAATGTAGACGCTCCTCTTAAGTCTATAGAGTAAAAGTTTCATTGGTTTCTTAACAAATTGAAATGGTCCCATGAAGACCACTCTCCCCTGAATTCTATTAATTTTGTTAATTCATCGAAAGTCAACATCAAAAGCAATTCTCTTGATTTGAGAAATTAGTATCCATCAATAAGTGACTTGAATACCCATATAGAGATCAAAAGCAGTCAAGTTTGAAAAAATTCTCGAACTTTTCATGGAAATGCTGAATACCAATGTCTATACTGTTTGAAGAGAGCACATTACTTTCCTGTTTAAAGGTGAATTTTAACTGATTCGTTAAAAATGTGTGAGGAAAAAGAGATGTTTCATAAAGGGTGACTTTCTACAAGGTACTTTTCATCTACCTGCAATTTTCATAAGCCTCTTCCTGGAAGAAGCTAACAAATCTCCATAAATTTTTGGTCCCGACAGATGAGATAATGTCATCAATTATGTAGTTGCTTGACCATCCTTGACGTCGAAATCGAAAGCGAAAAGCGAGTGTGACAAAAATTTCCAACCTGGGATGAGAGAAGGCATTATCGCGGTCTCTTCATCACCGACCTGACCGAGTTCAACGACCTCTTCTTTGATCAGTAGAGAGGAAGCGAACTGAAGAACGAGGGGAGAGAAAGAGAGGAAGGTCGTCAGATGAGTAAGCCAAGGCTAGACGCTAGAAGCACTGCGCGCTGTTCGCACGCTCAAAGGGACAGGTACTGCAACAAAGTGGTGGGGATTTCACGATCATTTACTTTAGACCCTTCTCCAACGTTTTAATAGAATTTTTAGTCTCACTCTCACCCTCGTTAATCAAAACTCCTAGAATTTCTTTAGAAGGCACTTTAACTTTGTAAGATGTTTCGTTCGCACGGTCCACAGTCCGCACATTCCTTACACATGATTCGACCCCCACTTCTTCTTAAGTTTGCACGTAGTCTCAGGTTTCCAGACAAACTCTTTTCACCGGATATGGACCCCTTTTCACCCCCTAGTCATCTATCACTGCAAATCCCCAGTTGAAGCACATTTTTTCAATTATCATTAGAGCTTCACGATTAGGGTGGCCCAAGAATGCATTTTACAATTTTTTTTAGTAGAAAAGGGCATAACACCCCCGGACTTTGTTCCAATGTGGAAAAAAGTGAATACGTATTTTTGGATTTTTCAAAATTTTGATATTAAATGGCACCTCAATTTTCCCATGTAAAATGCATGGGAAAATTTTCAATTTTCGAAAAATCAAAATCATTTGCAAGGATTTGACAAAAGTCAACATTAAGTTACTGGATTAAGTTAATGATAGAACGTCCAAGGCTGCGTACTGCCGGTAGGACGCGTTTTCACACAGTAAACGTACAGTAAACGTCCTTCCGGAAGGACGTTCATTTTTGTGAAGAAATATTTTAATTTCATATAATCATCATCATCATCGCCATCATCATTATTATCATAATTCATCATCAAAGGAATTGAGTTTATTATTGACTTTTGTAAATATTGTTATAACTAACGTAATGTCGGCCGGTGGTAAATGGCTCAGGCGCGAGTCCCTCCGAAATCACTCTATAAAATCAATATGAAAGCAGATAAGTAAAAAATGAATATATGGTTTTTTAGGTAATGAAACAAGCTTTCAGATGACGTAAATATTGATTTTTTTAAATTTATGTACAAGGGCTAGGTAGCATTTTTAAAAAAACGAAAACGTCCTGCCTACAGGACCGCGCGTCGTCTTTTTGTGATTAAAAACTATGTGAATTTTTGGAAAATTTAACTTCTTTTAGCTGCCAAGCTTTGGTGTTTGAATTTACAAGTTCGATGTTTGCATGCGCTAAAAGCTTGTTCTTTTACCTTTCCAACGATTTGTAATACTTTTTGTTTATCTGAATTCATGTTAATTTTATAACTCAATTTCGCACGTCCTTCCGGAAGGTTTTTTTTGTCCTGCAGGAAGGACGTTGGACGTTCTATCATTAACATTAAGTTACACTCTCTGGCGATTATTTTGACCTGTAACTTTTAATTTTGATAAACCTAACCCGGTATAAAACCAGTAGCGAAACTGTTAAGGGGCAAAGTGGGTCAGTACCCCGGGGCCCTTAAGCTTAGGGGGCCCTTGGTCAACTCTAATAGATCCTTTTTTAAAAAAAAATTCCAAGAATCTTACTAATTGTATTAATTTATTAATTCTACATCTTGATTTATCAAGAATTATAAACAGTGCCGTAACTAGGGTGGTGCCGTCGGTGCCGTGTCACCGAGCGCAGTCCTCGGGGGGGGGGGGGGGCGCAAATTTAGAGGGACGCAACATTTTTTATATATATATTTTTTTTTAATAAAAAAAATTTTTAAAACCAAAAAAATTAAATTACTTTTCTTAGGCAGTTCAAAGTTGATTATTACAAATGTTACTAATTGTAAGTACTTTATTAGACAATATTTAAAACATCATTTTAATGAAACTTTTAAAATCAATAAATATAAAAATTATAAATAGGAAGGAAATAATTCGTTCATTTAGTAAAATTTAGTAATTAAGTAAAAATTTCATTAATTAATTTATTTGAAAAAATTAAAGAAAATATTTAAAACTTGCGGAAATTGAATTTATAATTTAGAGGAAAAATGAAAAAATAATGAAAATAATTAGAATTGAAAGAAAAATTTTAATTAATGATAAAAATAGATGAAATAGAATATATAATACAATTTTTTCTTTGTCGACAGTAACAGGTACGTAGCTAGGGATTATACATTATTTATTGTTTCACAATTGTTAGACTATTAATTCAGATCGTCAAATTTATCACCTTGAATTGCATTTAAATTTCTGTCTTATTTGCGGTAAAATTAATTGAATGAAAACTACTTTTAAACTTTTTGACACTACCATTGGTTATTTATTTATAAATATTTATTTATTTCTTATAATATTCATTGATAGTAGTCAGGAATAAATCATTGTAGTTTATTCATTTACAATATTTTTAAAACCAAATAAAACTCAAAAATCGTTATGCTCATAGGATAGAGATAGAAGACGTGAAGCGTAATACTCTTTTGCCGATATCTCGAGAACTAAGAGACCCTTCATCAATTTTTTTTTTTAAATAAAGGTAAAATAAAAAGTTTTTATTCTATTGTGACGAAAATAAAAAATATGAATTAGCACACATAGAAGAAAAGGTTTAAAATTGTTTTTTGTGCTTTTCTACATGAATTTTTGAAGTTTTTAAATCTACTTTAAATTTATTTAAAACCTTATAGTTTTCTATATACACCCTATAAATTTCATTGAAATCAGTTAAAAAATCTTTAAATGACAAGAATTTGAAAAAATAAAGGGTAAAAAATTCAAAGTGACGTAATTCCTAAAATTTTGGAAATTTTTTTAAAAATACTTGACTAAGTTATTACTACACCTAAATACTACAAATTAACCAACTTTGATCAAAATCAAAAACTTGACTTACAACTTTGATCTTTTTGGTATGGAAACTCTCAAAAGAATTGTTAAAAATTGAAGAAATTTTTAAATAATTTTAAATTTATTATTCTCAAAGCAAGGATTAATTAAATTTTTAATCAATGAAATTTCAAACTAATTGAAGTTCGAAGAATTATAATATCTATAATTGTAATCGTAGACCACGGAGTTAGCTCAGTTGGTTAAATACTAGACTCTGCGGTCGCGCCAAGTCCAGCTTGCTCGGTTCGCGACCCGATGAGTCTGGGATTTTTCTAACTCGTGAGATAACTTCAGTGGAAGGTTTGACGTCGAGGAATAATGATATGCACTGTCGGTAATCGACCTGTGCAGATCACTAGAACTCGACTGTCGATAAACCGGTTGTACTATGGAAAGGTTTTTCTACAGTTTTCCTTCTCCACTGGCGAGCAAACCCAATATACCGGGTGGTCCAGGCAAATGCGAGTACTCCTAATTTCAAGCCGTTCTGTAGACGCAAAAACACTTAAAAAGAATATATGCAAAAGTACAATTCTAGGAACTCCCTACGGGGGACACTCATTGGGCCAGTAAGGTCGTTAAAACGAGTGTATAATAACTAAAAAAAAAAAAAAATTGTAATCGTAGTCTTATTATCTCAGATATATTCTGTAATTCTTTCTATTATTTATTACAAATTTTTATTATTTTCTTCAATTAACAATTATTTCTATCAATTATTTTTTTAATAAATCTATTTTTCAATTAATTTTTGTCTTTTTAAATTATTTTTTGATTTATTTTTGAATTTTTTTTATTATTTATCTCAAATTCTAGGTATTTTTATAGTTAACAATTATTTTCATCATTCTACAATTATTTTCTTTTATTATTTATAACAATATGTTGTAATTTTTTGCAATTATTTTTAAAAAACTAAAATTACTGTCTTCAATTTTTCATTATTTTTATTACTTTGCAAATATTTTCTCAAATTTTTTATTACTTTCATTATTCTTCAATTAATTTTTTAGATTTTGAAATATTTTTCTCAAATTTTAATAATATTCGTCAATTCTGAATTATTATTTTTATCATTTTGCAATCAGTTTACCAAATTTTATTCCTTAATTAAATTTCTAAATTTTCAATTATTTTTTTCAATTTTTATTTTCTTTTATATTTTTGCAATTATTTTCTTCACCTTTTAATTGGGTATATTAATTATTTTTCAATAAATTTCCTAAATTTTCAGTTAGTATCTCACATTTAAGTTATTGCATCCACTTTTTAATGTTTTAATCATTCTTCAATTTTTTTTCTCAAGTTTCAAATACTTTCGTCAATTTTTAATTATTTTTTTTTCTCATTTGCA
Source organism: Ganaspis brasiliensis (assembly GCA_037103525.1). Lineage (NCBI taxonomy): Eukaryota > Metazoa > Arthropoda > Insecta > Hymenoptera > Figitidae > Ganaspis > Ganaspis brasiliensis. The sequence continues at coordinate 141,236 of JAZKLR010000074.1, read as the reverse complement.
TTATTTTCACAATTATTTATCATAATCTATCAGATCCCGGCAAGAAGACTGGAATGACCTAGAATTAATTTTATTAATTCTACTTAATACTTGAATTTCCCTTCATTTTATGATTCTGCATTATGAATTAAAAATAACAAAATTCTATTCCTTATAATTCAGTTTTTGAAAAAATTTTAATAAATATAAGAATCGATCCCCAATTTTTATGTTACAAGTCCACGAAAGTAACCACTGAGCTACACGTGACTTGAAAATCCAAACATAAATGAACCTTTTGAATTGGATGTGTGAAGAGAATTGCCAGGGAAAGAAAAAATGTCAACTGTATTTTCTATTACGGAATTAAATATTTTGTAGACTCAAATCAGAAGGAATTATTGGGAATAGAAAAATCATGAATGCGTATGCTGTTTTAGAGAATAGAAGAAGTTTCTGGAATTAAAAACATTTTAATTTTATTCTGATGCATGGAATACAAAATCATTTTAGAATAAAGCAGAATCAATTTCAAAAATATTCTTTTCTATTTCTGGAAGTAAGTATTTGAGGGAAATTCAAGTATTTAATATAAAAGAAAGCATTGCGATTTTGAGTAAATGTCAAATAAATGTAATTCTTTTCTTTTCAAGGCTTCTTGCCGGGATGCCACGCTTTTGTTGAGGTCAAAAAAGGTGGAGCTTTATTCTTTTAAGGGAATAATGTGATTGGTCCTTCTTATGTGTTTTTTATTTCTATTCTCTTATTTTAAAATATCCACCAATAAGAACGAAAGATGTTTTGAAAAATTTCTTATTTTTGACAAAACTTGGCTAAATGTATAATTCTATGGCTTTTCTACATTAAAAAAAAAGACTTTAAATAGAATACGTTTTTCTTACATTTTATTTAATTAAACAAACTTACTTTAACCTTCAAATTTGGAGTTTTAGAATTATAGTGTCCTACAGAACCTATTTCTTTGTTTGACGTTCCTTTCAGGCTATTACTTATTATAATCTATCAGATGACGCGCTTTAGTTGGGGTGATAAAAGGTGGAGCTTTATTGTTTTAAGGAAGTTCTACCGTAAATCGATTAATCAAACAGATTTTGATAAGACTTAGTGTACTGATAAATAAAGTTTCTAAAATTTTGTAGTTAAACTTTTGAGACCTGTAGGTTCCTGGGAAAAAAGTTATGATCGATATATTTTTTCACTGTTTAACCTGTTTAACATTGATTCTTATGAGAATTCATTACTCTGTCACATATATTTTCGTACTAAAAATTATTAAATGACCAGATAGTGATCAAAGTTTGTTTAGTTAAACACAGATATGTAATGAACCGATATTGTATTTAAAAAAGGACAATAGGTTCCTGTGAGAGTTGCAATAAATTAATTTGTAAAAATATTTCACGTTTTACACGATACAGTTCAGACGTTCTGATATTTTAAAATGTTGATTTTGATCGCACATGAAAAATAGTCATATTTAAAAAGTAAATAAAGTTAATAAAGTTAATAAATACAATTGTTTAATTGTATATCAGTAAAATTAAATTTAAACCTAACCACAAAATAATGGTCTCTGTTTTGACTAGTATCGTCATACGGTAGAACCTCCTTAAGGAAATAATGTGATTGCACTGAGAAAATAAGCCTCTAGCCAATTTCTAGGTTAAGGGACTCTGACCAAAACACACAAGATACCGGCGATCACAACCAAACTTCAAGATTAACAGTAGCATTTAATCTGCTAATAATAAACAAAGAGCTTTGCAGGAGCTATATCAACAACCTCTCTCTGCTAAATTTAATCAAAAAATGGTTATATTTAGTCACCTTATTTTCTCAGTGTGGTCCTTCTTATGTGTTCTCTATTTCTATTCTCTTATTTTAAAATATCCGCCAATATGAACAGAAGTTCTCTTACAAAAAAGAAGTACTGGATTCAGTACTGGTTTCAGTACTGGGATAAGTACTGGGTTCAGTACTGGGTTTAGTACTAGGTTCAGTATTGGAAAACCAGTACTTTTTTCGTCATGCACTGTTGAAAATTTGTTCACGTTGCGCACTAAGTTTCTATTGGTCCTACGGGTGCGCAGTAGTTTTTTGTTGTAAATAAAATAGAGAGGAATACATTGAACGCAAAATCATTGTTCCAATGAAATTCAAAAAAAACCTTGTTATTGTGCTTAAAAATTTATATTGCGCGAAAAAAGTACTGATTTCCTAGTACTTAACCCAGTACTGGCCCCAGTACTGAACCCAGTACTTCTTCCATGACTTTTTTACATTAAAAAAAAATCATACACTACATACTTTAATTTTTTTTAAGTCCTCAGTGCGGCTTGGTTGAACCTATACATTCTTAAATTTTTGTATTTAATATACCTTATTGAAACTTCCCAGTTAAAAATTCCTTTAAAGGATTTTTTAAGGATCGTGTCAAGAACATTTAAGGAACATTAAATGATGCTCTAAGGATCCCGATAGGTCCTTTAAGGATCCTCAAACGTCCTGCAATAATTCCTTGGAAGATCCTGACACGATCCCTTGACGGCATTTGGGACAACGATCCTTCACAGGTTCCTGCGAAGGAACGCATAATGTACATGTTCTCCTGCAGGTTTCCGCGCAGGATCCTTTAATAAAAATTTTTTGGATAATTTTTTTTTTAATCTGGTAATTGATCAATATCATATGTTATATTAGACGTAGGATGCTAGAAAATTAAAAACTACTGCGCAGCCGTAAGTAGAATAGAAACCAAGTTCGACCAGTGCGCAACATGTATTCAGTTCTTTGAAATACTACACATGTTCCTACATGGTCAATTCTTGCGTAACTGCCCGATTTCAGGATAAGTTTTGGTAAAAAAAAAAATTTGTTTTATTCAATGTTTCTCTGCACTTATTTTTCTTATTAGGGTGTAATATAAGTACATTTTAAACTATTTTACTACAACTATATTTATACGAAAATAATAGCAAATTTTTGAAAATTGGCTGCCATGTGGAGCTGAACCGCTTTCTTTTATTGCAAATATATTGTACAAAATAAAAATTTCTTTTTGATATTTTGCTAAAACGAAAATAAATAATAAATTCATAAATTATTTAATATTCTAACAGTGTTTTAGATATTAGTTAACATATATAAAATTTTATAAAAGAACAGCAAATACAATATTTAATAATGAATATTTCGTTTTATTTTTTGGATAATTTGAAATCCAGATGGAGCAGTGTAATCCGGCATTGCTAAACTACTTTATAGAATAATATTTTAAAATAACCACCACAGATAAAAAACTTTCTCTGCATGAAGCACACTGAACACTTCATATATTAGGGCATGGAGCTGAAATTTTACGTGATACCATGGAGCTGAAATTTGACATTTATTCTAACCTCACTTCTACAATATTGCAAAATAAATCTATTCCTTCTGCAGATCGCTTTTTTCACATGAAAACCTAAAGAAAATGGTAACAATACTATCAAATAGTTGTTACAGTAATATAATAGTAATGACATGGAACTGAACGCTTTTTTTGTGCACATGCGATTTTCACAAAAATAATTTTTTTTTAAGTAAAAATTTTTCTTTTTTAAAACTTTTTTCACATGTGATTTAGTGCTAATGGATCAAAATTGAGATTTAACTTATTAGAAGGCGTAATAACTAAACACATGACACCTTAATTATAAGTCTACAGATTGCGTTCAAAAATTGGAAAAATTGAGGGACAAAATATTTTTACAGATTTTTAAGTATGAAAAAGGTATTATGAAGTGAAATATAAACCTAAATTGTTCATAAATATAGTCACTTTATACTTGAAAAAGGCTGAGTTATAATAATGATATTTTCATCGAAAATTATTAAATTAAAGTTAACATTTTGCAAAAGGGACACGCCACGGAGCTGAAATTTCAGCAGTTATAGTGCAATATAATAGAAGTTATAATATATATATTTATGTATATTTGCTTTTCAGTTACTCTCATATATACCTTTAAAATTCACTAATACACTTCAGAATATATTTTTAATTTAGGTGTATTTTTTCAACGCGCTAAGTAGGGCAGTTACGTAAGAATCGCCCACATAGGAGCTTACTTATGTTCCTTTAACGAGTCCCTCGTAGGACCATAATGAAGCTTGGGATCCTGTACAGGTACACGCAGGAACCTGTGAAGGATCGTTGTCCCAAATTCCGTCAAGGGATCGTGTCAGGATCTTCCAAGGAATTATTGCAGGACGTTTGAGGATCCTTAAAGGACCTATCGGGATCCTTAAAGCATCATTTAATGTTCCTTAAAGGTTCTTGACACGATCCTTAAAAAATCCTTTAAAGGAATTTTTAACTGGGTTGGCACCTGCATACTTTAAGGTTTCAGAATTTTAGTGTTCTAATGACATTTTCTTTCATGCCAATCTGTAAACAGAAAGTCTTATTTTAAGACATGACACCTGTCTTATTCTAAGACGCAACATTTTTAAGACAGCCTTTGCTGAATTTATAGATTTTTGTTTTATTTCAAACGGTGCAAAAAAATATTAAAAACTTCAAATTTGCATAAAAACGTTAAGTAATGATCAATTTAAAAATGTTAATTTATAATAATTGCAAATTCGGCATGATTAAGATAATATTTTTCACATAAACATTTATATAGCAGGGTTTGATGAATTTAAGACAAGTCTTTATTTATAGAAAAACGGACAGTAACATTTAGATCTTAACAAGGTTATGTTCTACGGTACTACAATTCTGTGGCTGAAAGGCAGAATAACATAACTGCATTTTCATAGTTTTGAGAAAAACCTGTTTTTGTTTATTTTCTTGGTTTTGTAAAATCGCAAAATCAACCAATATTTTTGGTGTTTGGCATTGTATCCTATTTTTTAGTGTAGTTTTTACATCTGTTTATCAATTTTAATAAAATATAAACGCTTTAAAAAAGAATATCAATTCTTTTTTTCGATTTGAATGCAGTTATGCTGTTGTGTTATTAATTATTTTCTACGTAAATAAACATTTAAATCACTTTACTGTTATGAAACTTTAAAAAGCATTACTAAATTAACTCAAATCTGATGTTATCTCAAATTCGATAAAATGTTAGTTATGATGTTATGCCTTTCAGCCACAGAAATATGCTACTGGCTACCATCAAAAATATTACAAAAATATTGTTATTTTAGCCGGTACTATCAAGATGTTACTCCGTATAATCTTGGTGTTAACTGTTACTATTTAGATAGCTGTTCGTATTTGTAACATTAAGTTTACCATGAACATCATTATGTTACTCATTACTATAATTTTCTCTCTGTGTAAGATTCTATTCTTACTGTGAACATTCCAGAACAAGAAGAACCCATTAATTTTTTTTTAATTTCTTACTGCATAGAGGTTCAACCCATACGTGCACGCATTTTTCTGTGTAATATAAGTTATTACAACTTGGTACTTAAGGTTTTTCTGGTTGTCATGTCCCTATGAATCGATTTCGAGTATTTTTCAAAAATCTATAATATTGATCTCAAAACTTTCTTTATCAGGAAGCAAAATTAATCAATTTATTTAAAAATTGCTTCTAAGGGTTTTCATGATTGCAGATTATGATTCTAAAATCATTTAAAAAAAATAAAAATGACAGATCCTAGATCGCAGCCCTAAAAAATAAAATACTGATCAATTGATCAGTGGAATTGGAATTGATATTCCAATAAAATAAGCGTCTTTTTAGAAGGTGGATCATGCAATTATGCTCATTTAAAGAAAGATTTGTTGATTAATTCCGAAAAATTCAATAATATATCTGAAATTTTCTTTTTGTTTAATAAATTTTTAAATATTTCAATAATGTTGTAATTATTTTCCTGAATTTAAAATTCTTAAAGTCATTTTGTAATACTTTTACTTTATAAATATTCTGTATGTTTAAAAATTATTTTTGTCTGACTGCAATTAACATCTACAAATTTCAACTATTTTTATCATTTTTCAAAAATTTTCTTCAATGATTCTCATTATTTTTCAATCTTTCCCCTTGTTTTTAAATTCCCAATTTCTGCAAGTTTCTATTATTTTCTTTAACTTTTTCAAATAAAACTTTTTCAGTTTAAATTATTTCCTTCAATATCAAATTAGTTTAATTATTTATTAATTAACTTTAAATTTCTTTTGTTATTTTTCAATTATTTTGACAAAATATTAGTTTTGTTTTTTGTATTTTTCAAGTATTTCAATGATGTTTTTGGATTTTGAATTACTTTATTTCACATCAAATAAATTTTGTAATTTTCTCAATTTGTGTTCTTAAGTTTCCATAATTAATTTTAGTTTCCAATTATTTTTTCACAAATTTTTATTAAATTCTTCAATTTTCAATTATTTTTGTCATTTTTAAAATAGTTTTTGTCATTTTCAATTATTTTTTAATAAATTCTCTAATTTTTTTTTATTATTTATCTCTAATCTCAGTTATTTTTTCAATTCACATTTATTTTTATTATTCTACAATAATTTTCTTTTATGATAACTATAGGTATGTTGTAATTTTTTCAATAATTTTTAACAAACTAAAATTATTGTCTTCAATTTTTCATTATTTTTATTACTTTGCAAACATTTTCTTGGAGTTTTTATTACCTTCATTATTCTAGTTTTAATTTCCTAGATTCTAAAATATTTTTCTCAAATTTTAATATTTTTCTCAAATTTTAATATTTTTCTTTAATTTTCAATTGTTATTGTTATCATTTGCAATAAATTTCTTCAAATTTTAGTTATTCTCAAATTTCATTCTTCAATTGAATTCCTAAATTTTCAATTATACTAAAATAAATAAAGAAAAACTTAGTTTTTAATTCTTCTATGAAAATAATTTTTTGCATTGAAATGAAGCCAATCCTTTTCTGAATTGAAAATGATTTTGATTCAGGTTTTATTATCAAAATATAATAAATTATTGTGTTTTAATGAAATAATGTTATTGTACCAATTTGTGAACATACATGAAAAATACATGGCGATTGTCATATTTTTCTTGTTCTGTCAAAACGAACGACACGGTCAAAGTTTATATTTAATTTTTCGTTTTCTAAGTGAACAAGAATCATGAAACATAAATCAAGACGAAGTATATAAAAAGTAAAATTAAAAACATTTGTTTTTTGTATTATTTTTATATTGTGTGGTATTTATTTTAAACATTTAAACTCAGTTGTGCACATATTAGTACGTGTCTACAAATAGGAACATTTACCTTATTAATTTTTTTAATTTATATCCTAAATTTTCATTTATTATATCAAATCTAAGTTATTATTGTATAAGTATTTTAAATGCTTGATATTAAAAATATAATTTTTACTAATTCTTTATAAATGATAAACAAATATAAGTTTAATAACAAATTTTATTAACTATAAAAATTATATTTTAAATATCAAGCATTTAAAATACTTATAATAACCTAAAATAATAATACTAAGATTTATCTAAATTGTTAATAATTTTGATTAAAAAATTAAAAAATTAGTTAACTTGGTTTTAAATCCTAAATTTAAAAGTTTACGATCTGCATTATGATATCAAACATTAACAGTGTATAATAATCTTGAATAAAAATAGTAAATATTTGCCTAAAATCTAAATATTTTAGGTTAAAATATTTAAAAATTATTAAGTCTTTTTTTTAAATCTTAAATTTAATTCAATATACCTAGTGAATAAATAATAAAAGTTTAAGAACTTAATTTCACGTAATTTATTGCTTTTAATGAGAATTATCATGCATAAAATTATTTATAACAGAAAAATTTTAATTATTTTTACATCTAAAGACGAAAACGAGTAATACAATATCATAATTAAGTAAGCATTTTATTAGTTACTGTATTTAAACTTAAATTTTAATTATATTAAAAGCAACTTTAAGTTATATTATTCTGAACATTGAATAGGAATCATATTGTACTGACAACGAACTAGCTTCATATTGAACTGTGCTCCAAGTTAGAATTATATATTTTTGACAATTGAATGAGCATTTTATCAACGGGAGGCGTCGAATTATGTATGTACAAATCAGGAAAAAATAGATATTAATATTTTCGAGCACAAGAACAGGCTCCAGAAGCCAAAAAATAAAAGGGTGTCTCCGTACAGTGGGACCAAAATGTAATTTATCATACAAAAAGGTCTAGATAAAAAAAGGTCCGTCATATTGGATCGGACATTTTGAAAATTGGACTATGGATTTATAATCAGCGACCCAAAAAACATTTACATATGAAACGTCATGAGAATCGATTTAGAAATGGCTTCGGCATTACAAAGGGATAAACAAAAAACTTTAAACACGTTTTTCTCGAAACCGTGTTTTTTTACACGGTTGACACGATTAGAAAAATCTATTGCATCGATCGGGTTCAAAATTTCAGGACTTCTCCTACACATAAGTGGCTGTCGCATGAACTAGGATTTTAATTTTTCATCAATATTTACTAATATTTGTAAACAATTTAAATTGTAAAAAGAAGGTCAAAAAATTAAAATGGCCGTCATTTTGTTTTGTTTTACCCGATGACAAAAGTCCTAGTTCATGCGAAAGCGACACTGAGAAAAATGTTTAGTCATAGCAACGAAAATTTGGTTGAGCCAACCAAATTATTTGGTTGGTATTTATTCAACCAAACTATTTGGTTGAGACAACTAAATTATTTGGTTCAGTGTTGTTTGTTGGCATAACAAAAATTTTTGGTTGTCACAACTATATTTTTTTATTCGGGATAACAAAAATTTTGGTTGTCATAAAAAAAATTTTTATTTGGGAGCTAACTAACCCAGGTGCGAATTTTTGGTCGGCCAACACATATAATTACATAATTCACATGTTATAAATTTAATTACACAAATATAATCAGATGAGAATGTAGAAATTCCATATTAATGAAAACCTGAAACAGAAAAATTTCATTAGTCATGAAGATTCGAACCCGGGGTTTCCAGCTGCCAGTCCAGTAGGCTAACCACCAGCCCATGAGAGATATGAATGACCAATATGGAATAAACCTTATAGCTAGACAGTTCAGTAACAGACACCGTTAGCTCAACTATCAGATCCAGGTTCGGACGACCGTCTGGTATTGGTTTTTATTTAGATTTTATTTATATTATTATCGGCAGCTTACCTACAAACTAATCACCAATTTTTTTTAATAATTGTTTGGTTGTCACAACCAAATTATGTTCGGATGTCACAACCAATTTCTGTTTAATTGTCACAACCAAATTATGTTTGGTTGTCACAACTAAATTATGTTTGGTTCAACCAAATAAGAGCAACAAAATAATATGGTTGTCCCAAACATCTTGATGTGTTACGCCAACCAAATCGTTTTGTTATACCAATCAAAAAATTGTTGTTACAACCAACAATGGTCAACTAAAAAATATTGTTGGTAAAACTAAACCTTTTTTCTCAGTGGAGTGATCTATATTTTAAAAATCAGTTTTATTTTTTACTTTTACATGCAGCCTTCCAAAGATAATACTTTAATATTTTAAATCTACTTTTAAATACAAATTTTCTAAAGTTTATAACTCCAAAACTTGTCTGTTTTTTCAACAATAAGTAAAATTTAAGTGACATATTTTTAAAGTGACAAATTTTTTAATTAAATGTTTTTAAAAAGGATTTTTAAATAATGACATAATTTGTACACATTTTTCAGTTTGAAAATTAAGATTCTAAATGTTATTTTTTAAACATTTTGAAATGTGAGATGAAAAGTTTATAAAAAAAAAACTACTTAAACTTAACTAAAAACTACTTAAAATATAAAATTAAAAGTCGACAATAATAATTAGGTATTCAAAAAATTGTAAAAACTAGATGAAAATTATTTCCATTTCATAGACATTTCGCATCCAACTAAATAATATAAAGTATATTGGAGAAGTTATTAAAGAAATATAATTTTAAATACAAAAAAAAATAAATTATTTTACGAATTTTTGATCGTAGGTATATAAAATTTATATAGGTCAATCGATTCGTTTTGAGAAAAAAATTTTTGTCAAAAAACAATTTTTTTCGATGAAAGAAGGTGCTCAAAAAAATTTGGTTCGGTATTTTCAAAAATCCCTGTGTCGAAATGTAGATATTCATAAGCTTAATAAGTCATCCGAATTTTATTTAAATTCGTTAAAGTGTTCTCAAGATATCCTGTACACAAAAAACGCTATACACACTAGGGTGGCCGTTAAAAATGACATTTTTGAATTTTGTCCATTTTCGGGTCTCATTTTGGCACAAATTGAAAAAAAAAGATTCGTATTTTTTTCTTTTCTTTTTAAATTAATATTTAGTGGTGCCTGTAGTCTATTGAAAATTTGCATGTATTCTGCATGGAAAAAAAAACTTTTTTTTGTAGATTTCCTGTAAAATCGTTGAAAATTAATATTTTTTGACCGAACTGCTCTGTTTCTCCTCATAAATGTTTAACGAATAATATACAATTTTTACCATTTGAAATTTGTTTTGTCAACTATTTTTTACAGGACCCAAAATTGGCAAAAAAAAAACCAAAATAGGTTATTATTGTCAAAAAATATTAATTCTGAAAAAAACGAGAAATTTAAACTGCTAATCATGGTTTCTAATGTTTTTTAGGTCGCTGATTAGAAACCTGAAGTCATATTTTAAACATTCAAAATGGCGGATTCAAAATGGCGGATCCAATATGGCGGCCATGAAAAATTTAAATTAATTAATTTCTAGGAAACTTCATATCAGGGGGTTTTGGGGGTCCCTGATTACAAATTTGAAGTCAGATTTCAAAAATTCAAAATGGTGGATCCAATATGGCAGCTATGAAAATGTTAAAATTAATCTATTTTTACGAAACTTGGTATCAAGGGGTTTTTGGGGTCCCTAGTTACAATTTTGAAGTCATATTTCAAAAAATGAAGAAAATGCCAATAGTGATTTTTTTCAAATGTACGTCAGTGTAGTTTAAGCAGTGATTTCTCGAAAAGAAACCTTAAAAACCAATAAACAAAGATTTTTATTATCATTTAGTATGTGCGTTTTGATGTACGAAAACATAAAAAAAATTTTAAAAGTATTAATGAAAAAAAACTTGAAAAAAGGTAGTTTCTATGAGACAGACTCCTTTCCCAGGCAGAAATGCACCACCGGCATATTACTGATTCAGTGCTGATGTCGGAACAGACTTCCAGCGGGGCCCGTACGGGCCCATTACGGGCTGGTAACGATGTTAACTTGGGCTTAGTACTGACTTGGTCAGTACTAAAAAATAGTACTGAATTAGTGCAATACCAGTTGTTTGTCAGTACTGGTTCTACTAGGATTTTCCCAGTTGACCCAGTACTGATAAACAACTGGTATTGCACTGATTCAGTACTATTTTTTAGTACTGACCAAGTCAGTACTAAGCCCAAGTTAACATCGTTACCAGCCCGTAATGGCCCCGTACCCGCCCTGTGTAAAGTCCTCTGTTATCAGGTCCGACATACCACGGAAATTTCTGCCAGGGTAAGTACTTATTTCAGAAAGAATAGAAAAAATAATTATTTAAATATTAATGTCAAAATTCGCCATTTTGACTCACGTCAGGGTAAATTGACTGTGCACAAAAATGTAGAAAAATATGAATAAAAGTAAAAATATTTTTTTTGTATGTTTTCTATAATCAATCATCTTGTTAATATCAACAAAGAACTAGCTTTGAATACAAAAATATAATCTTTTTATCATAAAACTAAAGTTACAAACAAAGCAGTTCGCCAAAAAATGGTAATAAAATCTATAACAAATAAATAAAGCTTCTACAATTATAAAATAACTTACAAAAGTAATTGAACACTGTAATAAATTACAAAAATACCTGCTTGCTTTAAGATAGCGTAAGTTTTAGAAAGAAAACCTAAAATTTGACATTCAATGCCAGATTTGACAGGTTAATCCGCCATGATTCTTTAGAATCACGTGACTGGCGTAACTCTCGCAATCGTTCTTATTTTTTCTGCTCATGCGCACTTTTTTTGATTCTTTCCGCGCTTATTCAAAATGGGCCCGTATCATTTTGACACAAAATTTTTCAGGCAACTTGTTATATTGTACTCCCGAAGATAAATGTTATATTTTACTCCTTCTCAAATCAAAGATTTTCAAGTTTTAAATATTCAATAATTGAACTTACTGGATTAATTAAAACTTTTAATATTAAATTATTGCATTAAAATCAATTATTTAATAAATAAGACTTAAAAATCTTTGATTTCAGAAGGAGTAAAATATAACATTCATCTTACGGAGTACAATATAACAAGTTGCCCGAAAAAATTTGTGTCAAAATGATACGGACCCTTCAAAATCATGTTCCCTTATGGAAAAGTGTGACATGAAAATAATTACACGGATGCGTGTCATTACTGTCGTGTCATTGCGTGTCATCATTTCGCGACCACACGAAAAAAATGACACGGGAGAAAATGACACGGCAAAGCATACATAAAAATGCCAGGATGCGCAGACGTAATCTACTTATTCTACAGCACTTACGGCTGCGCAGTAAATCTTTTTCCTCCCCTAAATGATTTTTTTCGTGTCATTTTTTTCGTGTGGTCGCGAAATGATGACACGCAATTACATTATGAAGTAATGACACTCATCTGTGTCATTATTTTCATGTCACACTTTTTCATAAGGGTTTTAAAATAAATTAAAAGTGATTCTTCAATTCACAATTATTATAATTATTATTAATATGAATGAAATAATTAATATAAATAATTTGTTAAAACACTGATTTTCTATACAGAAGCACACTGAAAAAAAAGTTTGTGTTAAAAACAACTATTTTTTGTAAGTGGTCTCACAATTTTGTCCGGTAGTGCTTTTGTAGCACCCCTATAAATTTTTGTTTCCTAATAGAGGAAGCTTTGTGATCGTTAAGATGTTTAATTTTCCAAAAATAGTCTAAATCGACTCATTTTCATCTAAAAAGCGTAAATTTTCCTGTTTAATCAAATGTTTTGATGTATGTGTGTGTGTTTAGCTTTTTTTGTCAACAGGATATCTCAAAAACGCTTCAACGGATTGCAATAAAATTTGGATGGCTTATTAAGCTCATCAAAATCTAAATTTGAAAACAGAGATTTTTGAAAATACCCAATCAAAATTTTTTGAGCACCTATGTTCATCGAAAAAAATTGTTTTTTGACAACATTTTTTTCTATGCTAAAAATACAACTTAATAAATACAAAAATAATATTCCTTATCTCGAAACGAATCGATTGACCTATAGTAAATTTATAATTGATCAAAAATTCGTAAAATAATTCATATTTCTTCATTTTTTTGCATTAAAAATTTTTTTGTTTTAACAACTTTTCCAATTAACTTTTATATTATTAATTTATAACTCCCTCTATGAAAAAAGCAAATTTTTTTGCTTACGTGGAAGCGAAATTTCCATGAAATAGATATAATTTGCACCTAGTTTCATTATTCACTTTATTTTTAAATGCTAAATAAATGATTAATCATTTAAAAAAGGCTAGAAAATTCTATATCATAGCGAATCTTCTTTTGATTTTCAAAGACAAATCAAAAAATTGACATGAATGATGAATATATTATTTAAAAAATAGAAACAATGTTCTATTTTTATATTACTAATAGAAACTTGTAAATGTTAATAATTTGTAGATATTCAAATTGGGCAAATAAAAATCAAACAAATCAAAAAAAATTTATTTTAGACGATATTTTTTGTCAACAATATCGATACGATATTTGGAAAGTCAAGAGATTTTGAGATCAATATCAATATTGCCTTAAATATCATATCGTTTTGCTTGATATCGTGAAGCTTTAATTATAACACAGGAAAACAAATTTGGGTCAACTTTTAGACCCAGAAGGACAAGATCATTACTTTGCGTAATTTTTCGCGCTGAATACGAAACCGTTGGCTCTTTCTTCCCTACACGTCAAATTTCAAAATGGCGGATACAATATGGGGGACGAATTTTTTAAACTTGCTAGGAACTTGTTATTTGGGGTTTTTAAGATTCGCTGAATACAAATCTGAAGGCAGATATTTTGAAAAATATTTATCGCGAATCCAAAATAGCAAACGATTTTTTGTAAAGAAACTGAATTTTCTATTTTGAATTACTTAAATCTAACTTTAGATTCGTAATTAGCAACTCCAAAAACCCAGAGATACCAAATTTCATGAAAATCATAATTTTGCAAATAACCGTCTGCCATATTGGAACCGACTTCTTGAATTTTTACAAAGTGACTTCAAAATCATTATCAGCGTTCTCTAGGACACCCATGTAACAAGTTTGAAGCAAAAACAAATAAATTTTTAAAAATTTCTTGCAGCTAATCCAATTAATTCATTATAATTTCATTCACCATATTGGATCCGCCATTATGAATGTTTAAAAAGTAATTTCAGATTCGTGATCAGCGAACCGAAAAACCCCTAACTAACAAATGCCCAAATTTTGGACCAAGAATCACATTTTTTTAAACGCAATATTTCTGAGATGTTACACATTAAATCAAATAACTTTACTTTAAATAAAAAAGAAGACATCCTATTTTTAAACAAAATTTTTTTCTCTTTAATCAACAGAATAAATTCATGATCAAGTTCTTCTCGTTATTTACTGTACGTTTCTTGTTTGTATACAGCCTGTTTACATTTATAATATCTCTCTCACCAAGTTCAATAACTTCTTGGCATTTATAAAATTTAATATTTTTGAATAAGTAGTCAGTCTGAATTACGTCGTGCTGTCTGTCTGTTGTGAAAAATGTGTTTAATTTACGCTAAACACAATTTTATACTAATATATTTTAAATTTATTGACGAGTTAAAGAACGTTTAAAGCTTTAACGAATATAGGTAATTTTGTTGGTTTTTTATACGCTTTTCAAATAGTTTATGTGTTAACTTATTATAAAAAAAAAAAAAAAAAATCTGAAGTTGATTATTAATTTTTGTATATTTTTTATAATAAAAACAGCCTGATGAGGCCAACGAATCCTTGTTGGCAAAACGTCGCTTTTGACATAATATAAAATTGTGTTATTTCTATACCTTCCTGGATCATATATATTTTCTGGTTCTACCCTAACTAACAAGTTTGAAGCAAATCCAATGAATTTTTCAAAATGTTGTCCGCCATATTGGATCCACCATCTTGCATTTTTAAATAGTGACATCGGATTCTTAACCAGCGACCCCAGAAAGCTCCAAGTAACAAGTTAGAAGCAAATACAAATAAATTTTTAGAAAATTTCATCCGACATATTGGATCCGCGATCTTGAATTTCTAAAAAGGGACTTAAGATTGGTAATCAGCGACCCCAGAAACCTTCAAGTAACAAGTTTGAAGCGAATCCACAGTTTTGGCTCAGAAATTAATGGTTTCTAGCAATTTTGAGTACTTTGCGAAATCAGGCATATAATACAATTAGAAGATTGCTCTAGATTACAAATTTACTCCTATTTAAAAGAAATAATTATTTCGAATGAACTTTAAATGCTAAAATGCTAAAATGCTTCATATAATTTCAGTGCACTTATTTATTGAGTATAAATATTCCAAGTCAAGCTTAAAAAATTGTGATTCCCGTTAATTTGCTTCAAAAAATGTTTAAAAGAATACAATCTATGTTTTTAAATTTGTTTTGATAAAGTCTATATTTACTATATACACTATGGGGATAATTATCAATGAACACGTAAATTTGATATGTCCTAATTTCAATAAAAAAAAAACGATTTTAACAATTTTTTTTCATTTATACATATATTATTTAAGATATAATTTGATAATATATTTATTGTCCGAGCGTGACTATTTAATAGTGATCGAATATTATATTTAGTAGGGCATGTCTAACTTTGTCGACTAAAGTACAGAGTTCTACCTTATCCCCCATATTTACTTTATTGACTAAATAACTGTTTTTTAAAATTATGAATAATAAGAGGAATAATTCAAAGAGTCATGACACACTTTATGACTTTCTAAACTGATTCCCAAAATTTCAAATCGATATCGTCTTTGGTTTAGGCTTATAGACATCCACAAAATTTTGCCGATATTTTAAATGTCGGCAAATATCCTATATTTTTTTGAGACGTCTTTGAGCCTAAACCAAAAGCGATATCGATTTGAAATTTTGGAAATCGTCTTAGAAAGTCATAAAGTGTGTCATGAATCTTTGTTTTATTCATAATTTTGGAAAACAGTTATAATGTTAACAATTTAAATATAGGGGATAAGGTAGAACTCTATAATTAAACTGAATTTTCAAAATTAAAATATATTACATAATTTCTGAATATCTGCTCTAAAAATTCTTACCTTTATCAATTATCTTTTTTTTTAATTAAAAATATTTACATTACGCTCGTACCATCAAGTCATTTAAATTAATTAATTTAATTAATTAATTAACTTAAAAATGAAAAAAAATCGTTGGTAAGCATAATTATCACGATTCTTTAATAAATTTTTTAATAATAAACTGATAAACATGAAACTTTATAGAAACCATCTTTACCTTAAAATACTTCATTAATAAAATATTTGTGTTATTAAATATTTATTTTTGGCCAAGTTATAAACGAATGACAATTTACCCAAATAGTCATTTTACCCAGTTTTCCCCTACAATTACTGTCCACTGAAACCTATTTTTTATATTGAAAAATCACGTGAGACCCTGATTTACACTTTCATTGGAAATGTGTAAAAAAAAAATATAAAAACTCGCCAAGAAGAGGTTGATTAATTGAATTAAAATTATGTCTAAACAAAATACATTTTAATACATTTTCATTCCTTCTGATAAAAATGTTTTAAACTGTTAACAATTAATCCATTTTAATTCCTTCTAGTAAATATGTGACGCTCCGCGAGAGAAGGGACCTATCGCTGAGAAAACAAACTTTAAAAGGACGGACGGACAAAGAGGAGGAATAAAAATTGAGACGCTTAACATGCCCATGTTTGAAGCTTCATAACAAGAAAACTAATTGCAGGAATCAAATTTTAATTTTTGGAACTCAAAAAGCAACTCAAAAACTATCAATTATCATAAAAAAAAAATGAATTCAATAAAAGAAAATTTCATGGGACGGTCGTTTAAAGAAAATCTAAAAAATGCGATACACTTAGCACGCCTAGGTTTGAAGCATTATAACAAAAAATGTAATTAAAGAAAAAATTTTGTGAAACATGGAAATGAAAGAACAACTCAAAAATTATCTTTTAGCATAAAAAAACGAAAATTGATTTTTTTCATGATAGGTCCCTTCTCTCGCGGAGCGTCACATATATGTAGAGGAAACTGTCCTATAGTGGACAGCCATTCCAACAGTGGATATATAACTTTAAAAATTATTCATTATACTGAAACAAATCTTAGAAAACTGTAGGAGAGAGAGCCCATAGTTGGACACAGTATCGATTTAATGTTCTAGTTTCCAAACTGAATAAGATATATTAAAATGTTTTACACCGGATGAAAGTACAATTTATTAGGCAACTTATGGCCACAGAGATAAAATTTTATTTTGAACATAAACATTTTTTAAAGCATTTTTTATAATTGTTAAAATTTTCGATCTAAAAAAAAGTGTCCCCAAGATGAACATCTTCTTAAAAGTCTCTAAAAAATGTAGTAAATAAAAAATAAACATCGTGCAACAATTCTTAAACTAATTTTTAATCATTTTACTGTATTTATCAAGAAATAACATTTTTAAAAACTTCAATTTAATAGATTAACCGTAAAAATCAATAATATATTGAAAAATATCGATATATCAAATTCTCTAACGATAACATCAAATTTCATGGTGGAAAATAAAAAATTTCAATTAGGTGTCTCAAAAAATTATTAAAGAAAGTGTAAAATCAAAAATATGAAAATAAATACATTGAGAATTGGTGCCTGTCCATCTTAGGGCACATGACACCATTTTTTGAACCACAGTAAAAATTTGTATACAAACACAATATTAGTAAAATCAGTTTAGAATATTATTATAGAATAAATAAATAATATTATAACGTTAAGAACTTATTCTTAATCACAAATTTAAATAACTTTACCAACTTAAGAAAAAACTGTGACAAAACTTTTTTGGACACCAAATCACGTGGTATTTGTAGAAGAACCAACTGGTTTTTCTTCTTCAAATGTGCATCAAAATCTTCGTCTATACAAACAACAAAAATGACAAAAAGCATAAGTTATGGAAAATGATAAAAATAGGAATTTCAAACGTGAATAACGTTTTCTCACAATTTAAAGAAAATCTATAGAAAATCGATTTTTTAAGTATAACTGCCGGAGAACTATACCTTAATTTAAGAAGCAAAGAATGTGATTATCAGCAAATAAATTTGCTGAGTTTAAGACAATTAATCTGTAAAATCAACAGCTGTGAACTGAATTTAAGAAATGTGTTTGAAATTCAGCTGAACCAAGATCTTATTTTCATCAGTTGAAATTAAAAGGGAACCCTTATTCATTCACAGAAGCCTAAGTTTAAATTAAGGACAACATTACGCACCCTTAGGCATAAACTACAAACATGTAACGTTTCGATGACGTCAAATAATCGCACGCGTAGTTATCGCTGGAATAGAATGTTTTGACTGTCCTTATATACTATAACTAGAAAAAGTTTCATGTGATTTGAGAAGTGATTTTTTTTTTACAAAATTGAGATAAAAATGATAATAATAATTAACGTCTATGTTCAGTATTCCGGATGATAATAAAGTGATAAAGGCTCATGAGACATATGAGCTATAATAAATAATATCAAAATGTGTTAAACTTAAAAATAAATATCGCTTTTTACATTTAACCTTTTCTAACCTCAAATAATACTAATTCTATAAATATACGTATTAATTTTTTGTCTCACGAAATTACAATAATAGAAAACAAAGTTACACAATCTCTTCTTTTTTTTAAAGAACTATTATGATCGTACCTCGATTATCCCTAAATTCTTACGCTTTACTACAAATGTGAAAATTCAAAAAAGCGAAAACTGTAATAAAAAGTTTCTCAATGTATTTCCAAAAGGGTAGATGTTAAAAAAATTTACAGCTTTCAAATTATTAATTTGAGAAAGAATGCGTAATTAGTAGAACTACAAATAATAATTTACTACTAATTACTTTACTCCTACTAATTACTAATTAATTTTTTTATTTTGAATAAAGATTTTTGCCAAACGCGTCGAAAACTTGTACTCTTCGTAGGTTATTTTTTTATTTATTTGTTGTGTTAGTTCTTAAATATTTGAAGTGATCCTAGATAATTACGTAATCAAATTCCCAGACAGTGTTTAAATTATTGCTAATTTAAATACTATTTTGCGTGCACTTCCTAACAGACTAAAACCATTAGACACAGTTACATAATTTTGGTTTTTGACTAATTGTTATTAAGATTTTATTCAGAACTATTCCATGCAAATCAGATAATATTAAATGATGTTGAAAGAATCAAGTTTAAAAATAGCTTTTTTAAAAGTTGAAAGTTGATCTCATGTCCATTACATTAAGCAAAATAAACTAGGAATAAAACTTAAATGTTCAATCAAATTATTTATTTATCTCTTTGTCACTTTTAAGTCTTTTAACAATATTTTGATAGTTATCAAACGCTGTCATCAAATATTGCTAAAATCTACTTATGGATCTTAATTTTCGACTTGAAGTTTAACCTTTTCAACTCGAATTAATTGACATTTATTTTCGGATGTTACAAAATTAAATTATAATCAAAATATTAATGTTTTAAAAGTTGTATACAATTTATCAAACTTAGCCTAGAAAGTAATTAAATAATTTTGAAATACTTAAGTTTATAAATAACAAGCATAATATTTTATAAATTTACATTTTATAAAAGTTTATTGAAGAATCTTGTTACTTTTTTTCAATTTTTTCCGTTTTTACTTTTAGACTTGAATACAAGTCTTGAGAGAATATTAAGAAATCGGCAGGTGTATATCTTTTTTAAACTGAATTTAAAACTGAGCTTTCTCCTCAAACACTACTGAAAACAGCGAAATATTGAATACATATTTGGTATTTACTATCGACCCTTTTAAACACTTTTTTACGATTTCTTTAACGGTTTCAAGTTTGTGCCGCTGAAAAAAATAAATAAAAAAATGTAATACCAACTTTCTCTTTGCTCACGAAAAACTTTAACCACATTTTCTGTTTTTATGTCTATAAACTACTACATGACAATTAAACGTATTTTCACTTTAAAGCAAAGAAAAAGCAATATAATGAATTAAAATCGCTCGAAAGATACTTGCAATTAAAAATAAATAATTTAAAATTTTTTTAAGTTATGCTCCTACGCTTGTGCACATAAGCGTGCATGCATTACATCATCAACGTTTCTCTTCAGCCAGAACTAAAAAATTTCTTAATTATAAAGAAATCCAAGCTCAATATTTGAGAAAAGGTTAATCCTGCCTGAGACGATTGAAAAGAATAAATTGACCAAAAAATCATAGCTTTTCAAAGTAAACACACTGACTGTGAGAGAGGAAAAAGGCACATAGAAAAACCGCAATGTAGGCGTCGAGACGCCTGGCGCCATCATATTGAACGCCTCAATGAAATCGCTCTGCTTTAGTTATTATACTTACATACGTTTTATTACATATTCAGTTCATAATAGCACAAATACCTATTTCCAGAGCGTTATCTCAAACAAGAAATCAAATACCTTTTTCATTCGTGACATTTATTTTAGAGTTACAAAAATATTTTTTTAAACAAAAGAAGAGTTGCTACGGATTTAAAAATGGAAAATTATGGGATTATTCCACAGTTCTTTTGTAAAATTTTGTCATACAGTATGATAATATTCGTAATTGTTCTGACCATTTAAAGATTTAAAAAAAATTCTTCAAACTTTTTGGAATTTTCACGTATAACAATGTCAAAATTTCGAATCAGCACCAAACCATTTTCAAAAATTAAAATTTATATAATACTTAATTAAAAAGTATGATCATATTCCGGTAAACTTTGAAAAAATAAAATCATGGGGAAATTGATTACATAACTTATTTAAAATTCCACATTCCAGAATTCACATATCAGATTCCAGATTTCGTATTGCAAATTCCACATTCCAGCTTTCAAATACCAGATCATAGATTATTCCAAACTCGACATTCCAGATGCCACTTATCGGATTTCACAAGTTATGACATTCCGAAGGTCACATCCGAGATTTCACATTCCAAATTTTGGATCCCACATTCCAAATTCCTCATCCCAGATTCCACATCTTGTTTTCTGCTTTCCACATTCCAGATTCCAGATTCCACAATCCAAATTCCAGTTTTCATATCCCAGATTTTGAGTTCCTCATTGCAGATTCCAAATACTAGATTCCACATTCCGGTTTCTACATTCCAGGATCCACGTCCCAGATTTCACTTTCCACTATCCAAAATCGAGATTTTTCTTTCTAGATACCTCAATTTAAATTTCCTATTCCACGTCCCAGATTTCAATCTTCATGTTTCAAATTCCACATTCCCGTTTTCAAATACCTGATCCTAGATTTCAACTTAAACATTTTAGATAACCCAACCCAGATTCCAAACTCCATATTCTAGATTTAGGATTCCACATACTATTCTAGATTTCATATCCTAGATTCCTCATTCTACATTGTAGATTCTAGATTCTTATTCCTTTCAAATTTTGGATTCAACATTTAAAATTTCTCATCTCAGATTCAACACCCCGTTTCCTGTTTTCCAAATCCCAGATTCCAGATTCCACAAGCTAATTTCCAGTTTTCACATTCCAGATTCTAAGTTCCTCATTCCTGATTTCAAATTCTAGTTCCTTCATACATTAAGATTAATGAAACTTTATTTTTGACATATATACAAATTTGTACGTCCTTCCAAATTATTATTATACAACAAGATGAACAAAAAGGACATCTATAAATAAATTTCTTCAATTATTAACGTTTCGAAGCTGAACCCAGCCTCCTCTTCAGAATTTTATTGTGTTATTTTCAAAAACATATAAATTTCACAATCTCGTCAAGCCATCAACACATTATACAGTCAAAAAAATACGTCAAATATAAAACATTTTATTTTTTTATATATAAAAACGATTCCAACCGTCATTGCAGTCACAGGTTACCATTTTCCAATAACACATTGCATATTGAAGTCAATAATTACAATAACTTTTTTTATAAAATTTTGTATTCAGTATAATTATTAAAGTTTTTTTTTTTTTATTTATTTATTTTTGACGTTTTATATTTGGAATTCCAAATTCCACATCCCGGATGCCACTTATCCGATTCGAAATGTTATGACAAACCGAATTTCACATCCCAGATTCCACATTCCAAATTTCTCATCCTAGATTACACATTTCTTATTTCAAATCCCGGTCTATTTTTCTCATTCCAGATTCCAAATACTAGATTCTACATCCCGGTTTCCACATTCCAGATTTCACATTCCACTATCCGAATTCCAGATTTTACTTCCTAGATACCTCAATCCATATTCCCTATTCCACGCCCCAGATTCCGGATTTTATATTTCCAATTCATTATCAGTTTTTAAATGCTAGATCCTAGATTACAAATTAAACATTTCAGATAACCCGACCCAGATTCCAAATTTTGGATTCCAAATTCCGCATTTTAGATTGTAGATTCCACGTTCAATATTCTGAATTCCACATTCCAGATGCTACTTGTCCGATTTCACATATTATGACAATCCCAATTTAACATCCCTAATTCCACATTCCAAATTTTGGATCACATATTCCAAATTCCTTATCCCAAATTGCACGTTTTTGACTTTATATCCTGTTTTCTGTTTTTCATATTCCCGATTCCACAGACCAAATTCCAGTTTTCAGATCCCACACGGAAAAAAATTAATCACAAAATTTGAAATGAGTTGAATTCCTAATTGCAGAGGATTAAAAATGTATCTAAATTAAGCATTATAATTAAACTTTTTATAATAAGTTATGCTTTATTTTGCAAAACTTTATATCAGAAAATGACATTTTATGAAATCTCTAATTTAGAGATATGTTCATTTAACAACCTAGAAATATATAAAAAAGGTTATGCTAAAACATATTTTATTATTCGAAAAAGTTTAAAAATGTTTAGTTTTTGGGATATAATGAAGATTTGAATGAATTTAGATCGACTTTTTTATTAATAAATTTGTTCTAAAAAATAATTATTTTTGTCGAATACTTTTAAACGAAACGTTTTACTATTTCTTTTAAATTTTTAAACACATACATTCTAAGTAATCCGTTTGCTCTAAAGGCCGTAGCCGGATAAGCATGTGTCTGCGGCCCCCGCTCGGATTTCGTCCATATTCATAGGATTGAGTACCCTTAATATAAAACTTTTTTTCGCCAAGTATTAACTTTTGAAAATTATTTTTTAAAAAGTTATGGCACTTTTTTGAAAGAAATTAAAATTTAATTTTTTCTTAAGTAGATGAATCGATTTATTCGGGAAAAAAATATGTTATAAGGGAAGCAAAAATGCATTTAAAAAAAAATTGGCGATTAATTTTGGGCAGGGTAAGGGGTAGAAAAAAAACATTTTTACTTTCTATAATTTTTTTTTCATAGTAGTTGACTTGGAACAATCACCATATTTTTTTGTTACATCCCTTTTCATCTAAAAAGAAACATATATTTTAGGCAGCTCGATCTGAAGGGTACTTGACTGTGAAAATTAAAAAAAACTGATTTTTGTCCCCTAAAATAACCTATTTTTTACTTGAGCTTTTACTTCCTGTCTCATTAATGAGCGCACCGAAATAAATTATGAACAAACGAGTCATATATTATTAAAATTAGCCAATTATATTATATGTTTTCCTGAGTAGTAATTGAGATTTTGCATTAGATTTGAACAATTATTGTGTTTTATCGCTTCTACAGACATATAAAGCAAATCATCTTTTTATTAAAACATATTTCAGATAGCTGATGAATATACGAAGTGTTAGCTAAATATTTACCATATTTCTTCCCTTCAGTTGTTGTTCACTTACTATTTTTCTTTGTAGATAGAAACAATTGTTACGGAACATATTTTCATTCTAATAAGCATTTTAAAACAAATGAATCTATCAAAAATCAATTTCTCGAATATAATAAAACATAAAAAGAATGCATTGAAATTATTATTATCTAAAGAAAATTGCTTTACTACAATGTTAATAAATCCAGGCCCTGGCGTAAGGGGGTGGTTAGGGGTTTCAACCTCCCCCCTCCCCCGAGAGGTGGAAATTACTTAAAATTTTTTTAATCTTTCTGATAAAAAAATTTTTTTAATAATGAACGAAGTTTTCACACATTTTTTTTAACCCCCTTCCGCAGTCCAAGATTCGGACTCATTAAAGAAAAGACATAGAAATATAAAAGTGCAGAGTCTTTGACTGGCGGGGGGGGGGGGGGGGGGGGGGGGGGGGGTTAAGAAGTGTGTGAAAACTTCCCAGATAGCACGTAACCTTGCATCAACCTTGCCGAAATGTTTCCGTGCAAGTTTTGCAATATTGACTGGCAACATTGCGGCAAGGTTGCTGCAAGGTTAAAATTTCCCACCTGGCCCAACCTTGCACAGTAAGCTTGCTGGAAGCTTATCGCAAGATTGCACCGCAAGCTTGCAACAAGGTTGTACGGTAATATTGTTGAAAGATTGCTCGGCAAGATTGCATCCCGAGCAGGGTTTGCCGAGCTAGCCAACGTGGCCGTTGCTTGGCTCTATGTAGTCTATTGATACTCGGGCTTTCAACATTGGCTGTAACTTCGGCCGATTATCGTATTGCCAACATTGGATTCAAGAGTAAAGGCCAATGTTTGTGCCAATATTGACTGTCTTAGGTTGGGGGCCTCACATTCTGCCGATTCTGGGGCTTATGTAACTTGTGCCAATGTTGGTTATGAGACAAAAGGGCAATGTTCGGCCTAAGTCGATCATACACACATAACCAAAAATATTGTTGAATATAAAATACTACCATGTTGTAATTAAGAGGTCAGTATGGGCTTATTTTCATATCTTCAAGAATTTATTTTTCATATTTAAATATATTTTTACAACACATGCAGTCTTTTTATACATAAGAATTCATATTTAAAAGTACTAAAAAATAATTTTTATTTTTAATTGTTTATTGCTGCAAAATATTAGCTTGAAGTTAACCCTCAATTTTACTATCCGACATTATTTAAGGATTTTGTTATTTTTTTATCATAATAGGTGGTAAAATCTCTAGATATCATGTTGTCCAGTAAAATTTAAGGTTAAATTCAAACAGATATATTTCGCAGAAATAAACAATCAGAAATAAAATATTTTTTGGCACTTAATATGGAAAATAGATTCTTTAAAATATGAACAATAAAATCATAACGACCCTTTATAATAACGTATACTTTAGTTTTATACACTGAAAAACTTTGTAGATCAATATTTACTAAACTCGCAATTTAATTTTAGTAAATTAACTATCATACCAGGAAAAAACTGGAACACTATTATTATTTCACAGTTTGACTATTAAAATGTAAAATTCATGGTTTGACTAAAAGAACATTCAATTTTTAGTAGTCTGTTGATTAAAATTTTATCCTAAAAGGAAGAAAAAGTATAGAGCGGAAACACAACACTTCGTCGAATCGCCATATGACAGCTAACCTAACCTTAATGCTACCTTCAATAATATATTATTGAATGTATTAAAGTAGAATTAAAAATTACATAATATAACTTATGTTACAACATATATCTTAACCTAAAATACAGATAAAATAACATTCGATTTAACCGACGTAATGTATCCAATAATTTCCTTACCACTTGTGAGATTAGTATTTTCGAATGAAAAATTGTTTCTAACACACACCCAAAAGTTTCAAAATATGTCAGATTGAATATTATTAATCAGGTCAAATTTTCGAAGGAACATAATTGATTTTCATTCAAGTAGAATCTCCCGTGTAGAAATTTTGTCTCGGTCCCGACTAGGGCCTGACAAGAATTCCCTATCTAGAGAATTCACGCTTTCCCAACCAGGGCCCCATGAGGTCCCCACGAGGCCCCTGTAGGGTGCACCGTCACCGGTCTAGACTAGTTCTAGATAGGGAAATTTCTTCACGGGCTCTTTTGAAGATGATAGTACATTTGAGAAAAAATATATGAAATTATTTATATACGAATGTTTTTTGCACTTAAGGAGATTTATTTTTAATTAAAGTTTATAGTAATAAAGTAATTAAAAGGTTTTTGTAATTTATTCTAGGAAAAAAATAAAAATTTTAAATCATCTTGGTTAAGTACAAGTTTTTTTTAAATTGAAAATTCTTTGGTAATAAATTTTTTTCTTGAATTTAACAGTTCTTACATGTACGAGCAATGTTCATTTGCATGCGTGCAGCTTTGATCGACTGACTACTAAATTTTAATAAAAAAGAAATCATATATTGTTAATAAGCTTATATTAAATAAAATATTTTATCTAGTGACCACTTTTCCCCACTTTGATAGTCAGTTTACTAAAATTTAATTGTGAGTTAAGCAAATAATGATCTATAAAGTTTTTTAGTGTATTACAAATTTTGTTTGGGTTCTTTAAAATACTTCAGTTTTGTGATTAAAAACTGTAATTGTAAAACAGTTATTAAACTTATTTATAAAAAAAGAAATGAAATAATAGTCTATAACTTAGCCTAAAAACATTTAAATATAAAACAATTTTTTTTTATTTGCCAGAGTATACAGCCCACGATCATATAAGATCTTTTTATTTTTGTACTATTTATTTTGCGTTATAAATAATATTTTGAACCGTATAGCAAAAATATTTGACTCATTTTTATCTAAACTAAAAATAATTATGTTTATTATTGGGAGACAACACCATTTTACTAAATGCAATTTATAAGTAGAACATATTATGAATTAATTATCTACATTTAACAGTGTTACTCTGTGTGTAATATGTAGTACGAATGTCTTCAACTTTCTTATAAACCAGTGTAGCGTGCGTTGCGTAGATAGTTGGTTAGGGTTGCGGACTGTTAGTGTTAGGGTCGTGCGTTCGATTCCCAGCGGAAGAGAATTTTTCTCTTAGGTAAGCGATTATATAAATTATAATAAATATATAAATGACAAAAAAAGATTATAATGGGTATAATCTCAGAATATATGCTTCAGAAACCGTGTATCGAAATATTTTTAGGATTTTTTGTTTTTGTGTATAATGTACGCATAATTGGGTAGATTAAAGGTTTTAATATTGGGCTTATATTGAAGTACCAATATTGGGCATAGATTAATTTTGAGACTCGGACCGAAGTGACAGTCCAATATTGGTAGAAACATTGGCCCAATGTAAATCCCCAATATCGAAGCTCGCGGTCCCAAACTCGCGCCGAAGCTCTTGCCGATGGATTACCCTGTTCGGGATGGTAAGATTGCTCCAAGGTTGCTGCAAGGTTGATGTGCAAGGTTGATTCAAGGTTGCAGCAAGGATGTAGCAAAGTTCCGATGAAGTTGCTGTAAAGTCATAAAATACAATTAACGTAATTAAATATGGTCAATTTTCAAATTTTAAAAAAGAAAAGTTTTATTCAAATTAAAGAAATTTTAAAAAGCAGAATTTTATTACCTATGGAAAGAAATTTTTACAACCTTGCAACAACCTTGCACATCAACCTTGCAGCAACCTTGCTACAACCTTGCAGCAACCTTTTAGCAGCCTTGCTACAACCTTGCAGCAAGCCCACCATGCAATCTTGCCGAGCAAACTTGCGACAATATTACCGTGCAAACTTGCTGCAAGGTTGCGGGCAATCTTGCGATAAGCTTCCTGTGCAAAGTTGGGCAAGGTGGGACATTTTAACCTTGCCGAAATGTTGCCGTGCAAGTTTTGCAATATTGCGGCAAGGTTGCTGCAAGGTTACGTACTATCTGGGTTCGTTCTTTATTAAAAAAAGTTTTTTATCAGAAAGATTAAAAAATTTATAAGTAATTTCCACCTCTCGGGGGGGGGGAGGTTGAAACCCCTAACCACCCCCTTACGCCAGGGCCTGGATTTATTAACATTGTAGTAAAGCAATTGTCTTTAGATAATAATAATTTCAATGCATTCTTTTTATGTTTTATTATATTCGAGAAATTGATTTTTGATAGATACATTAGTTTTAAAATGCTTATTAGAATGAAAATATGTTCCGTAACAATTGTTTCTATCTACAAAGAAAAATAGTAAGTGAACAACAGCTGAAGGGAAGAAATATCGTACTTATTTAGCTAACACTTCGTATATTCATCAGCTATCTGAAATATGTTTTAATAAAAAGACGATATGCTTTATGTGTCAGCAGAAGCGATAAAACACAATAATTGTTCAAATCTAATGCAAAATCTCAATTACTACTCAGGAAAACATATAATATAATTGGCTAATTTTAATAATATATGACTCGTATGTTCATAATTTATTTCGGGGCGCTCATTAATGAGACACGAAGTAAAAGCTCAAGTAAAAAACAGGTTGGCCCCTCCTTTCCATGATATACCGTGTATTTTAGGGGCCAAAAATCAGTTTTTTTTAATTTTCACAGTCAAGTACCCTTCAGATCGAGCTGCCTAAAATATATGTTTCTTTATAGATGAAAAGGGATGTAACAAAAAAATATGGTGATTGTTCCAAGTCAACTACTATGAAAAAAAAATTATAGAAAGTAAAAATGTTTTTTTTCTACCCCTTACCCTGCCCAAAATTAATCGCCAATTTTTTTTTAAATGCATTTTTGCTTCCCTTATAACATATTTTTTTCCCGAATAAATCGATTCATCCACTTAAGAAAAAATCAAATTTTAATTTTTTTCAAAAAAGTGCCATAACTTTTTAAAAAATAATTTTCAAAAGTTAATACTTGGCGAAAAAAAGTTTCATATTAAGGGTACTCAATCCTATGAATATGGACGAAATCCGAGCGGGGTCCGCAGACACATGCTTATCCGGCTACGGCCTTTCAATAATAACTTAAATGCTATTCGTAAAGGGCTATGCATAAAATGAGGAATAATACAATGTGTAACATTAAATTACTCTATTTGTTATTCTAATAATAATATTAAAATTTGTTCCAAAAGAATTGAAAAAATAGATAAAAAGCATAATAATTGTGAATGTTGCTGCGATGCATTGGCTGGACCAGTCATTTGCTTTTTTTATTGTGTATTTTCCATATATCACAGAATTAGATATTTCTAATATTGTTTTTAGGCATAAGAATATGTATTCTTTACAATACTAATATTTATATCTGATATAAATCCATATTTTAATTTTAAGGATTTTATTACATCTTACTTTTGTTTTTAGAGATAATTTATGCTTGAATCTCATATTAAATATCAAATTTGAATATTAATTTTTTTCCGTGCAGATTTTAAGATTTAAGTTCTTCATTACAGATTCTAAATTCCAAATCTCCAATTCATGATTCTACATTCCAAATACTAGATTCCACATTTAAGATTCCACATCCCAGATTCCTCATTCCACATCGTAGATTCTAATTTCTTCGTATCCAAATTTCTTATCCCGGATTGCACATTCCTTATTTCACATCCCGTTTTCTGTTCTTCACATCCCAGATTTCAGACTCCTTAAGCCAAATTCTAGTTTTTAGATCCCAGATTCTAAGTTCTTACTTCCAGATTTTAAATTTCACATCTCCAATTCATGATTCTGCAATCCAGATTCCAAATACTAGATTCGACATTTCAGATTCGACATTCAAAATTCCACATCTTACTATCCAAATTCCAGATTTTACTTTCTAGTTACCTAATTCCACATTCCCCATTCCACGTCCCAGATTCTAGATTTCACATTTTAAATTCCACATTCCCGTTTTTTCACTACAGAATCCGCATTCCAGTTTATTCATTTTTGATACCACATTCCAAATTCTAGTTTCCACACTCCAGATTCAACAATCCTAATTTCAAGTTCCATTTCTCAGATTCCGCACGTTCTAGATCCCGGGTTCTAAATTCGGAATTTCACATTCTAAGTTCCAAATTCTATTTTTTACAATTTAAATTCCAGATTCTACAATTCAGATTTTACATCCCATATTTCGCATTCTATATTCTAGATTTAAATTTCACAACCCAGATTTTAATTTTTACACTTGAAATTTCTCATTGAATTCACTAATTCCATATTCCACATTTCAGCTTCCAGACTCCAGTTTCCATTTCCCAGATCCCAAATACCAGATTTCACATTTCATAGTTCACGTTCCAGGTTTTGGATTTCATATTTTAAATTCCATATTCTAATTTTTATATTATAGATTCCAGATTCCACATTCCAGATACATGATTCTACATTTCTGATACCACTTCTCACATTCTAGTTTTCACGTTCTAAGGATATTCAAAATTCCAAAATTCACATCTGATTATTCTGATTCTACATTTCAAATACCAACTGGCGGATTTTACATCCCAATGTCCAAAATCCAGATTCAACATTCCTAATTTCGGATTCTACTTCCCAAATTCCAAAATTGACATTCCACATTCCTTTTCAGATTCCACATTTCTGATTCAACATCTCACATTCTATTTTGGAGATTCTGCATTTTTCATGAGTTGTGAGATTTATCTTTGGATTCTTAAAAAAAAATTTTTTACAGTACTCTTCTTAACATAAAAATTGTTTTTAATTTTTGTATATTATATGTGGCGCTCCAGGGTGAAAGGGACCTTAGCTGCAAGAAATTAATTTTACAGGACGAGCGTTTGAAGTTAAGCCTACCTATGTTATTGTTAGGTTGCGCTTATGTTTCATCGCCAATTACTCAAAAACTAATAGATATAAAAAAGTTTTTATTTCTGTATGCGAAAGAGCAACTCAAATTCTATCGATTCATAATGAAGATTCAAAATAGAATGTTTTGAATTTTTCAGGATGGGCGTTTGGAGATGAGCTTGTCTTTGTTATTGTCATGTTATGTCTATGTTTCATCGCTAATAACATAAAAACTAATATACATAAACAAGTTTTGATTTCTGTATGTGAAAGAGCAACTCAGATTCTATCGATTCATAATAAAAATTCAAAATCCAATGTTTTGCATCAGCTAAGGTCCCTTTCACCTTGGAGCGTCACATATGCTTAATATTATTTAGAATTATGTTTGAATTTGTACTCTCTAAATTTTTTAGAGTGAGTTTTCACTCCACAAAGAGTGAAAATTGAGCCACTCCAATCAGAGTGAGAAACCCACTCTAAAAAAATGAGATCACACTCTTATAGAGTGAATTTTTACTCCAATTCGAGCGGCAATTAACTCCAAGCAAAGGGCCTGTATCATTTTGACACAAATTTTTTCAGGCAACTTGTTATATTGTACTCCCGAAGATAATATTTTACTCTTTCCGAAATCAAAGATTTTTAAGTCTTATATATTAAATAATTGATTTTAATACATTAAATTAATATTAAAAGACTTAATTAATCCAGTAAGCTCAATTATTGAATAATTTAACTTAAAAATCTTTGATTTCAGAAGGAGTAAAATATAACATTCATCTTCGGGAGTACAATATAACAAGTTGCCCGAAAAAAATTGTGTCAAAATGATACTGGCCCCAAGCAAAAAGAGAACACTCACTCTACTTTTGAAGTGCAATTTCACTTTATAAGAGTGAGATCTCACTCTTTTAGAGTAGGGTTCTCACTCTGATTGGAGTTGCTCAATTCTCACTCTTCGTAGAGTGAAAATATTTTGCTATTCTAGTGAAACATATCGCTGTTTTAGTGAAAGTTATTGCTGTTCCAGTTGAAGATTTTTTTCCGTGTAAAAAATTTAGAGAGTAAAATATTTTTGACCCTTTCGTGCCTTCTGGAAACCCAGCAATTGGATTTTGTTGAAACTTATTACTCGGAGATATTTTCGAGGTCGCTATAATTACGAACCTAAAGTCAGATATTTAAAATTTTCAAAATTCAAAATGACGGATCCAATGTTACGGAATTTTTTCAAAATTGCTAAAATTTGCTTAAAACTTGTTACTCGGGGGGTTTCTGGATCGCTGATTACGAATACGATGTCAGATTTCCAAATTTTTTAAAATTAAAAATGGCGGATCCAATATGGCAAATTTAAGCAATTTTGGAAAAATGTCCGCTGTATTAGATCCGCCATTTTGAATTTTTAAAATCCGACTTCAAATTCGTAACCAGCGACCCCGAAAAGCGAAAACCACTGAGAGACAAGATTTAAGGGAATTATTATTATTATATTTTGATTAAAAACCTGTGCTTTAATTGCTAGTTTAAATACAATCGTTTTAATAAATTTGAGTAGTGGAACCAGAAATGTAAACTCCGGAATACGGAATTTGAAATGTGGAATAGGGAACGTGGAATGTGGAATATGTAATGTTGAATTTGGATTAATTACGATCATTGATAATTTTTCGCAAAAGAATTTCTAAACAAATAATTTTGCTATACCTTATAGAATTATCCAAAACTTTAAAATTTTTATAACGATAATTTTGAACTGGTCTTTTTGTAATTCTGAACAGCATTACGCATGCGTTTAAAAAAATGGTGATTTTTTACCAAGAAATTTCCAAAAAAATGATTATGAGAAAGATGTCACTGGTCTCTTTCTCTTAAGAATATAAATACTTTGACTGACTTGCTTAACATATCATTAGAAAGGTCTGTTTGAACCAACTTTTTTTAAACTTTGCCTTAAAATAAATTTTATTTTAAAATCGCAGATTTTCGGAAATTTTTATGCTTCTTATATATTTTTCGATGCAAACAATCACCAGGGTCTATGGCTAAATAAATCACTGCCTGAATAGTAAACTCTGAAAACATTGAATGCGAGCTTTATTTTTAAAAAATAAACTAGAACATTTGAAAGTAGGGTTGTATTGTTTCTCACATAATTCCTAGAAATATTTTCTAATCCTTTCATCAGTTTATCCGTTAGCAAATTTTTTCAGTACTTCTTTCTCATACTCGCACACTTTTTTTTGCAATCTTCTAATCTTAAAGAAAATTATGCCTATTTGTTAAGGTCTATTTTATTCTTAATCGAAATCTACTTTTTATAAATTCCAGGACCACTTTTTTCTATTTCATATCTCTATTCTTCCATTGTGTCTTCAATCGTCTCTCGATTTTTTATATTCCCGTTTTATTTCTTTACTCATGTTCTATTATTATTCGTACTTTATCTTTTTATTCGCATTTTATTTTTTACTCGTATTTCGTTTCTCTATTCCTACTTTATCTTTTGCGGAATAGAAATTGAAATCTAATTCAAAGCAGCTCGATTTGTATAAGGTATTCACTATCATTAGACTATTTTTAGTCTTAGAAAGAATGGACCGTGAGTTCTGTGACCTATACAGGATTATTCCGGTCACTCAATTGCAAGATCTCACATTTCAAAGTAATAGGCCAAAGAAATAGTGAATCGTGACTTCCGGTGCAAAACTGTCTCTCATTCTCGTTTATCTTATCACATTGTGAAGCACAAGACACTTATCTTCTGGGGATGATCGTAACAGAATTTTACGGTCACTGAGCCATTCTAGATATAGATCTTTTATAATAAATTGATTGAATTCTACAATAGGACACAAAAATACATTGAAAGAAATTAAATATCAAATAACGACAAATTTTATTTTATATAATACTGTTACTCAATAAAATACATAGGTACACTCTTTCAATGTCTTTTAAAAATGTCATTGTAAATAAACAATAAAAGATTTTAAAATTTTTTTTTTTTTGAAAATTTAACCCCCCCTTCCCCTTTAGAGGTTCACGTAATTTCTGGAATTTTATAGAATTTTATATAAGTAGACTTTCTTCCTAGCAAAATTGAACTCTCTAAATAAAAAAAAGTAAAAACTTACTAATTTCACAGTGGAAACTCGACTACCATGTTCAATAGTAATTTTGATACTAATAGTTTATAGTTAACAATTAAATTTAATTAATAAAAGTAATTTTAAGGAGGTAGAATAACAAATCTTTTGGTATTTTTACAAACCAAAATGTATTAACCCCATACTTAACGAAGTAATATTACCGAAAGATTAGTACGGACATTAACATGCGAGTCTAATATTTTTTCTGGATTTTTTTCAGTGATAATACTAATAGCGGGTTTCATTTAAAATTAGGCTGGATAAACTTCTGATCACAGAATGTTATAAGGATGAAATATGTTGATTATTAAAGAAAATTAGTTGACACGTATTTTTGCGAATTAGGAAAAAAAATATCCTTGAATAAGTTATGAGCAATTGTACTTTGAAAACTATTGAATACAAAAATTCAATTTTTTTCCTTAAGGGCATGTGATGGAGAATGACGTACTAGTATAGGCAAAATTTGTCCGTAAACTCTCTCTTAAAATAATAAATATTTTGACACCAAACTTTGGAGAATTACTTAAAATATCATTAAAAAGGTCTCCCTGACCCAAGTTTGTTTAAATTTCCCTTTCAAATTAATTTTTTAATTTTTCGAAAATCAGCTAATTTTTCAAAAAGTTAACTTTAAGGCAAAATTTAAACAAATTTGGGTCAGAGAGACATTCTTAATGTTATTTTAAGTAATTCCCCAAAGTTTGGTGTCAAAATATTTATTATTTTAAGAGAAAGTTTACGGAAAATTTTTGTCTTTACCAGTGACGTCATTCTTCATCACATGCTCTTAAAATAGCCATATTTTTCGACCTAATTAAGATATTTAGGTTTTCTTACCAGATTCTGGTAGGATTTTTTTAACTCTTTACAACGTCCAAATGCAAAATTTTTTGGCATAAAGTTTGACGCAACTTTTAGCAATGAAACCTTGTACAAAAAATTCTGCAATAGCCATATTTAAGGTCCAAGAATCGTTCTTTCGAATAGCGTATTAAAAAATCTTGTAAATTTTTAAATAAAAAAATTATACGTGTTTTTTTTAAACAAAAACATGACATTTTTACGTTTATTTTTAAATTATTGAATTTTTTTGATAGCTAATAGCATTACAATCTCTATAAAAGTCATAAATATCGCGTCAGAAATAAGCAGGCTACAAGAAAGGAGTATTGAAAAAAAAAATTTTAAAGTAAATTTCTTTTTTGCCTTTTGTGCGTAAAATCGAAAAACATAATAAATAATAATTTATATAACTTGATATGCAAGAAGGGTCTTTGCGGTCGCTGATAATGAATCTTAAGTCACTTTTTAAAAATTCAAAAAGGCGGATCCAAAATGGCCGACGAAATTTTGAAAAATTAATTGGATTCGATTCAAACTTGTTATTTTAGGGTTTTTTTTTGGGATGAATTGGACATAAGGCATCTATCAGTCCTAACTAATAACTATAAAATTAAAATTCTAATAATATCTTAAATATTCACGTTTCTTTGCCGTCTATATTGTCAAATTTTTTTAGGTTGCTCGACTCTTACCGCTTCGAGCCATTTTGAATAGCCATTTTTTGTTTTTTTGTTGTATTTTCTTTGCTTTTTATTTTTTTTCTTCGTTTTTTAAATTTGTATATATTAAATGTTTCTAAAGCCTTCTTTTTAATAAAATTCTATAAGTGAAATTTTGAAAAACATTATTTTCAAAAATATTTTATTCACGTTCAGCTCCAAGTGATAAAGAATCGAACAACGTAAAAAATATTGACAATATTGACGGCAAGGAAACGTGGTTATTTAAAACATTAAGGGGCACACCTAGTGTGAGCGCCTAAAAAAACGGTGATTTTTAGGAATTTTTTTTGAAGAATGTATTGCGTCAAATGTTTTGAATTTTTTTTACCTTTATTTGTCTATAAATCAGTTATTAATTTTTTATTTTTGTAAAGAAAAATACATATTTTTTTAAAAGTTATGTCCCATCTCGCAAGTGTAAAAAAAAAAGTTGTCCCACTGCTGCAGTGATTGCGGCCTTCTGAGTGACTGAAATCAAAAAAACCAAAAAGATTATTAAACTAGAAGATATTTGCCGTACTATGAGGCTCCAGTTTTTTTTTTTTGATGAAAAATAAAATTTTGGGATGCCAAAAACTATCGAATTTTTTAGTCGAAATTTATAATTTTTTTTCAAAACTCCGCCATTTTTTTGAAATTCAATATTTTTTTCCATCCGAGGGTCATAATACGGCAAATGTCTTCTAGTTTAATAATCTTTTTGGTTTTTTTGATTTCAGTCTCTCAGAAGGCCGCAATAACTGCAGCAGTGGAGAAACTGGTTTTTTTTTGATATAGCGAATAACTCTTTAAAAAAAAGATATTTTTCTTTGCAAAAATTACAAAATGTTCACTATTTATACAAATATACATGTACAAAACTTTAAAAAAAATTAGATGCAATAATTTCCCTGAAAAAAATTCCTAAAAATCGACGTTTTTTTCAGTCACTCACACTAGGTGTGCCCCTTAAAAGGATTTTAATTACACAAGAATAAGCTAGGAAAATTATATGCATTACTTATAATTTGTCCAAAAAAAAAACTCTTAAGTAACAAGTTTGAAGCAAATTCAATTAATTTTTCAAAATTTTTTCCGCCATATTGGATCCGCTATCTTGAATTTTTAAAAAGTGACTTTAAATTCTTTATCAGGAACTCCAAGTTTAAAGCGAATCCAATTAATTTTTCAAAATTTCGTGCACCGTATTGGATCCGCCATTTTGAATTTTTAAGAAATGACTTCAGAAAGAGAACTAGGATCGGGTAATTTTCCAGTAGTGTTAGGGTTAGAAGAAAAAGAAAAAGAAAAGAGGAACAAAAGAGAGGGTGGATTTGTAAGAAAGTTGAAGATAGGAAAGTGGGGAGTGGGGGAAGGGGTAGTAGAAATTGGGGATTGGGAAGTGGAGGAAAGGGTAGTGGGGAGAAAACAAATTAGGGGAGTTTAAAAAGGATGGAAGTGGAAAGTCTGGGAATGGAAGATGAAGAGAAGATGGATGTAAAAGAAAAGTTAAGGAGACTTAGAGTTAATAAAAACAAAGTAAAAGAAGAGATCGGCGATGAGGAGGGTATCAAGCAGAGGAAAAAGGGATGGTGGGTCAGTGGCGGATCCACGGGGGGGGTCATAGGGGTCATGACCCCCCCCCTAGAGCTAACTTAAATTTCCATTGGAGAGAGAGAGACAACACTATAGTGTTGTCTCTTTCTCTCTCATGTATGGCCCCCTCCGGAAACGAAGTCTGGATCCGCCACTGGGTGGGATGAAGAGTGTAAGAAAAGCGAAGAAGTGGTACCCGAATATATTAAGGCATGGAGAAAGGGATGGGTGGAGATAAAAGAATATAAACGGGTATGGAAAAGACAT
The DNA here is from genome assembly GCA_037103525.1 of Ganaspis brasiliensis. Classification (NCBI taxonomy): domain Eukaryota; kingdom Metazoa; phylum Arthropoda; class Insecta; order Hymenoptera; family Figitidae; genus Ganaspis; species Ganaspis brasiliensis. The sequence goes on along the minus strand of JAZKLR010000074.1, from coordinate 103,674 downwards.
GAGAAGCTACTAAAGGATAAAAGAGAGCAAAAACGAAAAGATACATTGAAGAGGTAGAGCAAACGATAGCGGAAGTGAGGGAATGGAAGATATTCAACAGAGAGAGAAAAAATAAGGAGGGCATAAACAGAGAGATAGAGATGGAGTAGTGGACAAGGTATTTCAAAAGCTTGAGCGGAGAAGAGAGTGGAAAGATAAGGGAAGAAAGCATGAGGATGATATTTAAAGGGGATGAAGGGATTAATATGAAGGAGGTGAAGGAAGCAATAGGAAGAATGAAGAGAGGAAAAGCGTCGGGTTGGGATGAGGTAGAGGAAGAAAATTTTAAATTCAGAGGCGAGAGAGTAAGGGAAGAGTTGTGGAAGATATTTAACACGGTGTAGAAAGGACAAGGATGGCTGAAAGAATGGAAAACAATAAAAAAGAAGGGAGAAGGGTAAAGGATTACAGAGGGATTACTCTAATGCCGGTAAGCTATAAAATATATGCGGATATACTACACGGAGAGAAATGTCTAGTCAAACTTACTATCCTGGATATTAAAAAATATTAATTTTAATATCTGAATATTAGGTTTGAATATCTAAATACTAAGTTAATATCTGGATGTTAAACTTTAATATCTACTAATATAAATTTTCTCAGTGTAAGGAGAAGGTTTGAAAGAAGGGTAAAAGAATTAGGATGCATGCCAGATAACCAAACGGGATTCAGAAGAGAGATGGGAAAGAAAAGAAAGCGGGGGATAGAAGAGGGTCTGATAGAGAGGATTAAGGAATTGTATATGGACACAAGGGAAAGGGTTAAGATTAAAGAAAAGATAGGAGAGATATTTTGTTTAGGCCCACTGGCTTATGCGGATGACCTAGTACTAATGGCGAATAGGGGATAGAGGTGAGAAAGTTTAAGAATGACTGGAGGAAGAAAGTGTGGTTATTTGATGCGTTGGTATGGTCTGTGTTAAATTACGGTGTGGGGCTGGATTAAATGAAGTAAGATTGAGAGTATGCATGAAAGGTATCTTTGGTGGTCGATGGAGGTGAGGAAGTCCTGCCCGGGCTATATGTTAAGAGGGGAACTAGAGAGCGAAAAATTGGTAGTTGGACAGAGAAAAAGGAAGATGTGTATCAAAGAGGAACATAAACTGGACTCGAAACATAACAAATGGTATAGAGGAGTGAGGGGAGAAGGACTACCGAAATATTTGGTAAAGAGAAGAAAGGAAAGTAAGAGGAACAGAGTACTGAGGTTTAGAATGGGTGAGGTTGTGCAGGAATGTAAGTATTGGATGAATGAGGAGGAGAGGTTGTGTAGAGTGTGTTGGTTTAAAGAGAAGGATTGGATGCATGTGTTGGAAAGGTGTGGAAGAGAAGTAGAAGAGAATTAGAAGAGGATAAACAAAGTGTGGGTGAGAGAATAGGTTGATATTTATGTGAGAATGGTCACGGTTAAAGGTGGATGACGAGCTCGGAATTAAGATGGGCTGAAGCCAGGAAATGTTAAGAAATAAGGAATTTAATTTTAACGAAAAGTAGTTTTAAGTATTTAATAATTGATAAAGCCAAAATGGGCAAAAGTAGAAAAAATTGGTAGAGAAATTGCAGAGATAAAAAATATGTGGGAAGGATGGAAGGATAAATGGAAAGGGGAGAGGGATAAAGTCATACAAAAAGTAGAGAAGATGGAAATTGGGCAGAAGGAGACAGAAGAGAAAAATAAAGAAGATTTTAGTAAGATAGAGAAGAGGATGGTTGAAATAGAGAAAAAAGGGGGGAAGGTGAAGGGTAGAAAGGAAGAGGGAAGAGAGAGAGAGAGAGAGAGAGAGAGAGAGAGAGAGAGAGAGAGAGAAAGAGAGAGAAGAGGTTAGAAGATAGGACAGTAGAGTTAGAAAGTTGGATACAAAAAAGGGAGAGGAAGGAAAAAAGGAGAAATATAGTGATCAAAGAATAGAAAGTGGAAAAAGGAAAAGGCAAAGAGGAAATAACAAGGTTGTTGAATGAAATAAATGTTAAGGTGGAAATCAAAGAGGTTAAAGGTTAAAAGTGTAAAAATAGATGTAGATAGAACGGAAAAGGAAAGAGGAAGGCAGAGACGATTAGAGCAGGTAGCGTGGATGGAATGGAAAAGAGGAAGAAAATAGATTGTTATGAAAAAATCAATATAAATAAATTTATAAAATTAAAAATTCGGTTCGAGAAATCAATAGATAATTTAATTTTTATAATTTGCTCTAAAATTAAGACCTGTAGAGTGATTTGGATGAAGACTACATTTTGCCCCACTATGAGTCGCGGTAGAGTACCAAATTTCATTAAAATCCAATCTTTTAATCCCAAGATATTAATTTTTCAATCAAGGACTGTCAAAAACTTTAATTGTTTATAACTAAAGAAAATTAAATTTTTTCGAAAAACCCTTTGGACCATTTAATAAACTTTTCATTTTTCATATTACATATCAATTAATTTCGATAAATCTGAAATTTTGCTGTTACACTTCAGGAATTTTGACTCAACAAACGAATTAATTAATTTAAGTTTGCCCTTACTTAATTTAATAAGTAAGTTGAAATAGAAATTATGCAAATTAAATACAGATTAAAAGAAACTGCAAAATATAATGAATCGAAATTTTTGTGAAAATAGAGCAAATATGGAGGTTATGTACGCTGAAAATTCTGACATTTTAAAATTGAATGTGTAATGGAAGAGAATTATTGATAAACTGATAAAACAAACAAAATGTGATAGTGAATTATACTGGGAGCATGTACGTTTGTCATTGAGTTGCATAATCTGAGACCGGACTTGCTTTCAACGTGTCAAGGACACAGACAGGTCCTCCCGGCCCAATTCTCTTCTGACGAACGCATCCGGCCGTTAAAATAAAATTGGTCGAATGCCCAGTTTGTAAATGAAACGGTTGCCGGTTTCTGATTTTTCTTCAGCAATGGTCAATTATGCCAGTTTGAAGGAGTTTTGCAATTACATGAATCAGGAAGGGGAATATTGCCGAAAGAAATCGTTGACTCCGAGAGAAGCAATTTTTTTCGGTATTGGTGCGATCGGATGTATTGGTCCATATATGTACATACCCGTACGCAAATAGACGCGTTTTCCTTGACACAACAGGGCGCGTCGATTGGATAGCAAAATCATTCTTTTGCCGCCGAAAGTGAAACGTGGCGAGCATATAAAGTAATAATGAGGAGCGATGTCATCTTCGATTATTATTGTCATTGAGTTTACTATGTCGGTGGTTTTTAAACTAATGCCCGCTTTAGTTGCAAATTATTAAAATTCTTCATCGATATTAGAGACATGTAGATGAAATTCAGCATTTAAAATATCCTTCGTCAGAATAAAAATATAGCGACAAAATTAACCTCATCTCGATCCTACCCAAATGAAGAGTATCCATAAACATTCAATATAGTCGTATCTTAAAAATCTATCTATCATTAATGTAAGAACAGTATCTACTTTATCATATATACTTCTTTTTCACTGCACTGTAAACGTTCCAGAGCAAACATTTGAACATGATGTCAAACATACAAATATAATGAAGAGGGTGCATCGAGTTTTTTTCTCCGATCTCTCCATTGAATTATTTTTAAAGATCCAATGGAATACCGAAGGTGGAATCCCGAATGTGGCATCCCAAGTACGAAATCCGAAATGTAGATTAAGGAATGTAGAATTCGGGACGTGTAGTCCAAGTCGAAATCCTGGATTAAGGGAACCGGAATATCGAATCCAGAAGGTGAAATTCCGAATGTGGATTCCCGAATGTGAAATCCGAAGTACCAATTCCAAAATGTTGATTCCGGAATGTGGAATTGAAAACATGGATTCCGAGATGGAATACAGTTTGTTGAACGCAGAATATGGAATCCGGAATGTGGTATCTGAAGTTTGAGTTGTTGCATCTGAAATGTGAAATGTGGAATGTAAAATGTGGAATTGAGAAAGTGGAATCCGAAATGGGTATTTAAAAATCTAGAATCCAAAATGAGGAGTCACAATTGTTGGTTATCGTAATGTCAAATTTGGTAAATATATGTTAGTAGTTAGAGATTATACTAATAAAATTTAATGAAAATATCCCCTCTACAAAACGTATCTGTCATTGCGCTATATATCTATAGATAAGGGCGGGACGCAATAAGAGGAAAACCTCAATGTTAGAAAGCAAAAGTTTTACTAGGGGAATTCGTTAAAGGGCTTTTATTATTCGATTTACTCGTAAAAGAGAAATCACGCATTAATGAATTTGTTCCACAGGAAGTATTGCCTTATTCTTCATTTGCATGAAATTACAATACCTACACTTTAGATCCCAAATTCAAGGCTGACAAAAATCTCTTCGAATTGTCTTCGCTACTTCTAACTTTCAACTTTCCCTTTTAATCAATTAGTCTATGAAGTGCTTCCTCATCACTCTGACAGAACAGGAAAAAATTATGTTATAATCACTTTCAATTTATTTTAATATGTGGAGAATATCACCTGGCTTAAACTTCTCGTTACCTTTGGTATACATTTCCTCATCGAAAATCTTCTCATGATTAGGATGTGTCGCCATCGTAACGATTCTCAATGCTAAAAGCGTTTCCAAATCCTTTCCTTTCAATTTTACCACGTGTGATTTCAAATGACCAGATTCTCTTTTCAAAATGCTAGTTTGGGTGAAAATTTTAATTGTATAAGAAGGAAAATTTATGTATTAATTCTGAACTTAGCAAATTCTTCACCCAACTAAAATTTGCTAAGTTCAGAATTAATTCATAAATTTTTTAATTAAATATTTAACTTTTAATTAACTTACACAAGAAATTTATAAAAACTTATTTAATTAGTCTGTCATTGCTCATTAGAATGTGTATGATTTCAATTTCGAGTACAATATTAAAATTCCAAAAACATAAATAACGGCCAGCCTAAATTATTATAATAATTTTTTATTTCCCATAAATTGTTTTATGTTTCTTTTCGAAAACTTACAATCTCCGACCAATAAAAACTATGACACTGACCACCGTGTCACATTTTTTATATGGTCTCAATTACATAGCATCCTCCCACCCTCTTCCATAAAAGTTATGAACTCATTTATAGAAGCCGCCATATTGGATGAACTATTTTAACTTTTCACACGTGTCTCCTGAATATAATATATGTATAATATATGTCAAATTGTTAACAGTTACTTATATAAATCGAACACGTGCGGAACGATTTACTCTTTCATAACTGTTACAGTAGAACAGCATCTATGGAAAAGAAGGAGAGACTCTAAAATCTAATTTAATCTCCTTTCAGACTTTGATTTGAATGATTGAAACCAATCTTACGGTCAAAAAATAATTAAACATAATGGTATACAACTTGACAGCGCTTTCCATTTGGCTTACATTCAAGCCTCGTTGGGAATCATTTAAACACAAGATTTTACATTCTAAAATCCACACCGCAGAGACCACATTTAAAATTTTATAAATCCAAAATTGAACATCTCAAATCCACAATCCAGCTTCTAGATTCCACAATTGAAATTTCACATCGTATATTCCTAATTCCATATTCCACGTTTCAGATACTACATTCCAGATTACAAATTATAAATTTCATATTCCGAATTTCAAATTCTACATCCGAGTTGCAGCACCTCAAATCCCACAATCCAGATTTTGGGTTCAACACTCCAATAGTCACATCGAATATCACTAATTTCATAATCCATAATTCAGGTTCTACACTTCAGATTCCATATCCCGTATTCCACAACCAAAATTCTATATTACAAATACAACATTTCAGATTCCTTATTCCGGATTTATTGTCCCAGATTTCACATTCCGAATTTAACATTCGAAATTCCTCTTCCTAAATTCTGCATTTCGAATCCAACAACTCAGATTCCACATACCGGATTCCATATTCCAGGCACCAGATCCGAAATTATACAGTCGCGAATTTCAATTTCTATATACCAGTTTCCTGATTTAAAATTTAGATTACAGATTTCTTTTTCTAGATACTACATCCCACATTCTACATATAAAATTCCACATCCAATATTTTCAGAATTTACATTCCAAATTTCACGTCTAATATTTTAGATTTCACATTATAAAGTCGACATCCAAGATTCAACATCTTAACTCCCGCAAACCAGATTTCAGGTCCAACATTACAAACATCTCATCAAATGTTACTAATCCTATAGTCCGCATTTCAGATTTTAAATTACAGATTCTACATCCCAATTTCCATATCCTAAATTCTAAATTCTGAATCCAACATTTCAGGTTCGACAGTTTGAATGTATTATCCCATATTTTGAATTTTACATTCAACATTCCATATTCCAAATTCCAAAGCCAACATCCCAGATTAAACATTAAATATTTTACAACCCAATCTCCAATTCTGGGAATCCAGGATTCTAGATTTTATTTTCCGGATTCCGTATTCCGGATACTACATCTTATATTTCACATCTCAAATTCCACATTCTATATTCTACATTCAACCTTCAAAGTTACTCAACCAATATTTTAGTTATTCCACGTTCCGGTTTCCACATTCTAGATTCCACATCTGAAATTCCACATCTAATATTCAACATTTCAAATTCCACATTCAGGGTTCCTGATTTCACATCCCATTTTTCGCATTCCGAATCCCACATTCCAAATCCCTCATTCGACATTTCTGATTCCAGATTCTACACTTTAGAATACTCGTTCTTAATTCTACCTCCTAGATTTTACATCCCGGATTCTACATTCGAAGCTCCACATGCTCAGTTTCTTCTAGGCAGTACTTAGATTGTGTAGTAAGGTGGTCCAAAAATGTATGGGAAAAAATAAAGTCAGATTTTTAATGCTCTCTCTCCCTAGGATTGTTCTGTGACAAAAAAATACTCCTGTTTTTCATTAATTAAAAAATACATAGTCGTTCAAAGTGCTCAAAGTTTCCCATGTAAAAATTATTAGTGTTTAATTTCAACTTTTTATCAAATTAAGCTAGAGTTGCGTTTTTTGTCAATTTTGCAACTCTTCAAGTTAAATAATACCATTTACTAATAATAAACTAAAAACAACAATTTTACCAATTGTTTAAACAACTTTTTATTGTTTAATTTCAACTTTTTCTCAATTTTTCATGTTTTGATTCCTTAAGGAAGAAGCTTTGTGATAGTTCAAATTTACAAATTTTTTAAAATGCTTCAAATTAACTTTCCTGTATCTAGAAATGTGTTATATGAGTTCCTGATCCATGTGTATGTTTGTGTATGTATGTTTTTGTGTGTCTGTGTTTATGGATGTACTTCTTCTTACAATTTTATTTTGAAAAGTAGGATTGACTGTTAGACGTAATTGTCGAGTAAAAACCAAAGTTATGACAAATAATGATTGTAAAAAAAGTCTTATCAGAAATAATGATGTAAAAATAAAAGCCTTTATTGAACATTTTGATAATAATAAATTGTTGAAAGTTTTTACTTGATAATTACGTCTTGCAGTCAATCATACTTCTTCAAAAATAAAAACATGCCCAATTGAAAAACTAAAATATATATTTGGTTGTTGGCATTTCAGTCTTAATGTTTAATGTATTTTTAAAATATGTTTACCTAATTTAATAAAAAACACGTATTTTAGAGATATTTAATATATTTTAATCATAATCTTATTTGTTGTTGCAGTTATGTAATTTTGCCATTCGAATTTTAATATGTAACTAACTTCTATTTGCTTTTAAGGGCATGTGATGAAAAATGACGTCAGTGGTATAGGCAAAATTTGTCCGTAATCTTTCTCTTAAAATAATAAATTTTTTGTCACCAAACTTTGTAGAATTACTTAAAATATCATTAAAATGGTCTCTCTGACCCAAGTTTGTTAACGTTTTTTCTTAAAACTAATTTTGTTAATTTTCCGAAAATCAGCTAATTTTTTAAGAAGTTATAACTTTAAGGCAAAATTTAAATAAATTTGGGTCAGAAAAAGCTTCTTAATGGTATTTTAAGTAATTCCATCACATGCCCTTAAATGTCAAAATAACAAAATGGATTTAATTGCCACGTATAAATCAGATTCAGAATCTTAGAATTTTAAAAAAAAAACTAGTAGTTGATTTTTACATATAAAAGAAACAATGTGTTCCAAGTTTTAGGCAGCAAGCAGCACTCAATTTCAAAATATAGTGGTTTGAAATATACAGCTTTTTGAATTTTTCATCTTTTTAGGGTTCCTTACACCACAAGTGTACGCACGGAACCCTATTGGAAAGACTTTGCGAAAATCGTATCCCCCCCCTAGCCGCCAAACTATTTGGCTTAGAAAGTTCAAATTTGGCCCACATATGTATTTTCACGTGTATATGAAAGGAAAATTATAGAGAACATGATTCTAGTGGTTGATCATAGCGTTGTCAAGAAAATAACAAGATTTTTGAGAAATTTTGATATTTTTTGGCTGATAACTTTTGCCATTTCTTTGACAGCGCTATCACCACAACAATCTCTATAATTTTTCTGTAATCTACATATGATACTACATTTTTGTACCAAATTTGAACTCTCTAAGTCAAATATTTTGGCAGATAAGAGGGGAATACGGTCATTTTTTCGAAAAAATGCGTTTAATTTGTACCATTCCTGCCCTTTATCTGACAAATTATTGTACTTAGAGTGCTGAAATTTGGTACACATATGTAGTTTGACGTGTAGATTACATAAAAACTATAGAAAACCTTGTTGCAGGCTGTTATCATAGCGTTTTTCAGCAAAAAAAAAAAAGATTTTTTTAAAAAATGCTAAAAAATGGTCGTATTCCCCCCCCCCCCTGAACTTCCAAACTATTAGACTTAAAGAATTCAAATTTGGTACACAAATGTATTTTCACGTATAGATTACAGGAAAATTATAGAGAACATGATTGTATGTGTTGAACATAGCGTTGTCATGGAAATAACAATATTTTTGAGTATTTTTTTAACATATGGGTCATAGTTTAGTGTTATAACTTTGACAGCGCTATAATCATCACTTTCTCTATAATTTTCCTGTAATCTACACGTAAGTCTACATACGTGTACCAAATTTCAGCATCCTAAGTCAAATAGTTTGGAAGATAAAATGGGGGGATACGGTCATTTTTTTAGCAAAAATGCACTAAAAGTGTACAATGCCACCTCCATATCTGCCAAACTATTGTACTTAGAGTTCTGAAATTTGGTATACATATGTAGTTTACCATATAGATTACAGAAAAACTGTAGAGAACTATGTTGCAGATCGTTATCATAGTGTTTTTAAGCAAAAACCAACGATCTAAAAAAAAATGCTAAAAAATGACCGTATGCCCCCTCCCATAACTTCTAAACAATTTGACTTAGAGAGTTCAAATTTGGTACACAAATGTATTTTCACGTGTAGATTACAGAAAAATGGTAGAGAACATGATTGTAGATGTTGATCATAGCGTTGTTAAGGAAATAAAATGATTTTTGAGTATTTTTTATGGATATTTGATAAAATCTCTGGATTTTTCGTTGACAGCGCAATCACCATCACGTTCTTTATAATTTTTATGTAATTTACACCTGAAAATACATTCCTGTACAAAATTTGAACTCTCTAAGTAAAATATTTTGGAAGATAGGGGGGGGGGGGGTGGTCCATTTTGTACAAAAAATTCATTATATATTATATTATATATAATATGTATAATATATTTATATATTTAATAGTATCAAATATATTAAAAATTATTTTGTTTTGTGTACGGAACCCTCGATTTTAGTGCGAGTGTAACTCGAACTTGTTATGATTGATTACACAGCCATACAAAAAAAAAAAGTTCCCTGACCTGGGTAAGAGACACACATTTTTCTATGTATTTTGATGCGCGGAATCCGAATCCGTCATCAGAATTGGTCCATCAGATCAAGTTTTGACCCTAACCTCAAAATCAATAAAATGACACTTTTTGTTTATTAGAATTTGAACCCGACTTAACTTTAATATATGCCTAGAACCAATAGAAAGCTTGAATTATGACCTTTAAAACGCATTTTTAGAAATTGTTCTATGATGGTTTTTAACGAAGTTATGATGTTTTACTTAAAATCATTTTTTACCATTACACAATAACACATCAATAATTGATGTGTTTTTAACATATGGAAAAAAGCCATATGTTAAAAACACATCAATTATTGATGTGTTATTGTGTAATGGTAAAAAATGATTTTAAGTAAAACATCATAACTTCGTTAAAAACCATCATATAACAATTTCTAAAAATGCGTTTTAAAGGTCATAATTCAAGCTTTCTATTGGTCCTAGGCATGTATTAAAGTTAAGTCGAGTTCAAATTCTAATGTTCGAAAAGTGTCATTTTATTAATTTTGAGGTTAGGGTCAAAACTTGATCTGATGGACCGATTCTGATGACGGATTCGGATTCAGCGCATCAAAATACATAGAAAAATGTGTGTCTCTTACCCAGGTCAGGGAACTTTATTTTTTTTGTGTGGCTGTGTTATAAACTGTCTGCACATTGACCAGGCAACGTTGTATCAGGCGCCAAATAGTTCGTATATTTGAAACTTCAAATATCCCAATAGGTTTACATACAGGCCCGATGAGAGGAGGGGTGCAGCAAAGGCTTTTGCCCCGAGACCCGGTACTCGTTGGGGCCCGCCTTAAAAAATTGCCTACTAAAAAAAATATCCATGGAAGGGGTCATTAAAATTTTTTACAAACCAAAAAGGCCCTTCTTTGTAATTTTCCCCGGGGCCCGAGCTGTCTGTCCACGGGCCTGTTTACATTTACCGCTACTTATTTTGTATTGAATATATAAAGAGTAAGGTTTTAAAAGTTAATAAATCCATATTTTGTTATTTAGAGAAATTTAATTATATAACATTTCTTTCATAACCTATAAACACCTAAATGGTTCCGTAATCCCAGGAGAACGGATTCGGCTGGCTGTAAGATTGAGCTAAAGAAAGCGCTGTCTGTATTTCTGAAGAAAATCAGAGATACTGTGACTCTCGATAGGGGGACAGAGATTTTTACGAAAGCCGTTCAAACAGTCTTTGGATGTCGTTGTATTCCAACTAAAACTCATAAGCCTACTAGCACCTCCTGGTGGAAAAACAGATTGGACAACCTGCGCAAAGAAACTAGGAGGTTGTTTAGATGTGCTAGATCAATTAGCACGGAGGTGAGATGAGCCATCTATTCCAAGGCAAGGAAGAAGTATAGGGATGCAATCAGGAAGACTAAGCAAGATAGCCGAACTTTCTTTTGCTCCAATATAAACAAAAGAAAGGACGAGTCCAGACTGGATAAGATGCTTTCTAAAAACCCTGATTCAATTATGGGCAATATGAAATTACCTGATGGAACCTTCTCCGAGTCGGACGAGGTGACATTGGTGCATCTGATTCAGAAACAGTTCCCGGGATTGACAAGGTCTGGTAGTGGTGATCCCGTATCCTGGGCTGGTCTTCCGAGGGCTAATTATTGTCTTCGAAGAAGGCTGACTAATAGGATTGTGACCACAGCGGGGATCATCAGGTGGGTTATTGAATCCTTTAGTCCCTACAAGTCTCCCAGCCCCACAGCATCTCTCCTGTTCTTTTACAAAGGACAAGCGAAGATGTAGTCGACCCGTTGGTAAAGCTTGAAATGGCGAGTCTGACCCTAAGATATGATCCAGAGATTTGGAGGGGTTCGAAAGTGGTCATCATACCTAAAGCAGGCTGGATTAGTTCTACCTCACCGAAGAGTTTCGACCGATCAGCCTAACATCTTTCGTTCTAAAAAACAATTGAAAGACTTGTGGATAGATTTGTCCGCTGTGAGATCCTGTCAAGCCATCTGCTTCACAGAGATCAATATACCCATAGAGAAGGAAGCTCTATAGAATCAGTCTTGACTAGAGCTGTGCATCTGATTGTTGGTCAGCTAGAAGTAAAGTGTTTTGCTATTGCAGTTTTTATGGATATCGAGGGGGCCTTCAATTACACCTCCAGAGATTTTATACGTAGAGCTATGCGTGTCCATGGAATCCCTGAGACAATCATTGACCGAACATGCCACACTCTTGCTTGCCCGCAGGGAGGAGTTATCTCACCCCTGCTGCAATGACTGATAGTAGTAGATGTGCTGCTAAAGTTACTCACAGAGAACTCCTTTCATGTGATAGAATACGCGGATGACATCTTGTTGATTCTCCGTGGCCATCATTTGGATGAACTATTTGGAATAATGCACCAGGCTTTGAACCTCGTCGACAATTGGTGTTGTCGGGTCAGCCTGTCCGTTAATCCGAAGAAAGCTGAGGTTGTCGTTTTTACGAGACTCTATAAGTGGAAAACTACACGCACACTGAGTCTCTCAAGAAAAAAACTTGAGCTGACAGCGCGAGCAAAGTATCTAGGAGTCATCCTGGATAGTAAACAGACCTGGAATTAACACTTAAAAGACATGTGCAACAAATTCATTGCAGCCCTCTGACAATGTAAAAGAGCCATCGGGTATAGCTAGGGTTTAAAACCGGATGCGGATACACTGATGTGGATCTATAAGTCGATTCTGTTTCCTCTGCTAATTTATGCACCTGTGGTCTGGTGTAGCAGAGTCGAATTATTGTTGGATAGGGACAAAAGTATGTAAAGGGAAAGGATTATGTGACACTTCCTGCTAGTTCAGTGGAAAAACCTATCCTTTAAAATGAGGAGAGATAAAATTTCTCCACAGTACCTCTTTGACAAGAAATATAAGATCAGTTTATCAACAAAAGAGAATTGGCAAAGTAGACTCGAGGTCTACTTTACAGGTGACGGTAACATCTGGTTTACGGATGGATCTAAAGGGGAAGCGGTTGCGGGTGAAACCATCTCTTCCATCTCTTCCATGTTTTAACTTATTTTGACAATATGCAATACATTAAAGTGAAGCTAATTTTAAAAACAAATGCGTGCCAATAGTGATTGCAATGTTGTCCGATCATAAGAAGTTGCGCAGAAGTAACAATTTTCAAATTCTGCGCAACAGAAACAAACAAATACATAGAAAAAGTGTTCAACTTATTTTGATTATAACAAAAGGAGATAATAAACTCAAACCAACAACGTCCTACCTTTGGGGCTGCTCAGACCACGGCAATTCTAGGTACCGATTCGGTTCTTCCTGGCCTTATCGGTGAAATTATAACCTTCATAAAACTTGAGGTCTGCTTGAGTCGCTTCCTCATGCTTGTCCTTTAGCTCAGAGATCCATTGTCAGAATTTCTCAGACCCCTCTGCGCCAACGTTTCTTTGGACCTTAAGCTTATACAGCATGACTTCAAGTTCTGTCCCCATCAAGGAGAAATTTTACCCTCCTCTGAGCGCAGCCTATTTCACACCTCACGGTCCCTATCGCTCAACTCAAGGTTTCATCCACAGTCAAATCCGATAGACCTATCATCATCTTTGTTTTTATTAAAGTTTAAATCATCCATTAGATTCCCACGATCCTTGGAAAAAAAACAGTCGATCCACACAGAGCACAGCTATGTGGATCAGGCATTAAATCGCTAGGAGGGCGCCCGGTATCTTAGAACCACCGTTTTAAGACACCTCCCACCGTTTCACTGACGAAGACAGTGCGTCCGTCGCCCAGGCCCCCGGCATCAGCAACCGACGCCTGGATGGTGTTGTTGGTCAGAACGGATAGACAACCGATCCATCGTCCGCGAACCCTAGATCGAGACTACTCCACTCCAAATTGGGTAATCCATAAATGTATACCAAGCAGGCTGGAGTGTTCGATTCTTCTTAGAATCTCAAGTCATCTACAGCTTACAAGGATGGTTAGCCCCCATTCTAGAATCTGAATTAACATCATCCTCACAGGAAGCTAGTGCAACAAGTACAAGAACTTCGTGTACCCGCATTTACAGGGTCCAGGCCGTTCTCCGGTGTCCAAACTCTCCCGACAACGGGAGTCGATGAGTTTTAGGGAGAGCCGAACAAGCTTGTCTAATGATGGCGACCGAGAGTCAAGCCTTGTAACCACAACAAGGTGATACCAGTGGGGGTAATATTTTAATATAAATAATATTAATATTATAATTAAAATATTAATATTTTATTATATATTTTAATTTTCAAAGACGGTTTTAATAAGTCGATTTGCAAGAAACAGTGACATTAAAAATGCTCTAATCCTGGAAGATTATGCAGATTTGGAATGGTAGTATCCGAGATATTGGAAGGTAGAATGTCGGAACACAGAAAGTAAAATAGTATAACCCGAGATGTCAGAATATAGAAATTCGGACTAAAAAATGTACACTGGAGTCTCACCTATTTTAACATGGTTGATGCAATTCGACGCAAAGAGCAGCATTTACTTTTACTTTATCTGACGACATTTGCGGAGCGGATCTGATTAATTGAGTTTTATGATACTTTCTCACACTTTTTCCTATTCGTCTTTCGCCAAATGCAAGTGAGCAAAAGGCAAGGGCTATTAATATAAATGCGACTTTAAATATGTGAGACTTAAAATAAATGAGGTTCTAGTGTACCTGAAACTGTGATGTGAAATCTGTTATGCAGATTCTGATTAGTGCTGCCCACGAGACGAGAAGAGATGAGATTTCATACAGTCTCGTCTCGGTCTCGTTAAATATCAAAATTGCAGATCTCGGTCTCGGAAATTATGTTCTCGATCTCGGTCTCGGTCTCGTTGAGTATTAAAATTTCAGGTCTCGGTCTCGACAAATATGGCCTTCATCTCGGTCTCGGTCTCGCAGTCTCGATCAATCTACTTGCTTTAATTCGAGTAATTTGAAATTAAGTTAAAGAAAGTGATACACAAAATATAAGAAGTTAACTATAGCTTTAAATAAAAGTTGAAAATTGAGTGCAAGTTTTATTACATTTTATTTTTTACTTGTAGTACATAATATTCATAAAAATAACTCGTAAAATAAGATAGTATTATACTTAATTTTCATCGACCTTAGAAATTTTTTTTTTACCAAGTTTAAGATAAATCCCTTAATATTTCTTCAAGTTATTTAATTTTGTACATTGCTACGAAAGGCATGGTTGATTTTTGAACTTATATGATACATTATCATTCAACTAATTGAAGTATCATATACCTACTATAAATTTTTTTCAAGCTATTTCATCCCTTTACAGTAATATACTTTAGATAACTTTCTTCTTAGACTTTCTTAAAAAAAATTCTGTTCGCTATTACCCCAAAATTTTGCAATTTTGGCAAAATTGTCGAGGTAATGGCGAACAGCAGTTTTTCGCGATTCAAGGTCACCTATAAATTCTACTAACTCTTGTAATTATTCTAGGAAAGTGACATAACAAGTAAATGCAAATGAAAATCGACAGAATTGCCTTTTAAAATAAAAAACTTACGCTATTCGTGAAAATTAAAAATTCTGTTCGGAATTACCCCAACTGACCCTAAATAATAACATATATAATTGAATAATAATAATTAAATATATTTTCGATTTGTAGACCTTATTTTTCTATAATATAATTTAATTGTTGTGGCCTTTGGTCTTGGATATTAAGAGGTGTATTAAAGAAGTGTGGTTTTCTAAACCATATATAGTAATCTTTTATTGAAAAATCTGTCTATGCATTTCGTGGGTATATCCCACTCTTCAGGACTGTAAAATGTAAATTTATATATGTTGTTGGTTGTTTACATAATTTATTAAATTTTAAAAAATTGTTAATGATTTTATACATTTTACAGTCCTGAAGAGTGGGATATACCCACGAAATGCATAGACAGATTTTTCAATAAAAGATCACTATATATGGTTTAGAAAATCACACTTCTTTAATACACCTCTTAATATCCAAGACCAAAGGCCACAACAATTAAATAATTAAATTTAATTAATTTTTTATTTTATTAATTATTTATGAAAATATAACAAAAATGTTTAGTTAAAAAATATTTGTCTGTTAATTCATTACATAAATTATTTGTAGAAATTAATAACTTAACTTAAAAATAATAAATAAATTCTCGTAATAATTTTTATTATATTTTTTATATTTCTCGTAAAAATTTTCGTCGAGAGTCTCGGTCTCGAGAAACTTTGTATCGGTCTCGTCTCGTTTTATCCTAGATGAGTCTCGTCTCGGTCTCGTCTCGGAAAACCGAGACGAGATGAGACGAGACCAAGACTAGTCTCGGTCTCGTAGGCAGCACTAATTCTGATATGTAGAACCCGGTATATAGATTTTGGGATGTAGAGTCTGGAATATGGAATGTAAAATGTGGAATCTAAAAAGTGGTACCTGAAATGCAAAATACAGAATAAGAAATCTGGAATCTAGAATGTGGAATACGGAGTCTGGGTTTCGAAATCTGGAATTTGGAATAAGGGATAAATTATATGATGACCGGACCGCGCGCACAGTGGGATGAATTTGTAATTTACTGTTCAAAAATGTTTAGAGCCTCTAATTCTGTTGAAAATTTAAATCTTTGTTCTTTTTTAATTAAAACTTAATAAATTCTTAAAAACATTGTCTGCGCCGATTTTTGAAAAAAAAAATTTTAACTTTTTGTTAATATTGTAATTTATTAAAAAAGCTAGTTTTCAATATTTCACACGTTTAATTTACGTAACTTAGTAATATTTTATCAAAATCTTATAAAATTAATATTTTTACTTTCAGAAAAGTAAAATATTATTTAATAAATAAAATTTCACAATTTCCCTGATTAAATTAATTAATTAAATTAATGTTACCGACTTTATATTATATGATACTTAAAGTTAACATCAATGACTAATATAACTTTATAATAATTATATAATATATAATAATAAAAACTTTTAAATAATAATAACGAAAGAAACATTAAATTAAAGTATGGCCATATTTATTTAATTGTATATGTGATATTAGTTTACGTTTTTATTGTATTGTTTATATTTATATTTATTATTATTTTTTTATGATTATATTGAATTGTAACGGGCCTCGCCGCCAGTATTTACTGAAATACATTAATGTATTCTTTTATAACAATAAATTTTTGAAATAATTGTAATGTTCATTATTAATATACTCTCTTTTAAATAAGTAAACATTCACTTATTAGATGTCAAGTCTTCCACTCTTTCAAAAAGTGTATATGCACTTATAATAAGTGAAAATTTCACTTATCATAAGTGCATATACACTTATTGTAAGTGCATATGCACTTTTTGAAAGAGTGGAAGACTTTTGACATCTAATAAGTGAATTTTCACTTCTTCAATTTTAGAGAGTAAAAACCACATTATTATGTGATTCTTAAATACATTTTACTTTTTTGACAGTAAAGTTATTAATTTAATAAGATTTTGATAAAATATCACTGACAATAAGTGACGTATTAAACGTGAGAAATATTAAAAACTAGCTTTTTTATTGAATTTCAACATTAATAAAAAAGATAACCAAATTTTTTTTCAAAAATCGGCCGCGACAATGTTTTTAAGAATTTATTGAGCTTTAATTTAAAAAAAAAATTTGGAGTTTGGAAAAAAATTGGAGGCTCTAGACATTTTTGAACTGTAAATTACAGCTTTCATCCACTGTGCGCCGCGCTACAGAGGTTGATGCCCTCTTATAATAAAAAAAAAAAAAAAAAAGATGACATATGAGTACTTTTATTTTTATTAAATTATACATTATGTAATGATCATTAAAATATTATAAACAGAAGATGATATACGTGGATACCTTTGTTTTAATTATGAGTTTATTCTAATGTAATAATAATAATTGAGACTTCCTCACCATCATAAGATTTTTAACTTTCGAACCCACCTTTATAGCTGACACCAAATACAGTCTACTGTATTTATTGCCATCTGTAGTGAGAATTTAAATTAATAAACTTTGTTTACTAAGTGTTATATAAGTGTAATACTATGTGTAATTAAATTAGTTCAAATTTGAGTGTATCTGGGAGATTAATATAGTCGCTTTGCTTCTCACAAAATATCATATGATGTTCAAATAAGAACAAGAAGAATCGACAATGAACTAGATAAAGACAAGCCGCCTCATGTCTAGGTTAATAGTAATGACTTTATACACTTCGACTAGACATAAGAAATGAGGATGTCACGGATAGGACTACCTACAATTAATTCTGTAATGATAACCATTTCATACAGCATCAACTTTTTTAAATTACGGTTTTATTATTTATCAATACACATCACTTCGTCCTAAAAATAATCAATTACTTGTTCCAGAAGTAAATTGATACGATTAAATTAAATTTGTCATCTTCAACCAATTTAGTTGCAATTTTTACTAATTCTGATTTGAAAAGTAGATTAGTAATATTTCCCATTGAATAGAAAAATGACCAATTATATATATAGAATAAACTTAATAATTTGAATCAAGTATAATTATTCCAGATTTATATATGATTCCAAGAATAATTTATTCTTGAAGCAATGGATTTTTAAATTGGATCAAGAATAGATTCGCCGCACTGCAAACTGAACTCGATGAAAAATCTTCAAAAATGAAAGCCAACAATCAAGAAAATAAAATCAAACTGGATCTGATTAAAACTCAGAAACTCAATTCTGTTGGCTCAGAAAATTCTGAAGAGAAAGATAAAAAAAAGTGCATTTGTATCTACCTAAAGTCAATATTATTTTCTATTCATTGAACGTGAATGGACTCTCAATAAAATATGATTTTCAAAATAGAACATCCACTCTGATATAACACTAAACGTTTTTTAATTCTTATCTTGGTGACCCACATGCAACTGACATATGCAAATTACCAAGAAAAATATCATTACTTCATTCTTATCAAAAAATGCTTTCATATTCATGCTCAGACAAGAGAAGTGAAAAAATTATCTATCGGGGTTTTGACATTTACATTATTATCAACTAGCTCTAAAAATTGCAATTCAATCAATAAATTCACATATATGCGAAGACGATGGATTGAAAACTAATTACGTGTTACTTTTCGTATCTATCACATAACTCTACATATTGCGGATATTAACTTTTTGACATTTATTGATTTTTGGATATTAATTACAGAGAAAAAAAGTTAGCGGATATTTTTATATGCATGCAAATTTGAGTGAAAAGGTTAATTGATTATTGGAGAACGTTATAAAGGGTTTGAAGTTTTGACTCGGGTAACAAATAATTAACCCAAGTAGATCAACTATATAATTTGTAAATATAATAAATAGTTAGCAATTAGAATAAATAAATAATAAAGTTATACAAAAAAAATCAGTTGAAGCATATTAGATGTCATTGCGCCAAACTATTTTCTCCGTGTAGCACAGAGGAAAACAAAAATTTCGAGCAACAGATGAAATTAAGAATCACTGGACATCGACGGTCGAAGTCATTCTATTTTTAATGTTGCATATTTATCGGCAAGAAGACGTGGCAATGATCCACATACGTATCCCCATTGAGCGATTGTGGTCGCGGTCTTGGTCGCGGTCGCTACCGTCATCTGAAATGATTGTATTCTTCTATACAACAATCAACGTCTAATACTACTGGCATTTCTACAATTGTCAATTTTAACTTAACCATGTGACGATAACATCGATCTTATAGATCTTAATCTTGGTCGAGGTAACAATCTAACATTCTAAGGATTTTCTGATCGTGACATGTATTTGGATTTATTTTATTTTTATATCATCCTTCATTTTTTTCCCTTAAGGAATGAAGAGTGTGTAATACATCCTTATGTAACTGATCCAGACAGTTAAAAATCTTCCACATTTATACTGTTTCTTCATAAAGTAAAAATTTTTAGATCAAATTTTAGAAAATTACTTAAAACAGCTTAGGAAATAAAAGATTTATTGTGCTTACTTATGATGATATTTAAGATTTTGTTCGCTTTTTTAAAAAACGCTTATTTTCTTATTTAATCTATAATCTGCTAATTTACGAAATTTCAACTTATAGGTAATAACTGTTACATATGCAAGTTTTACTGAAAATAGAACTTTTTCGAGAAAATCCATATTTCGAATCAAGTTTTTTATTACTTTTAATAAATGAAAATTGTGGAGATGGATTTAACGATAAGCTATCATTTACTGTTTCATACAAGTGTAAAAAATCGGATTTCTTTCGACTGCAATAGCACGAAAGTTTCTGCACTGCGACACCCACGAACGTCAATAACAGTTACATGCAGCCTATTCTTCCCTTTGAGTTTACGCCTACCACTTTGTACTACATATCACGAATCTGAGTAAATTTTAAATTATCGATACTACTGTTTAATTATTATTTATCTAACAACTAATAACCATATCCGAATTCTTTTTAAATAATTTTATCAATCTTTAAAAAGAGTAATTTCTTAAGTTAAGATTCCTGTAAGAAATTATACTTTTTAAAATTAAAACTACTACTTTCCATAATATTTCAGGAAAAAAAACCTAAAAAAATCTGGCCTCGAACTTAAAAAGAAAAAAATCGAAGATCGTGTTGAAAACGCATGGATATACAAATTTTTACAGTGTTTGACATTTGTCACCTCTTTTTTTTTTGCATTGTTATTGAAGAAACTGAAGATTTTCAATTTTTAAGAAGTTGCATGAATAACTTTTTCCAGATTTCACAGACCGAATTCAACAACCTTTTGTTGAACTTCATATCCTACATTTGAACATACTGAATATCATGTCCTAAATTCAACATCTCTGATTCCACGTCCAGATTTCCAAATCCTGAGTTCCACATGCCTGAATGTCGATATATACCTGGAATATAAAATAAATAATAAAAATTTTAGTTTCTTTTAATTATATAACCCTAATAACATTTTAAAATTTTGAAAATGGCGGATAAAAAGTAAACGTTTATTAATCTTTGCAAAACTTACTGACTAAGGGTTTTTGGAGTCGCTGTTTACGAATCTGAAGTCTGTTTTCAAAAATTCAATATGGCGGATCCAATATGTCGAACAAGAATTTTAAGAATCTAACTATTTGTTTTGAAACTTTTTATGGAAAGGGGGGTTAGGGTCACTTATCACGAATTTTAAGTTAGTTTTAACAAATTTAATATGGCGGATCCAATATAGTGGATGAAGTTTCTAAAAATCCAATTATTTGGTTTAAAACTTGTTATTTAGGGGTTACTTTGAGTCTGATTACGAATCTAAAGTCAGTTTCTAAAAATTCAATAACAAATAAATAACAATTCATAACAAGTTTCAACCAAAATATATGGATTTTTAAAAACTTCTTTCGCCATATTGAATTTTTTAAAACTGACTTCTGATTCCTAATTAGTGACCCCAAAAAACTCCCCATAACAAGTTTAAAACAAAATAGTTTGCTTTTTAAGAACATTGTCCGACATATTAGATCCGCCATATTGAATGTTTGAAAACTGACTTTAATTCGTAATCAGCTACCAAAAAACTCTCGAGTAATAAGTGTCAAATGATATGGTTGGGTTTTTAGAAACTTAGTCTGTGATATTAGATCCGCCATATTGCATTTTTTAATACTGACTTCAGATTCGTAACACTGAAAACATTTATGTATTAAAATAATCTTTAGCGCGATTGTTTTAAGCCAATTTCAGATTATTTAAATTCAATTTGGTATAAAAAAAAGAGCGTTGCAGATTAATTTAATTCAAAATAATTTTCTGTGAATCAGTGACCCTAAAAACGCCTCGATAGCAAGTTTCAAACCAAATAGTTGAATTTTTAGAAACTTCGTCTGCCTTATTAGATCCGACATATTGAATTTTTTAATACTGACTTCAATTTCGTAAACAGTGTCCCTGAAAACGCCTCTATAAAAAGTCTCAAACCAAGTAGTTGGATTTTTAAAATCTTTGTCCACCATATTGAATTTTTTAAAACTGACTTTAGATTCGTAATGAACGACCCCAAAAACCCTGAGACATTGAGTTTTGTAACGTTGATAAACTTTTACATTTTAGCCGCCATACTTGTTCCACTATTTTGAAATGTTTGAAATGTTATTAAGGTTATCTATAGTAGGCATACAAAACTATGATTTCTGCCTGAAGATAACCACTTTTATCATTAATTTCATATTTATTTGTCTACAAACAGAATTTTTTTTGTACTACTTAAATATGTGTCCGTTATATTTAAATTTATAGAAAGACCAGGGTGCAAATGAAATTAGAGACTTCCATCTACAATTTAAGCCACATAAGTAATTTTTTGTCCCAGACAAAAAATGGACAACAGGGGAGTCAAATTTAATAGAGAATGCCACCCCCTGCCCATATTTTTGTTTTGAAATCGAAGAATATTTTGGGGTAGCTCAAAGATGATGAAGTTTCTCATGTATTTTGCATTGGAAAAAACATTTTTTCGTAAATTTAGGATAAATTCGTAAAAAATCATTAAAACTTTTAGTGCACTGAGTCGGTTCTTGGAAAATGTTTAACAAAAGAAAATTCCATAAAACTAAACTCGCGGATGATCATGTACCAGCGAACCAATTTAGCCCGAGTATATTTCTCTTCATCCAAATAGATGGATAGTCTGGATAGTAGAATTTTTCTGTCCGTTTTCTAGCAAACCTATGCTACGAAAAGTTAAACGTGGAGAATGTGTATCCGCTAGATAAGTTTGCAAAGATTTCTGTTAATTCCACGAGTTTATTTTAACACGTGGTCTGAAATAATTATTAAGTTTAATTATCTCAGAAGAATAATGAGTTTGAATATTGTAAATAAAGTGTAAACACAAACATATTTCTATTGATAAAATATATTTTAAAAACACTTAATTACACTAAATTATACAGATGTTCGCGAGTGTTAAGAATATTGAGCTTTAATTACAAGAAAGTGCGGTGAAAAATTGTTGGAAGAGACAGACCTTAGCGAGTGGTGTTCTCTGTTCGACGGTTCGAAAAATGCTGATTTTAGAGAAAAATGAGGAAACAAGGGAAGTTCAAGGAAGAACCAGATTCTCAAAATTGCAGAAGAAGGGATAAATTTGAGAAAAGTGGAGGTGGAGGTATAAGGTCATGATTTTTGGGAGCCGATCAGGTCAAGGGACGTTGAAATTTTATGTTCATCCGCTAAATGAGCTTCTTAAAGTGAGGTACAATTTATAATTCTAGTTGAAAAAGATCGATAAAATTTCGGAGACATTTACTAAATTGGTTTTTCAAAGACTATTTTGAGAACGTGTCTAAATCTGAAAAACGAAGATTATCAGAGTTCTAAGATTTTAGTGAGTTTGAAAAACTATAAATTAAAAAATAGTTCTAAAAGGTGAACAATAAATATAAGAAAATGACAAATACAACTTAAGCCATGTAGCTTCCAAATTAAAAATAAACTGTTCCAACGGAACATGGGAAAATGTTTAACAAAAGAAAATTCCATAAAACTAAACTCGCGGATGATCATGTACCAGCGAACCAATTTAGCTCGAGTATATTTCTCTTCATCCAAATAGATGGATAGTCTGGATAGTAGAATTTTTCTGTCCGTTTTCTAGCAAACCTATGCTACGAAAAGTTAAACGTGGAGAATGTGTATCGGCTAGATAAGTTTGCAAAGATTTCTATGCTTTGACTATTTGGTGAATTCAGACTACCAATCACTTCTATCGATAACCTAACTGAAATTTTCAACTCTCAGTTCATATTGATAAATGGAACATAGATTGTTGCGTAGGCCTAGTTAACAGGATAAACGATGGGTCCTCCAAGTAAAGACGGCAATTTTTATGATCCTGACTGCCGCTAGGCTTTCTTACTTATTGCAATGATAGCGAGCCTTGGTAGGATTGAATTTGGCACTAGCGTGTGAAATGATAAAACACCGTGTCCTCTTGGAAAAGTATATCTCTTATTCCAAAAATACTGGCACCAGTATATAAGACGTAACTCAAATTGAATTTGGCTGACTAAGAAAGAAAGGTTTGGAAAGTTTACTTAAACGTTTTGAAGGGTGCTTGATATTCAGACGTGTATTCTCGATGCAGATATTCCATTTTACAATAATAAACACATTTCGTACGTATATTGCAATTAGTGCGTAACATCCTTGATTGGATTCTTGATTTTTGCATCTTTTTCACCACTGTAGAACTATCCCCTCCGGAAGTTTTCCAATCATATCTATCATCTATTGAGATTGATGGAAATAAAAGCAATAGAAGAACATAATAAAGTACCTGGGAGTCGAGTTGGATAAAGCTTCAACCAACATTTAACATCTGCATTGACGAAATTCATGCAATGTGGACGAATTCTCTTTAGGTTCATGTCTTGACATTGGTGGTTCCAAGGAATCAGCATAGAGAAATCAAGAAGGTATCTTTCCGAACAGCACTAGATATGGCAGCAATATTGGCAAGATTGAGGCACGGTTTTAAACCTTGACACAACAACCAGGATACTTGATGGGACATTTAAAGATCATTTTAATGATCATTTAATGATCTCCGATCATTCTATCAAGGCGATTTTAAGTTATTTTGGTGATGAAGATTATGATTGACTATTGTTATGTAGTTCAAAGATCTCTCGGATAAATAGTAACATGAATTTTGTTGTTATGAAGATTTACTAAATTTGGAATCAATTGGTTGTTTGGCCGTTTTTAGCGGTTAAATTGTTACGACTTTTGTTAAGTTGGTTGTTAAACTACTGGAGGTTATAGAACAAGACCCCGACTAGTTAAAGGTGAGTTTACATTTAATCTTAAATTTTTATGAGTTGTTTGGTTTGTTCATCTAAACAGTTGGTTACGACATTGGTTAAATTCGAGAGAGAGAGACTTTTATGATATTAGAGGTAACTTGATGTGGATGGTCACTTTGAATTTGGAAGATTATCGCGCCGAGTTTGGTAGACGAGAATGCAACCAATAAGGGTGTCCCTTCAGTCCTGGAGGCCTAATGAGAACATCATCAACCGGATGGATCACTGAGACGCCGGAACGATAAATTTCGCGTATGATTCCTTATCGGATAGCCGAGTGTGAAAGGAATCACCATGTCAACGAATTGGTTCATTTTATAAACTGTTAAATTGTAAGTTTTCTGAAACGATAATATATTAGCTTGTGTGTATAATGAATAGTTAAATTTGCGGGTAGTTTATCTTCAGGTGAGTCTGGTTTCAACAATGTTAATTGTTCTTGTGTAATCTCTCCGCGACAGTTTTGTGTATCTTTTTACGTGAAAATTTATATTAATCGGAGATTTCGAGTTGATAATTACGGATATTGAATTATGATTTCAGTTTTGTTTTTTCCAAAATATTCTTTTATTTAAGAGGTTTTCAGTAACAATTTAATAAATGTATTAAGTTTGATTAATTAATTCTCGGAAATTTATTTGATTGAGTTCAGTTATCTTTTATTTTGAGTCATGAGATTTTCATTGAGGATTAGCTATATTATTACATGTTAAATTCACCAATTTTGCTGAATATTATGAAATATAGCCTAAGATTGTTTTACATTTTAAATTTTGTTACGAATTTATTTAAGAATAATTCTTTCCAAAAACCCATTCCTAAAAAGACTGATAGTCAAGTCTTTGTTAGTAAAGTTTTAGGGATGTTCGAGTAAATATGGAGTTTGATTCTTGGTCGTATTGTTATTGTTTATTTCTTTGGTTGTTAAGTCGTTAAGCGACGTTAAAAGAGGTCTGGCACCCAACAAATTTCTTTTTTTTAACTTTAATAAATAAAGTCTATGTTGTCTCGAACATCATATGTAAGCTTTTTTGGAAATTGGAGATTTGTTAAGACCTCAAGTGGCTGGGGTAAACGATAGAATAGAGTTTCTCGTTTCAATTTTAGTTTAGTCGATTTGGCTTGGTAATTGATTTTTTTGTTTGTTATTTAAATTGATAAGAAATCCTATTCATCGCAACCTTGACAATATTGCTGAAACATTCGGTTCTGTTCGGGTACCAGCGTTGATCTAATGGCGATGGAAATTCGCAGCATTGCCAGGAGTAAGTTAATCGAGGAGAGGCAGGCGAGATGAAATGGGGAATTTACCGGAAGATGGACTCATACTATGACCAGGGTTAATCTTGACGACACAGAAAGGTAAGATATGAATAAGAAAGAAACCCGAATAGAATTCTTTTTTCTGTCAATAGGATGAAATCAACCGGCGTGAGATTTACCTCTTTTAGGTTAATTAACTGATAGAGACCTGGTGCTAAGTCAAGGGATCTATGGGTCTGGGTTGAGTCAACACTCCGCGATGTTGATCGCCTAAATCCTATCGTTCTGCAGAGTGTTCAATACTCCCACACGGGAATATATTGTTCATCAAATGATGCTTACATCACTCTTTAGAAGATGCTTCTTTATGTTGTCTAAATGCATTTGCAAAACCTCATAAAAACTAAATGATGAGACTTTAGGTTGTTTCCTTTTCTGACCAGGACTAGTTTCTGTTCTTTTCAGACCATAAACAACCTACTATCTCTTGAATATTCGTTCAAGGAGTTCTTTTATGATAAACCTCAATCTTCATTTTTTGAACCTCATTTGATATAGCTTGATTTACTGTTTTATATTCTTT
Organism: Ganaspis brasiliensis; assembly: GCA_037103525.1. Lineage (NCBI taxonomy): Eukaryota > Metazoa > Arthropoda > Insecta > Hymenoptera > Figitidae > Ganaspis > Ganaspis brasiliensis. The sequence goes on along the minus strand of JAZKLR010000074.1, from coordinate 77,025 downwards.
TTCCGTCGTTCTTAATTCCTCAAGCATGGAATTATTTTCACTTCATACAAATCATAAAAAATAGTATTCCCTAAGTGTCACAGATTTATTCTTTTACAGACCCAATCGGGATTAACCAGCCCAGAAATCGGTTGTTTAATTCTCAATTTCTTGGTAACAATTTTAGAAGGCAGACATCACGGGTCACTTTCCACTTCGACAATTAGGTCCTTATAACTTTTCCGTTGACTACGCTTGATTGCCTACATAAAGGTGTTACTCACAGCATACCACTCCTGTTTCAGCGAGGTGTCTCCCTATGAACGGGTATATCTCCCCTTCGCTGCAAGACACTCTCTACGTAAGCAGGCCAACTCTTCCTTCCACCAGTACGTCGAGTTCTTCCTAGAACCACCGCACCTACGTCGGGACATGGATGTACGAATCAACTTACCTTTTGGAATATCCCTTACTGTAAACCTTTAGACCATTATTTTTAACTCTAAATTTAGTTACAAAAACTCCAAAATAACTTGCAGCATCCTTGAAAGTATTTTGGAACATAATTCGTATGGAAAAAAATTCAAACATTTTCGTATAATACAACACATGAGAACAAATAAAAATTTTGAAATTCTTACAATTTTTATTTTGGTCGATGAATTGAAAACGTCATTTTGAATTCTGTAAAATGGAAAGGGTTGAAATAACTAATTATAATGATTTTATCAATCAATCGTCTTAGTTTCTATAATTTCCTTGACTCGGAGTCATAGTTTATTCAAATAACTTAATTATTCATAAATCGATTAATCAATCATAACTAGATTATTTTTAACCTAAAAAGAAAAAATACACTTCAATAATAAAAAAAAATTATGGAAACTTCTCCCAAGCGTTTATTTGGATAGAGAAGAAATGTGAAATTGGTAAATGTTTAACATCGTTTTTTCATGCATTTAAAGCAGTGTATAACATTCAATATCAAAATTGACGCGCAGGTAAAGATTATCACAAATTCAAACAAAAATTATCATTTTTTCTTTGGCAACTTCATGAGTTCATTTCATAAGCTGCTTTTATTTATAGAAACTTATATGGCTGATTGAACATTTACCACATGAATGTTAAATATTTCGAATATCTGTTAAGAATAATAAAAAATTTCCAAAAAGAATATTTCTTGTATATGAAGAATCAACACTGTTAAACTTGATTGCAGAAAAGTTTCTGTAAAAGCTTTTGTTATCGTTTATAAACAGATGAAAGCTATACGTCCAGAAAGTGTACTTCCTATTTTTGTTTCTCTTTCACCTCTTTGCATACATCACGTTGAAAAGAAACGATTCTCTCGACAGATCGCTTTTCCCAATCGAATTGAAGTTAGCGCAAGAAGAAAAAATGTTGTGTTCTCTCTCTCTCTCTTTCCCCTTTCGCCTCATCATCAAATGTACATCGTTCTTTTTCTTCTTTGCCTGCCAGTTGATCTTCCTTCCTCCCTCTCTCCTCTCATACAACTCTCTCGTATATTTCTCTCTTTCTGTTATGAAAGTGCTGCAAGTGGAGCGCACCGCGGTACATACAACAAAACTGAGACTTTTATTTATAACTGGCCGACTTAACGCGTAATAGAGAAGAAGATGTTGTCAGCAATCGTGTACGTTGTCATCGACGCGGTTTACATATTTTTTTCCTCTCATTTTTATCGTCACTCTTGCTCGATCGCTCTCCCCGGTCTCAGTTTTTCGCGCGAGAGTAGAAACTAGAAAGCGAACAACGTCCGCTGAGAGAAAAATCGTGAGTCAAGAAGATCCAGGTCCGATTCCCCGGGTCATGAACGCACGAGAATGCTGTTATTTTTGCAAAATAGACATGGGAGACTGTTAGAGGAATATCAATCTAATCAAAATTACCAAACTGGCAAATCAAATGTATATGCATTTAAAACCTCGTGTCGAAAAGGGGTTGAGTATTTGGATTATGGGGGAAAATTAGAAAAGTGAAAATACGCTACTTTAAAGAGATGGTCATTTGCAACATTTCAAGTTTCGATCCAATTTGTATATTTTTCTTTTTAACGCACGGATCGAATCGAATTTAAGAATCGATTAATCGGAAGGTAGAAATCAATTCACTGGTTATATTAGACTTCGATTTTCCAATCCCTGCTGCATTTATAGATAGGGTTGGAAAATTTCAAGATGGCGGAAATACATAGGTAGACCTAACCTTCTCTCACTTTATAGAAAAAAAGCGCATGAACTTTTCAAAGTTTCAATGACTCACAACTTTATTTATAGATTTAAAAAAACTTTCGCAGGTTACACATACCAGATTCCGAATTCCGGATTTCTATATTTCAGACTCCCTATTCCAAACTCCACATCCCAGATTCCACATTACATATTTCGCATTCAAGATTCAATAATGCAGATTCCACATCCCAAATATCTCATTCCAGATTCCACAACCCTAATTCCACATTTTTTAAGATTTTACATCACAGATTCTAGATTCCATGTCCCCGATTATATACAACAAAGATTCTAGACTCCACATCCTGGATGTTATTATTTATTACATACGTAAATTTGAATTTGAATTATATATTTATTCATTATATATAGATACACAAAAAAAAATTTTGTCCGAATCATTACACCACTGTACTCCTACATATTTTTCTCCGCTGAACACTGAGAGAAAACTTTTCTTGTGCCAATGCAAAAATGCATTGGATCAAGTATAAATTATGCTTATAATCAATCCTAGCATAAAATATTATAGACTCAAGAATTTGAGGTTATGTTAAACTGTTTTGCGCATGACAGAAACAGACCAGAGTTTACGCCAAATATCTTATTCTTGGAACAAGCGTAAAAATGATTTCTTTCAATGCAATCAATGTAAACATAACTTTATTCTTGTAAAAAGAAATATTTTCTCTCAGTAAATCCAAATCAAGTCAGAATTGCTAGACTGGCTGAAGTTTTTTAGATATGTTCAACAAATTTTCAAAAACACTAATTTAAACCAAAAAATTTTTTTGTCCGGGACACTAGTATATTTTTTTTCACTGTATTCGTATCCAAAGTCAAAATTAATACATTGGCTAAAATTTTTGAAATAATGTCCAAGAAATTGATTTTTCTCATGTTTTCAGCAGTTTTTTTTAAATAATCCCAAAAATTTTAGCCAAATTGATCATGTTCTGACTTAGGATTTGGATTCAACTGTGGAAAATATGTAAAAAAAATCTAGCATAGTGTCCCGGTGAAAAAAAAATATTTTTGGGTTGTAATTGGTGTTTTTGTGAGTTTACTTTTTGAGCTTATATTTTAACAATTTTAGCCAATCTGGCAATTATGACTTTTGATTCGGATTTAGCGGGAAAAATGCATAAAATTACACTAGTGCAGTGTCCCGGGTAAAAAAATTTTTTTTTTTTAATTGGTGTTTTTGAACATTTTTTTAGATTGACTTAAAAAATTTAACCAATCTAGCAATTCTGACTGCGAATACAGATTCATCGGAGAAAAATATTTAAAAATATATACTAGTGTAGTGTCTCGAACAGAGAAATTTTTTTTTAAATTATTTATAAGGTACTTATTAGGTCTTATTTTGAAAAATTGTAAGCGGTTTATTAATCAAAATTTTCATTTTATGAAAACTTTCTGCCTACGTTTCGAACTGGTACCAGATCTTCTTCAGAGCTACAAAAAAATTTTAATAATTATACACTAATAAACTAATTGTAACTAATTGTAAAAGCGAAATTTTTTTGCTTCCTGAAGAAGGAAGCTTTGTATTCCTTCAAATTATAAAATAAAAATTATCATGCTTCAAGTTCAAATGAACTTTCCTCTATAGAATTCTGTTGTTTTAATTTTTGATCAAATGATCGTATGTATGTGTGTTTGGATGTACTTTTTCTTGCGAACAAATAACATGTCGATTGATATATTTTGCACTTAACATATACTGCTAACATTTATTTTTTAATTTTTTGAATTTCATTTAAGATTTGTATCAAAAAATGACATTCTTTATTTTAAGAAAAGTTGTTTACCTGTACAAAGTTAACATTTTTCCAAAATTTTATGATATTAAATTATTTATGCAAATTACTTTCAAAATATTTATACATATCAGAATTATCTAAAAAAAAATTCTAAAAACTAATGAAAGAAACTAGAATTATTTCATCAGAAACATTATTTTAATTTAAATTAAACAGCTTTAAAAGGTTTATGAAAATTAAATGATTTTTCAAATATACGAGTAATTAAAATTGAATCCAAAGCAGGTTTTGAATAAATATTATACATTGTATGTTTAATAATGTCGATTGATATATTTTGCACTTAACATATACTGCTAACATTTATTTTTTAATTTTTTGAATTTCATTTAAGATTTGTATCAAAAAATGACATTCATTATTTTAAGAAAAGTTGTTTACCTGTACAAAGTTAACATTTTTCCAAAATTTTATGATATTAAATTATTTATGCAAATTACTTTCAAAATATTTATACATATCAGAATTATCTAAAAAAAATTCTAAAAACTAATGAAAGAAACCAGAATTATTTCATCAGAAACATTATTTTAATTTAAATTAAACAGCTTTAAAAGGTTTATGAAAATTAAATGATTTTTCAAATATACGAGTAATTAAAATTGAATCCAAAGCAGGTTTTGAATAAATATTATACATTGTATGTTTAATAATATTTTCATTAATTTTTTCAAATTTAATTAATCTATATGAAGTTTTTATTTTCAAATACTTCCATATAATATCTGAATCAGTTAAAAATAAGTAATTATTAGTAAAATCGTGGCTGACTTTTTATATCAGCAATTAGTGAAAAATAATGAACTATTAGTCAAATATGATTAATTATTAGCAAACAAGTAACTAAGAAATAATTAACCCTCCCCCATTAGGGTGGATTGTTATTTGCAACCAAGTGCAACATAGGGGGGTGGGGTTTAAAAACCCCGAAAATTGGTGGAACGTCCTTTATGGATGACCCCTAAAGTAGTTTTTATGAGCTTTTGTTTTCCTCATTTGCCATCATTGGTAAAAGCAACCTTCGTCCGCAAGTTTTCTCAATAAACAATCAATATTGTGACACCAAACTTTGTAGAATTACTTAAAATATTATTAGAAAATAATCGCTGATTTTTGAAAATTTATAAAATGAGTTCTAAAGAAAGTTTCAAACACGTTTGGGTCAGACAAAATTTCCTAATTTATTTTATTTCAAGTATTTATACAAAGTTTGTTGTTCAAATATTTGTTATTTTTCGAGGAAATTTACGGACAAATGTTGCCTGCATCAGTGACGTCATTATCCATCACATGATCTTAAGGTAGTTGTTTCCAAAATCGTAAGCATAGAGAAAATAAAATTTTCAGCAAAAAAAGTTTAATGTTTAATACGTATTTCTATAAAATATTAAATAAATATTTATCTTCTGAGATATAGTTATTCGAGAATCACTATTTTTATACAGATATAGATTAAAAGACACTTTTGTAATTACAATTTTTTTAATATCCAATAGATGAATCATACGGATTAAGGCGTTACATGGGTTTTAAAGCTTCAAAAAATCAATCTTTAAAAAATTTTTTTATTTAATAGTATAACATGCCAAGAATATTTTCCCTAAGTTTTAAGTTAATCTGATTAAAACTCTAGGTGAGAGAGAGAAAGAAAATATTGTACTTATATGTGATAAAAGGGCTCAATAAATTAATTCGTTTGTTACATAAAAAAAATTATTAAAAAAGTGGTTTTTTTTGGCCTTTAAAACCCATGTAACCCCTTAAGTTGAAAATTTAGATTTAAATATTTAAAAGTTTGCAGATTACATAAATTTTAATTCTAACTCATTTAACCGCGATAAAAGAGTATAATTAAATAAATAATTCAAATTAAATTCAAGTATCATTTCTGTTTTATTGAAAATTCATACTTATGCAACATCGCTTTTTCGAAGCTTCAGAAAAACATATATTTAAAATATATTCATACATGTCGACGGTTGTTACAAAAAAAAAACACTTTTATCGAAAATTTGTGCGAAAACTAAAATTCCTGATATCCTGATATTTTAACATATAAACGATCTTTTATGTAAAAAATAAACTTATTATATTTATTTTTTATAATATATAGATATAGGATATATATTTATAAATTTATATTTATATTGTATATATTTTCAAAATAAATGTTATAACTCGAGAAAGGTCAACATAATTTTCGTTAAATACATCAAATGAAAATGGTGATTTTAGTTACATTTTGAATGACACTGTTTTTGTCGACCTAAAGCTCAACTGTATTAACCTTCGTAACACCTGTCGAATATATTTACTTATTTTAATTTACTCATTGGCTAAAGTTACTAGTAACCTATCTTTTTTTTATAATTAGTCTTTATTTTTTTTAATATAGGGTACAATACTTTCTTTTTTATAAAATATTCTTTGTAAGTTTAAAAAAATTAAATCTGAATCCTTTAATTAAAGGATTCATTTTTAATTTCCTTTTTTAACCTTTTTGTTTTGCCTTTGTAAGCATTTATAAGTAAATACCTAGATCAAATTTAAATAACTTTTTTAATAGTTGTCGATTCTTTAGTAACAATTGACAGAAAAATTTTACATTAAATATTTTGTTTATTTGTTTAAACAATTTAAATTGTTTAAAACCATTTTTCATTCAATTCTCCTAGAAGTATTTCGTTTTTTGTTTTCTGCATTGAGGGCATGTGAAGGAGTATAACGACACTGGTTTAAGCAAAATTTGTCCTTAAACTTTCTACTAAAAATAATAAATATTTTGACTAAAAACTTTGTACAATTACTTAAAATATCATCAACATGGTCTGTCCGACCCAAACTAGTTTGAATTTTGGCTGAAAATTAATTTTTTAAAATTTCAAAAAATTAGCGAAATAAAAAAAAAGGCAAAATTCAAACAAGTTTGGGTCAGACAGGCCATCTTGATGATATTTTAAGTAATTGTATAAAGTTTGGTGTTAAAATATTTATTATTTTAGGAGAAAGTTTACGGACAAGTTTTGCCTAAACCAGTGACGTCATACTCTATCACATGCCCTTTAAAAAATATCACGAATTAATCGTGATTTAAATAACTCTATGAGTTATTTTGACCCTTAATTAATTGATGCAACAACGCCAGTTCAAAGAAGTCAACCAGAAGTTGGTGGAGAGAATTTTCAAGGGAGAAAAGAATCTTCGGTTGGTGTACAAGGACAATATTCCAGTCATAATTTTAGTTTCTCAGAAATAAATAAACATAAATTAAAACTGTACTATCAAAATATTCGAGGTATGAACACTAAATTTAACTACATAATTACTCTCTAAATCTGAATTAGTGGTTTTCTACTAATGAATTAGCGAAAAGTGAGCTACTATTAAAATAGTAAGAATTTGACTAATTTTTAGTAGAAAACTACTAAGAATTAGTAGAAAACTACTAATCTTGTAGTAGAAAACTACTAATTAAATTAGTAAAAAAATCTACTTTTTTGAAAATTAAAGTTTCACTATTTCAATTAGTAGTTTTCTACTAAGAATTAGTAATTTTCTACTAACAATTAGTAGTTTTCTACTATATTAATTAGAGAAAAATGAGCCATGAATATGACTAATTCATAGTAGAAAACTACTAATTCTTAGTAGAAAACTACTAATTCAGATTTAGAGAGTAAATCTGGCGATATTTATAATTTTGATATAATTGTATTTACTGAGACTTGGTAAAAAAATAACGTTTTATCTTCAGAGTTTTTTGATACAAATTTATTTTCTGTATTCAGAAATGATCGTGATGACAGACCAGTTGGAGGAATACTTGTTGCTATTAATAGTTCATTTTCTTATATTTCCATAAACTTTGATCAAATATTGACATTTAATAGATTTAATTTACTTGGTATCAAGATGTCTATTAATAACGTTATTATTGTCATTATTGCTATTTACATTCCTCCGGCACTGTCAGCTGATTATTTTGATGAGCTTTTAAGCTCTTTATTAAGTATTCAGGAGATCTTGTCCAATAAAACAATTATTGTAGAAGACTTTAATCTTCCTAATTACAAATCATTTTGTGATAACAATAATACTTTCATCAATAATAAAATATTGCTTTTAAATTCTTTTCTTCAGTCACTAGAACTTAAGCAAGTAAATTCGTCGTTATAATTGGAAGCTTTGTAATTGGAACTTGCTATATTTACTATTATTTGATATTGACTGGATGATGTTAAATGACTATGTTGATGCTAACGAGGCTTGTAATGTTTTATATTAAATTTTGAACGCCTAAATTTCCAAATTTATTCCTGAATTCTTAAATAGGAAAAATGATCGATACCCAATTTGGTTTACCAAAGACATTATTAATGATATTCGATTAAAGGATAAATATAGAGATAAGTTTAAAAAAAGTGGAAGTATATATCATAATGATTTTTTAACTTACTTCGTAATGATATTAAAAAGCGTATTAGCATTGCTTTTGCAAATTATACTAATCTCGTGGAGAATAGTATCTCCTCGACTCCGTCAGTATTTTGGAATCATATTTATCGTCTGAAGCGTGAGTCTAGAATTCCAGGAATTATGAGATTAGGTGGTATTGAATTCAATTCTCCGATTACTATCGTGAATGCGTTTGCGGAATACTTCGACGGTGTACACTGAGAAAAATTTTGGGTAAAAATTCCTGTGCTGTTCACTATAAAAGCATCATAATTCACAGTGCCCGAAATTTTACCGTGCTGTCTTACAATTTTTACCGGATTTCCCACAATTTTTACCGGTAAAATTTCGGAGACTGTCAATTATGACGCTATTATAGTGAACAGCACAGGAATTTTTACCAAAATTTTTTCTCAGTGTATACGCTAAAAACGCTACTAATTTATTGGTTACTGATCCAAGTAAAAATCAAATTAATTGTTCGGGAGAAGATTTGTTAGTTGATGTATCGGATGTGCTTAGGGCTATTGCTAAACTATCATCTAAAAAAACTTCTGGTCCTGATCGTATACCATCTTTTGCTGTTAAGAAATTAGCTCAAGTTTTAATAGAACCTCTCACAATTATTTTTAATCAAGCCTTAAGAAACGGTATTTTTCCGAATGTTTAGAAGGGGACTGAAGTATGTCCAGTTTTTAAAAGAGGCGATAAGTTTGATGTGGAAAACTATCGACCTATATCTATTATTAATAATTTTTCCAAGGTCTTTGAAATGTGCATCTACAAAATCATTCTCAATAAGGTTTCGAGTGATCTTTCAATATATCAGCATGGATTTATTTTAAAAAGATCAACATTAACTGACTTGTTAGTTTGTACACAGCACATTTACTGTTTATTAAATGATTATCCACAAGTAGATGTTATCTATACTGATCTAACTAAAGCTTTTGATAAAGTTGATCATAAGCTGCTCATAGGTAAGCTCCATTCTTTTGCTCTTCCTGATAATATAATTCAGTTAATTAGATCTTATCTACACAATAGACTTACCTTTGTACAATATAGTGGATATTTCTCTTCTTCATTTGTACCTTTGTCGGGAGTTCCTTAAGGGTCTAACTTGGGGCCATTGCTTTTTACCATCTACATGAACGATGTCTCTCTTTTCTTAAGTTGATACCATCTTCTTTATGATGATGATGTTAAGCTCTGCCTGCCAATTTCTAATCTTACATCATGTAACATACTTCAACAAAATCTTGATATTTTTAACCATTGGTGTAAAAATAACAAGTTAAATACAGTAGAACCTCGATAACTCGAACCTCGTTAAGTCGAATTCCTCAGTAAGTCGAAAAAAATAGCATTCCCCTCCCGTTGAAGCCTTAAATACTCAATATCTCGAATTATTTTCAATTTTTAACTCGAAGAAAACATCATTACCCTTGAGGTACTAATAGTGCATTTTTATACTCTATAACTCGAAGTTCGAAAAGCTGACTCTGTAAGTCGAATTTTCTTTACAAGAATAGATTTTTTTAAAATTTTTTTTTTGTTATTATATTTTTATTAAGTTTATTTTTCTAACTTAAATTATTATTAATTCGACATTTAAGTCGATTTATATCTCGAAATCCTCGTTAAGTTGAAAACTCATTAACTCGAAGTTTTTAGCGTTCCCCTTGAAATTCGAGTTATCGAGGTTCTACTGTAGTAAATGTAAAGTTATGACATTTGTAAGAGGGACATCTTCAATTTCTTATCAGTATTTCCTTGAGGGCCATGTGATAGAAAGGGTGAACAAAATTAGGGAACTTGGAATTACTTTTTCTCCTAGCTTATCTTTTAAAGATCATGTTAGTGATATAGTAGATAGTGCAAGTAAAACTTTTGGATTTCTAAAAAGATCTTGTAGACAATTTTAAAGGATTTCAACTCTAAAAGTTCTCTTCCAAACATTTGTGATATCAAAATTATCATATGCGTCAGTTGTCTGGAGCCCACATTTTCAAAAGTATTCTGATGCAATTGAAAATTGTCAAAAACAATATTTTTAAAATTTTTGGCGTGGAGAGAAGACAAAGTTTATCCTCCTAGAGGAATGAAATTTAAAGTTTTACAATATAGATTTGGTATGTGGTCACTAGAGGACAAGCGTAAATTATATCATATTTTATTTCTATTTAAAATTATTAGAGGATTAGTGGATTGTCCTTTTATTTACCAAATGATACCAACTAATAGCCCTAAATACGCTACACGTAGTAATGCTCCATTTTATATTCCGTCTGATCCTAATGACCGTTCTCCATTATATCGTATGTGTTCATATATTAATGATATGTTTCTCAAGCCCGATAATGTTGATTTAGACTTATTTAGCATATGTCTTTGAGTGAATTTACTTTGGCAACGCACAAATTTATTAAGCAAGCTTCGTAAATTACATGACGTTTATTATAAATTGTGTTAAAAGCAGTTTGCTTTCAGTGCTTTATAATTTTCTATTTTTTGTAGATCTGTAATTAGTTTATACTGTTGGGCTTAATTATTTTCAAATAAATAAATAAATAAAAATAAAAAAATTGACAGTTAAATTTCATTGATTCATTTTTAGAGAAAATACACACTAATAAAAATCTGTGGCATATTTATTACCGTTAATCAGTGAAATTTCGCTTAGATTAAGAAAGTTGACATTTTCAAGAACAAATGATCATTTATTTTAAAGTAATTAAATTAGTTAATTTTTGGTAATTAAATAAATTTACACCATTTTAAAGAACTTTAAAGTAATATATAGAATAGCGGATGAATTTTTATAAAATTATTGGCTTTTCTACAACTAGTTATCTTGATTTTGTTTGAGCTGACAATTATAAATTTAATGTCAGAATTCCAAAATTTAGAATGATTCAGGAACATTTAACTGATTACCAGTAAAATTTCAATAACCGCAAAAATGTATGAAAATTCATTCGTCATACTAGTTCGCACTTGGAATTTGTAAAAACTGACTTCAGATTCGTAATCAGCTACTCCGAAAAGCCCCAAGTAACAAAGACCAAATGAATTAAGGGCATGTGATAAATTATGACGTCAATGTTGTACGCAAAATTGTCCGTAAACTTTTTTCCAACATACTAAATATATTTTGTCACGAAACTTGGTGGCTTTTCCTGAAATATCATTAAAAAGGTTTGTTGCGCCCAAGTTTGTTTGGATTTTGCTTTAAAATTTTTTTTTTTTAATTTTTCAAATATCAGCGAATTTCTGTAAAAATTAATTTTATAGCAAAACTCAAAGAAGCCTGGGTCAGAGAGACCTTCCTAATAATATTTTAAGCAATTCCTCAAAGTTTAGTGTCAAAATATTTAGTATTTTAAAAGAAAGTTTACGGACAAATTTTACTTATACCTGTGATGTAATACTCCATCTCATGCCCTTAAGGCAAAATTTAAACAAACTTGGATCAGAGATACCTTTTTACTGATATTGGAAGTAATTCCAAAAAATTTGGTGTCAAAATATAAATTATTTTAAGAGAAACTTTACGGACAAATTTTACCTATAATACCTGTGACGTCATCCTCCAACACATGCCCTTAAACGAATTATTAATAACATACGCTGTAAAAACTGCTGTATTGATTTAGGTCACTTTTGTCTTCACTTTAAAGAAAGGCATTTTAGATGTCTTCGTTTAAGACACTATTTTTACAATTGTTTTAACAAATTTTATTACTTATTATCAAATTTTTATTAAAAAGAGCTACAGAGATGCAACTTTTTTCAATTTTGCAAATTTTATAGGCTTATATAAGCAAGTATTAGCAACAAAATGAGAGAATAAATGTTAACAGTTGTTTAAACAATTTCAGAATGTTTATTTCTATCTTTTCATTGAATAAAGCTAGAAAGACCAAAAAGTGTCAATCAATTTATAAACGAGGATTCAATGAAGTTCTTTTTACGTTTTAAAATTTAAACTTCTTTTCTTGAGGAACATCCCTCACTATGTCATCAGAATGTCAATTGTTACGCTTGTATAAAATATGTAAATAGACTAAAATTAATTAGTGACAATGCAGAGCGAAACGTTAAATTATTTTCTAATTTTAACAAACTAATAATAAGAGATAAGGATCAAAAGCAAAATATACCGGAAACAGTTTCCGAATTGTAACAAAAAAAAAATTTTCCGAAAAAATAATGTGATAACCAACACATGTATTTATCATATTAAAAAAATAAATATTCTAAAGTCTTTTACTTAATTATAATGATGTCTTACAGTTATTCCTACCTCTCAACAAAAGAAAACTTGAAAATCTTAAAGAAAGTTGCAACTCTAGTCCTATTTCATAAAAAGTTAATAATAAACTATAAAATTTGTTTAAACAATTGTTAACATTTCTTTTCTCATTTTGTTGCTAATACTTGCTTTTATAAGCCTATAAAAGTTGCAAAATTGAAAAAAAGTTGCATCTATGTAGCTCTTTTTAATAAAAAATTGATAATAAACAATATAATTTGTTAAAAAAATTGTAAAAATTATTTTTAGTTTTTTGTTAGTACATGTCTTCACTGTCCTCGAAAAATTGCAAAATTAAGAAAAATTTGCAACTCTGTAGCTCAATTTGTGCAAATCTTAAAAATAAACAATATAATTTGTTTAAACAATTGTTAAAATTATTATTTTAACTTTTTTGTTCGTGTGTTTGGCTCCAATGGCCTCGATAAGTTACAAAATTAAGAAAAAGTTGCAACTCTCTAGCTCAATTGGATAAAAAGTTGTAAATAAATAATAATAATTTGTTTAAACAAATTAGCAATTACATGGAATAATGATTAAAAATCAATATTTATGTTATTTATTCAAAATATAGGAAAAAAACTCTCATAAAAATAGTAAAAAATATTTTTTAATGATTTTTTCATAATTTTGTCATTTATGGGGTTTTTTGGGGGCCCTATAAAAAATAGTTAATATTAAAAAATTGTTAAATAAACAATTTTTCATTGTTGTTTGAAGTCTCCTGAAGAGAAATAGAGTTGGGCAATTAAAAAATATTAATTTTCAAGGGTTCTATACCATTTCTACAAAAAAGTCTTTTTTTCCCATGCATTTTGCATACAAAACTTTGAGCGCTTTGAGCCCAATCTAAATATTAAAAAATATAAATTAAAAGAATAGGGAGATTTTTTTCGATATAGAACAATCCTATGGGGTGAGAGCATTAAAAATAAAAATATCGTATCGTCTCTTGATGTCGTGAAGCTCTAAATTTTAATACCAAGCAACTGTTATCTGTCTTACGTTTAATTAATTGATTTCAATCTTTGAGTAAAATCTATTGACTTTTACGAGATATTTTGAAAAAACTCCAAAAATCAAATTATTTTTGTGGCTGTCCACAGTGGGCTAGAAGGCAATCAAAAACGGCAAAACTACAAATTTAATTATTAAATCTAGCTGAGAACGCGTACTCGAAGGTTTTTGGGGTCGCTAATTTCAAATCCGGCATCAGATTTTTTAAATTTAAAATGGCGAATCCAATATGGCGGACCGTTTTTGTAAAAATTTTAGTATTTTCATTTAATTTGGTATCTAAAGTCTTTTAGGGTCCCTTATCACAAATTTTTAGTCCAAAATTCAAAATAGCGGATAAATTTTGAAAAAATTATAGGATAATTATATAAATTGGTATTTAGGGTATTTAATGATCCAATAAGGCATATGGAAAAATTTTAATTTCATTACATGTCAACAAGGATCCATCCATTCTTATAACTTTTTTAGATTGTTCATTATAAATTTTATTTCAGATTTTTTAAATTTAAAATTGTTATATTTTTAATGTAAAATTTTAGAAGCAAATGCATTTTAAATCAAATTTATTCTATATTTCAAGAATTCATTTATGTAAATAAAATTTTTTAGCAGGAAATGAGAATTCTATTGTTAATTTATTTAATTTCAAATCATTTATGTCGAATATTTCCACTAAAAATTATTTATAATAAAAAAATATAATTTTTAAAAAAAGTTTTATGTTATTAACCTAGAAAATGTCAATAATTGAGCAAAAAATCGACATGATATGTATAATTTTTTACTCCCTAGGTCAGGTCCGCAGCATTCCGTAGAAATAAGTCTGAACTGATTTTGAATCTTTATAACACTCTTATTACAAAATTTAAAAAAGTCTGGGTTTTCCAGCGATCATAACTATTTTTATACTTTTTATTATATTGTATAATTAAAATGATTACTTGAAACACATACTTTTAACTTTCTTATTGATATACAATAAAAACAATTTTTAATTGTTATTCTATAAAAATAAAAATATACACTTTACAGATATTATTTTCCATTAAACAGTTTTTAAATTTTTCAACTCAGATAAAAAATATTAAATTGAAACCAATTCAATATTTCGTTGTAAAAAATCGTTGCAATTGTTATTTAAAAAAGGTTACCCTTAGCGAAAATTTGTGTCATATAAAAACAACAGAACATGATGTTAATTATGTAAGGTTTTTTCGCGACTACACGTAAAAAACAAAAGGTTAACAACACATTCGCATTAGAAAAATATACACAAAAATCTACAACTCCCTGAAATTGTACGTTGTCACAACATACATTTCTTGAATAATGTTTAATGTCAAAACTTACAAAAAATACAAACTATATCATTCTAAACCTGAAAACGTTGACATTAACAAAAACAATTTTAAGAATATTGTATTTTTAAACGTGATTGTTTTTATGAAAATAAATTTGTAAAATAGTTTTAGATACAGAAAGTTATATAATTTTTTTTTTTTGGTACTATTTGACATTAGGCATACAGATTTTGATTAATATCTTCAAATCAATAGAAACTGACAGGTGTATTATAAAATTTTAAATACAATATTTTTAAAACTTTTTACTTTTTCAATGTTTATATTATTTCGGGATCTTGTAAAAAGTATGGGAAGTTACAGATATAATCAAATGAAAATGTATTTCATTATATTTTTTTAAAACTGTTAAAAGACGTTTTGATTTATTCGAAGGTTTCGTAAATTTTACTTGTAATTTCAAATCAAATATATTGATTAAAATACAACCTGAAGTTGACATTAAAATAAAATCACTAAATTAAAAAAAAAATCGAAAGCATAAATTCTTTTTTAAATTCTCTAAAAATCATGCCAATTTTTAGTAAATTAAGTATTAATATAATTAAATTACTGATTAAAATTTGGCGGATTCATTTTTCTTCGTTTCCTAGGGTTAATTTTAAATGTGATAGACTGTTTTAAATATATACTGACTTGAATTCAACAAATATTCGTCATTTTTATGATAATTTCAAGTTGCATTTTAATCAATATATCTTATTTGAAATTAACCTTTACAGAAAACTTTTTAAATTTTAAAATTAATCAACAAGTATTTAAGGTATTTTGATAGAATATAATGAAATTTTCATTTGATTATATTTGGAAATCCTCAAGATTTTACAAGATCCCATAATAATATAAAAATTGAAAAAGTGCAAAATTTTAAATATATATATATATTGTATTTAAAATTTTAGAACCTGTCAGTTTCTATTGATTTAAAGATATTATTTAAAATCTGTATGACTATATAATGTCAAACAGTACCAAAAATAAAAATTATATAGTTTTCTATACCTAAAACTGTGAATACAAAAATTTATTTCCATAAAAATGTATCACTTTTAAAAATGCAATGTTCTTAAAATTGATCATTTTTTCTCGAATTTCGTAAACATTTTTCTGTTTGATTTGAATTAGAATTTATATAAATTATAGATAATTTAAAATGAGAAATTATTACATTAGAGTTTAAAAGTTATATTTAGAAATGTCAAAAATTGGTGGTTTTACACTGCTCCAAAAATATTGTATTCTAAATTTGAAAATGCACCTGCCGCAATGTTTGCTGATTTAAAAAATTCAAAAATTGTGTATGGCGGGTTCCATTTCAAATCAGGCAGGATGTCCACTTGTCATCACAGAATGTGATGAGGATGAAATATGTTGATTTTGAATGGAAATTAAGTGACACGTATTTTTGCGAATTGCGAAAAAAAATTTTTCCTTGAAGTTATGAGCATTTGAATTTTGAAGACTTTTCAGAAAAAAAACTCAATTTTTTTCTTTAAATGTTCATATTTCTTGATCTAATTAAGATATTTAGGTTTTCTTTTCAGATTCTGATAGGGTTTTTCAATCTCTTCCATTATCCAAAAGAAAAAATTTAAAAACATTAAAAATTGACAAACTGACAATGGTTTTTTAAAAATATTAAAAAGTCGATTATCTCGGAAAACCCACACTTATATTTTTTTCTGATTTTTTTTTAATTTGTCTTATTATAAGGAATATATACTGTGAAAATTACATTCGCTAAACAATTTTTATAATAACTAAAAATTAAAAAAAAAATTTTTTTTAAACGATTGTAAAATCTGTTTGAAAGAAAATTTTTCTCAAATTGAGAACCATTATAGAATTATTGTAATATTATGAATTTATTTCCATAATATTATGAATTTATCACTCAGTTAATAATATCTTTTCAATAATTATAGAATTATATTTACCTAAAACATTTTATATTTCGCTTACTTTTTCAACTATGATGTAAAGAATTGCATTTTTTCACAAGTCTTTAGAAATCCAGTCGTGTTTAACAATTTTGGCCATATAACAAGTAGTTCTTGTCGGTAATCTTGTACCTGGGTGAGACCAGCCCTAAAAAATCAAAGTTGTCCCCTAGTTCTTCGATTTCGATGAAACTTGGTAAAATAGTAGATGAATATATGCGGATGAAAAGTCTAAAAGCAATTTTTAAAAATTTTGAAAATTTTTGGATTTACGAGGATTCAAAAAACTTTTTAAAAATTTTGAATAAGCTGTATCTCCGAGAAAAATTAATGAAATTTGATGATATTTACAGGGTCTACTTACATTTTACTAACATTTCAGAAAAAATTTTGACCAAAAAAAAAATTTTTTTTAAGCGAAAAAATTGAAAAATAATTTTTAAATAAATTTATCATTGTGAAGTACTATTTTTTTTTCTTTCTAATACCGATATTTCCATTCTTGAGGATTTCATGAGTATTTTGAAAAAAAAAAATCTTTGGAGGGTCTGAAACTTTCGGAGATATTGAATTTTTTGTTCTTGCGCGCAGCCGCGCATGGCGCATACGGGCGACGCCGCTGCAAGCAAACAAATATTCAAAATTACCCGTAGCCTGCAATTCTTAACCGAATTAAATTTTTGGTTTTGGAAATTGATCAGGAATACATTTCTGAAGAAACTATTTTTATTGTTTTTATAATTATTTACGAATTTACATTTATAAATAAACAAACAAGCAGAAGATATTTACACAATTTTTAGAATTCAGTGTTTTTTAGGATTATTGGCTATAAAAGAAATTTATTTATCTTATCAAAATTATTGAAATTAACCTTTTGAAAGAAGCAATATTCTATCAACATTATTATATATTGTTATTAACAATTATTTTAAACAATTTTTCATTATAACTAGATTTTTAACAAACCTCTTTTTAAAAAATATATACATATTTTTATTCGTTTTAGAATAAAAGTATTTTGTAATTTTTGTTGTCTTTAACAACATTTTGTTTTAAATATCTGCTTTAGAGTGATTGAAACACAATATTTTTATGTTGTTATATAAATTCTGTTATTAAAACTTTTGATCAACAAGTTATGAAATAACTTTTTTAAACGTGATATTTCTTATTGAATGTTTAGGGTTTTGCTTTCTCTTGCATTTGAATACGTTTTGCATTCAATGTCTCTTTGATTGAGAGGTTTAAAACAATGAAAACTTCTTGTTCCAATCAATTTTTTGGCTTTTGAAATACGGTTTCCTAAAAGTTTTCGATTTTCCTCATGTTCAAGTTTAGTGCAGAACAAAGGAGTGATATTTTCCAGTCCGGTTAAGGCCCATTCATAAAAATCTTTAGCCGTTAGTATAGATTTATTAACATTTTGAAGACTTGCACGAGTAGCTAGTCTTTTTGCTGTACCTCCAATTCCATCACAGGGTCCTTTCCCGTGTGAAGTAGCGTAAAAATGCCACTCAGCGTGCACTTTAAAATCAGAAAAATGATGGGCAAGGTTAATAAAATTATACCTATTTTTGTATTGCGCTGCAGCTCCATCAGTAAAATAAACAATTCTTTCAATAATATGCCTTCTTTTCAAATCATTGATTAATTTCTTAATAAACAAGTTTACCGCATTTGCATCATGGCTAAGATCCTCAGAAACTATTACAAAATTTTCATGTTTAAGTTCACCTAATTCATTTATGAAATAAACGACGAAAGGATGTAAAGTAATTTGGTCTTTGGACCAATATTGACTCTGAATTGCATCCTGAATCACTACTGCGTAGTTTTCAGAAAAATCGCCTAACACCAAAAATTCTCCAGGTCTCAGAGACTTTTGTAAATTGGAAAGATACTTACTTTGCTCGTTAGCAATAAAGTCATGTTTCAGAAGAATTTCTAAGTGCATTAAAAATTTTTCAATGAAATCATCTACTTTATAAACGCAATTGAGTAACTCGGTTCTATCAGTAGATACCCAACTTCTGTACGTTACTGTGTCTATACAATTACTGTCGAAGAGATTGATTAAAATATCAATTAGTTTTTCCATGTCATTACATTTTTCACATTCGAGTAAGAAACATGAAGCTGAGGGAGGATTGCAAACCATTTTTTGAAGAATTGTCTTATACGAGCCTAGAAAGGAAGCTTCACTAACATTTTTTGTTAATTCTTCTAATTGAACGTCCAGAATCATCAATATTGCATTCTAATGAATCTTACAGACACAGACTTGATGTGTTCCATCAGTTCCTGCAAATACGCATTCCTTTGGACGCAATTCAGCAAACTTTGATGATCCTATCTTACAATGAGGATATTCTATCTTAAAAAGAGCATGAATTTCATTCAGATTTCCAAGTAATAATCGTTTTTGTACTAGAGTGCGAACACCATCTACTATACAAGAAACGTAATCCTTCTTTCCAGGCAAAACCCTACTGATTTCAATATTATAATAAAATAATTTAACCAAATCTACGGTTTCCTGAGGTAGAGTCACCGTTCCTTTTCGAGGATTTGGATATGCACCAATGCCTTTTTTTCGTGAAGTATAAAAGCATTACGAGCCAAAGTGTACGAAACTTCAAAACATTTTTCCAATTTCCGAGCACTCCAACTTTTTGGTGTCATAGTTAGAAGCCTTACAATCTCAGCTTTACTTTTTGTTTTCTTTGTCATCTCTTTGATTTCTTGAACAATTTCATGAATTTCATTTTCACTAGAATCATCATCTGCTAAGTCAAATACTTTTTTTAAAACTGCATTTAAAGCTGTCTTAATTTCTTCAATTTTTCTTTTTCGAGCTACATATGACCGGAAATCTTTCTTTTTCAAAATATGTGAAACACCCAAAAGCGTAAGAATTTCATTCAATTTTTTTAAACTCTCATCTTGTTCGATACTTTTTTCTGTATTATCAGTCTCTTCTATTTCGATTCTTTCGCTGTTAATATTTCCAACATCATCTATTGCAATATGTTCATGTGGAATTCTCTGAGCTGTTGACTGCTCTTTAATCACTTCCATCGAAGACATGGAAGAAGTATTTAGTTCCTCATTTTTTTGTTCTTCTACAGGAACGTTTTTACTTTTTTCATCTAGCCTACAAGTGTCACATATAAGACTTCCTTTTTTGAGTCCAAATTTTTCCTGCAGCAAAACAGTAACAGGGCGAATATTTCTTTCTGCAATTTTTTTTTCCCATGATTTCCCTTTTTAAAGGGATTGCAACAAAACTTAAAACCCATTATATTAGTTTTAATTACAACTATACTCAAGGTTAACCTTAATCTAAGGAACAATGAATAAAGAAAGAAAAAATACCTAGAGAATAAAGAAATTTATATAATTAAAAAAAAAACACGAAGCAAAATAAGTGAAATAAAATTTAAATAAGGAAGAACTGTAAAACAAATAATAATTTATTTAGATTAATAAAATAATAAACTGTCGCAACAACCTTAGCTCATAAACATCAAATACAATTACTGTGCAAGAGATATATTCCGAACGAAAGTTCACAGACAAATGAATGCAACGCAGTCCCCACTTTGGTACGTTTCTATCCCGCGCATGCGTAATTCAATCCAACCAGGGGCGGCGCAAGCAGTATGGAAAGTATGGGGTACTCAAGGGCGGCTCTATCGGGGAGCAATAGGGGCGATCGCACCCTCCACAACATAAAAATATTGTGTTTTAATCACTCTCAAGCAGATATTTAAAACAAAATGTTGTTACAGACAACAAAAATTACAAAATATACAAAATTATTGACGACTTTTTTGGCTATAAAAGATAAAAAATAACAATAATAAATTATTTATCAAAACACAATGTTTAGAATAAAAAAAATTTAATTATATTAAAAATAATAATAACAATTTTATATTTAATATACAACATTTGCCAAGAAAAAGTTGTCATAAACTTTTATTCTAAAACAAATAAAAATATGTATAAATTTTTTAAAAAGAGGTTTGTTAAAAATCTAGTTATAATGAAAAATTGTTTAAAATAATTGTTAATAACAATATATAATAATGTTGATAGAATATTGCTTCTTTCAAAAGGTTAATTTTAATAATTTTGATAAGATAAATAAATTTCTTTTATAGCCAATAATCCTAAAAAACACTGAATTCTAAAAATTGTGTAAATATCTTCTGCTTGTTTGTTTATTTATAAATGTAAATTCGTAAATAATTATAAAAACAATAAAAATAGTTTCTTCAGAAATGTATTCCTGATCAATTTCCAAAACCAAAAATTTAATTCGGTTAAGAATTGCAGGCTACGGGTAATTTTGAATATTTGTTTGCTTGCAGCGGCGTCGCCCGTATGCGCCATGCGCGGCTGCGCGCAAGAACAAAAAATTCAATATCTCCGAAAGTTTCAGACCCTCCAAAGATTTTTTTTTTCAAAATACTCATGAAATCCTCAGGAATGGAAATATCGGTATTAGAAAGAAAAAAAAATAGTACTTCACAATGATAAATTTATTTAAAAATTATTTTTCAATTTTTTCGCTTAAAAAAAATTTTTTTTTTGGTCAAAATTTTTTCTGAAATGTTAGTAAAATGTAAGTAGACCCTGTAAATATCATCAAATTTCATTAATTTTTCTCGGAGATACAGCTTATTCAAAATTTTTAAAAAGTTTTTTGAATCCTCGTAAATCCAAAAATTTTCAAAATTTTTAAAAATTGCTTTTAGACTTTTCATCCGCATATATTCATCTACTATTTTACCAAGTTTCATCGAAATCGAAGAACTAGGGGACAACTTTGATTTTTTAGGGCTGGTCTCACCCACCTTCATTGTCATTTTTTATTTTCTACCTGACATTTTTAAAATCGAGCGATTGGCTGAACCTCTTGCACTGTGGAAATTGAATTGGATAATAATTTTTGAATTAACTAGAAATTATAAAAAAAAAAATTCATTTTTTTTTTAAATAAATGTAAAATTTGATTGAAGCAAAAGTAAAATTGTATTTAAAGGCATGTGTTGGAGTATGATACCACTGCACTGTAAAAACATGGTGTCTTAAATTGGCCAAAAATGTCTTAAATTAAGATACTTTTGGTGTCTAAGACACGAAAAATGTCTTATTTTAAGACATTTTTGAACAATTTAAGACACTTGTTTTTGAAGTGTGATATTGGCCAAAATTGTCCGTAAACTTTCTTATAAAATAACAAATATTTTGAAGCCAAACGTTGTAAAATTACTTAAAATATCATTAAAATGGTCTGTCTGGCCCAAATTTGGTTGCATTTTGCTTTAAAATTAGCTTTTTAAAAAATTCTATGATTGTTGGAAATTTTTAAAACTTAATTTAAACAGATTTAAATTTAAATATATTTAGGTCAAGCAGATGTTCTTAATAGTATTTTAAGTAATTTGACAAAGTTTATTATAGGGGTAAATTTACTGACAAATTTGACCTATACTAGAGATGTCATTCTCCATCACATGATCTTAATTAAAATATTTCATATTTGGATTACTTTTTTAACTGTGATGAAAAAAATTGAGTTTGTTTTCGCTTGTTTTTAAAAATGGCAGGTAGAAAATAAAAAATGACAATGAAGGTACATGATCCCGACAGGAACTACTTGTTATATGGCCAGAACTGTTAAACACGTCTGGATTTCTATAGACTTGTGAAAAAAAACTTTATTCTTTACATCACAGTTGAAAAAGTAAGCAAAGTATAAAATATTTTAGGTAAATATAATTCTACTTTTCTTTAAAACAGATTTTATAATCGTTTAAAAAAAATTTTTTTTTTTAATTTTTAGTTATTATAAAAATTGTTTAGCGAATGTAATTTTCACAGTATATATTCCTTATAATAAGACAAAGTTAAAAAAAAAATTAGCAAAAAATATAAGTGTGGGTTTTACGAGATAATCGACTTTTTAATATTTTTAAAAAACCATTGTCAGTTTGTCAATTATTAATGTTTTTAAAATTTTCTTTTGGATAATGAAAGATATTGAAAAACCCTATTAGAATCTGTAAAGAAAACCTAAATATCCTAATTAGATCAAGAAATATGAACATTTAAAAAAAAAATTTAGTTTTTTTACTGAAAAGTCTTCAAAATTCAAATGCTCATAACTTCAAGGAAACATTTTTTTTCGCAATTCGCAAAAATACGTGTCACCTAATTTCTATTCAAAATTAACATATTTCATCCTCATCACATTCTGTGATCACAAGTGGACATCTTGCCTGATTTGAAATGGAACCCGCCGTATCTAATATCAAACACAACCAAAAATAAAAAAAAAATAATTTCCTATGCCCAAAAATGTGAATACACAAGTATTATTTTCATAAAAAATAATCACTTTTGAAAATATATTATTCTTACAATTTTCCACTTTTTTATGAATTTCGTAAAAAGTAGGGGAGTTGTAAATAATTAAATAAAGATTCCATTAATTTCACTGAGAAAAATAGATATTAGAGAATATTAACATTTAACATCTACATATTAAAACTTAGTATTTATATATTCAAACTTAATATCCAGATATTAAAATTAATATTTTTTAATATCTAGGATAGTAAGTTTTAATATCCATTTGTCTCAGTGTTACAACTAAAACTCTTTAAAAGGTGTTTTCATTTCAAATCATACAGGTCGAATATGTTCAAAATTCAAAATCATGTTTAACATGATTTTTATTGTTTTTTAGGGCAAATAATGAGACACGCATTTTTTTGTTTTGAGAAAAATAATTTTCGCAGAGTTACGAGCATTTGAAAGTTTTAGGACAAAGAATGATTTTTGAACGAAAACGCAAACAAATTTTTTTAAAATCACTCTAGTTTTTTCAAAAAACTATATTTTTTAATTTTGTTTTATGATTTTACTTATGTTTTAGGTGCTCTTTCTTAGCAATTTTGAAAATTTGAAAAATTTCGAAAATTAACAAAAATGGCGGCCATTTTTTGAAAAATCAAAAAACTCAAATTTCTCAAAAACGTAATTTTTTTTGTAGTTACTAGATAACAAAAAAAAAATTTTCCAATAGGTTTAATGTGCGCTAAAACACTGTGGAAGGCGCAGCAATTTTTTTTTGTGAAAATTATAAGTCATTATTTTGACTAATACAGCGGCATATATTATTCATATATTTTTTCTGTTTCTTGATTTTAGTAGCGTTTTATGTGCTCTTTCTTACCAATTTTGAAAATTTAAAAAATTTTGAAAATTAACAAAATGGCGGACATTTTTTGAAACATCAAAAAACTCAAATTTCTCAAAAACGTAATTTTATTTTTGAAATTCTTTTTGTAGTTACTACCCACACAGCACCAGAAATTCCCTGAATTTCCCCTGAATATTGGTCCACATTTCCCGAATATTCGAACCTAATATTCAGGGAAGTTTCGTGGAAGCATCAAAATGTCCGCCATAAAGAATATTGAACGCTAAATTTCCCTGAAAATGTATTTCTAATTTTCAGGAAATTTCCGCATCTAATATTCCTAGAATATTCAGGGAAAGTTAAAAAAAATTTCCAAAATTTTTTTGATCTGGTAATTGATAAAAATTGTATGTCATATTTGGCACCCGTAGGATTCTAGAACATTAAAAACTACTGCGCAGCCGTAAGTGTCACAGAAACCAAGTTCGACCATTGCGCATCATGTACAGAAGATTTACGAATACTGTGAATATTGAAGGGATATTAGATGCGGAAATTCCCTGAAAATTAGAAATACATTTTCAGGGAAATTTAGCGTCCAATATTCTTTATGGCGGACATTTTGATGCTTCCACGAAACTTCCCTGAATATTAGGTTCGAATATTCGGGAAATGTGGACCAATATTCAGGGGAAATTCAGGGAATTTCTGGTGCTGTGTGGGTAGATAACAAAAAAAATTTTTTCAATAGGTTTAATGTTCGCTAAACACTGTGAAAGGCTCAAGATTTTTTTTTTTTTTTTTTCTAATATACAAAAAGTCATTATTTTGGCTAATGCAAAGATATCTTTCAGTTGAAAAAATCACCTTGAATATTTTTTATTTGCTTTTTAAACAACTATTTTTTATTTAGAGAAATATAATTTTTAATTTCTTTTTCTGTCTAAGTAGTACATGAAAACAAATTTTAAAGAAATAAAAAATATTGTTTTTGAAAATAAAGCTTTTTTATTTTTGATAAATGGACATTTTAAAAATTTTTGAAATTCCTTAACCCATTAAGCCCCAAATGCACAGATTTTTTCGTCCAACTTCATTTTGGGGTCGCTGATTACGAATCTGAAGTCAGATTTCAAAAATTCAAAATGGCGGATCCAAGATGGCGGACGAATTTTTGAAAAGTGATCGGGTTTGCTTGAAACTCGTTACTCGGGGGTTTTTGGGGTCGCTGAATTCGAATATGTTATTACATTTTTAAAATTCAAAATGGCGGATCCAATATGGCGGACGAATTTTTTGGAAAGTGATCGGATTCCCTTGAAACTCGTTACTCGGGAGTTTTTGGGGTCTCTGAATTCAAACATGTTATTACATTTTTAAAATTCAAAATGGCGGATCCAATATGGCCGATGATTTTTTTAGAAAGTGATCGGATTCGCTTGAAACTCCTTACTGCGGGGTTTTTGGAGTCACTGAATTCGAATATGTTATTAAAATCTTAAAATTCAAATTGGCGGACTCAAAATATCGGATAATTATTTAAAATCAACAAATTATTCTATGAATGCTTACATGGGAGTTTTTGGAGCCTCTGAATTTGAATACTTTATACATTTTTCAATATTCAAAATAGTGGATTCAAAGTGGTGTCAAAAAAAATGTTAAATGATTAATTTTGCTGAAAATGCAAAATCTGGGATCGCTTTCTTGAATTAGTCAACAGAAATATGTCATTTAATTTTTAATATTGTAATCTTTCTTTTTGTTTTTTAAATTTTTTTTTCTTTTTTTTTTATCATTTAAAGCAATGCCCGATTGCGGACATTACCCGTAACATAAATGTATACACGTACATACGCTTTTTTAAATAAATAAAATGACATATTTCTAATGACTAATTCAAAGAAAAGAAGCCCAAATTTTTCATCTTCAGCATAATTAATAATTTAAATTTTTTTTTCATGCTATTTTAAATCCACTATTTTGAATATTGAAAAATGTATAAAGTATTTAAATTCAGAGGCTCCAAAAACTCCCATGTAAGCATTCATAGAATAATTTGTTGATTTTAAATAATTATCCGACATTTTGAGTCCGCCAATTTAAATTTTAAGATTTTAATAACATATTCGAATTCAGTGACTCCAAAAACCCCGCAGTAATGAGTTTCAAGCGAAACCGATCACTTTCTAAAAAAATCATCCGCCATATTGGATCCGCCATTTTGAATTTTAAAAATGTAATAACATGTTTGAATTCAGAGACCCCAAAAACTCCCGAGTAACGAGTTTCAAGGGAATCCGATCACTTTCCAAAAAATTCGTCCGCCTTATTGGATCCGCCATTTTGAATTTTAAAAATGTAATAACATATTCGAATTCAGCGACCCCAAAAACCCCCGAGTAACAAGTTTCAAGCTAATCCGATCACTTTTCAAAAATTCGTCCGCCATCTTGGATCCGCCATTTTGAATTTTTGAAATCTGACTTCAGATTCGTAATCAGCGACCCCAAAAACCTCATAGTAAGCATTGCCTCTTTGATTTGATGAATAAGTTATGTTTGGTGCAATGCATGTAGCAAAATCAAATTTTTTGGTAGTTCAGGACGCCATTTTGAAAAATTGGAGAGGGGGGTAGTAAAAGTGTTTTTATATCTTTATATTAAAACTATTGAGTGCACGATTTATAAAAAAGAGAGAGGTAAGAAAAATTTTTTTCCCTTTGAAATTAATGTTTTTATTGTGAAAAATCCGAAAAAAATCACGGATTTTTGCAAAAAAGTGCAAAAAAGTACTAAAAATAATTTGTAAAAAAATTTTTTAATGACAAATTCGGAAAGAGCATAAAAAATTACACAAGAAATAGTGCTTCCCAAAAAAATTTAGGATGTCTTTGTATGAAATATCAGAGCGTGAAGTTGGACGAAAAAATCAGTGCATTTGGGGCTTAATGGGTTAATTTGTAAAGAAAAAACATGTCAAACATTAGTCAAACATTACTAAAAGAAAAAAAAAATGGAATAATTTATGGCGCTGGTTTACCCAAGATAATGCCTTTTTTAATTTTCACAAAAAAAATTGCTCCGCCTTCCACAGTGTTTTAGCGCACATTAAACCTATTGTAAAAAATTTTTTTTGTTATCTAGTAACTACAAAAAAAATTTCAAAAAAATAAAAAATTACGTTTTTGAGAAATTAGAGTTTTCTGATTTTTCAAAAAATGGCCGCTATTCTGTTAATTTTCAAAATTTTTTAAATTTTCAAAATTGCTAAGAAAGAGCACCTAAAACATAAGTAAAATCAAGAAATAGAATAAATACATGAATAATATATGCCGCTGTATTAGTCAAAATAATGACTTTTATAATTTTCACAAAAAAAATTGCTGCGCCTTCCACAGTATTTTAGCGCACATTAAACCTATTGGAAAAATTTTTTTTTTTATCTAGTAACTACAAAAAAAATTACGTTTTTGAGAAATTTGAGTTTTTTGTTTTTTCAAAAAATGGGCGCCATTTTGTTAATTTTCAAAATTTTTCAAATTTTCAAAATTGCTAAGAAAGAGCACCTAAAACATAAGTAAAATCATAAAACAAAGATAAAAAATATAATTTTTTGAAAAAATAAAAAATACAATTTTTTGAAAAAAACTAGAGTGATTTCAACAAATTTGTTAGCATTTTCGTTCAAAAATCACTCTTTGTCCTAAAACTTTCGAATGCTCGTAACTCTGCGAAAAAACTTTTTTTCTCAAAACAAAAAAGTACGTGTCTCATTATTTGCCCTAAAAAACAATAAAAATCATGTTAAACATGATTTTGAATTTTGAACATATTCGACCTGTATGATTTGAAATGGAAGCAGCCTAAAGACGAATTGTTGCTTCATTTCAGATTACAAAAATTAAAGTTGAAAAGGTTAATTTTAAATAGGTTTTATGTATTTGATTGCGACTTGATGTTATCATCGAAATGAAGAATATTTGTTCAACTTAAGTCATAAATTTAAATCAATCAAATCAATCAAATTAATCTATCAAATTTTTTCAGACGCGTTGTTCGTTAAATACAGCAAAGATTATAAACCAAGTTTTTGAGAAATCAAGGTAGTAATACCTCCTCTATGATATTCCATAAACCAAAATAAAAAATTTAAAAGTCCTTTCTTTGAGTTTCGCCGGATTTTTAAGCAATTTAGTCCACTGTGCAATCGGATCCCTGCATGGACGTATAATTCTTAAGTCCATGGATCCCTGGCTTTATCAATTTTCGAACTGGACAACTTTAAAACTGTTTACAAACTACATCAACTTTTTCCTATATAATGCAAATTAAGTTAATTTTTTGTCAGAAATTGGAAAAACTGTTTTCTAACTTTTACAAACAGCGGCTTTGTCCAAGTTTACAGCATCCGCAAGATCTATATATATACTGTCAGAATCAGAAACATGTATCCAATCTCCAGCCTCATCTAAATTTAGGTGTACAATGGTTAGTTTCGGTAGGTCTGGGTCTGGGTTGGGGAATCAGTTTTCTTTGATCGAATTCCCAATGTTAGAGTAGTTGTGCGAGCTCAACGATCTCGCGGGGTTAGCGACCGTGAAAGTACTCGATCCCTGCAAGTGGGCCGGCTATTTTTCAAAATCGCTGTGACGATCGCGTGCGCCCACAATCGACCTACATCCACGAGGTCGATGAGCCAGAGCCAGAGCCAGAGCCCTCCGCAGTTTCCTCGTTCTCTTTTCTCACCTTCTTTCTCGCGAGGCGAGACGATCCCAACCAAAAGAAAGTGCTGTACTGCCTGAGCGCCTATCTGCCTGCCAGTGGTCTCCTTGCCCCCTCCTTTTTCCTCCTTGTATTTACCTTTTACTCAAAATCTCATTCATCGCGACAATTTCTGCAAAAGCATCCCTCTCCTCCTTCATCAAAAGATGTCGTCAATTTCATCAATATGGAGTCAAGGACGCACAAAGATCCTTCACTCCTTAAATCTCTGCTCCTAAAAAATGAAAGTTGTAATTATATTTATTGAGGAAAAAGATTATTTTTTACTTGAGTGTTGCAAGATTTTTCAAGTGGTTGTCACTCTTATCGTAATCTGTCTTGAGGACACATGATTCATTCATATAACATCATGATATTTAACGCAGGTATTTCATTCAAATACAATATTACATTTCGGCGGTATTATTTCAGTCTGAAATTAAATTGTGAAATTGAAGAGGATTATTTATTAGTCTCCTTTTTTGTGTCGTTTATACTTTGCTGATCAATCGTTTTCATTAAATATCGATAGTTTCAAATATATTAACACAGTCAAAAGGAACAAATTTTTAAAAGTTTTAATCGCCGTTGCATGCTAGAAAGCGTTCCATTTCCAGTGCATACTCGAAAGTGTTGATGATTCTGTTTGTAATTTGAAAATACCAATGTTTCCATTACCTTGATCCAATCTGCTTTTTCTATTATCTTCAATGACTTTTACATTATGAGTTTCTCTTATTGAATATGCTTTACTTAAAAATCTTTAAATCGCGTCTACAAGAACAAAAATTACAAAATAAAGCGAAAAATTTCTCTTCAATCCGACACTTTTTCTTTTAATTGTAGACGCTTGGAACATTTGATCAATCGAAGAATTACAATCTCAATGAAAACGTCAATTGGATATTTTTCAAATAATGTTTAAGTGTTTTAACAATTAGAAAAGATTAATTTGTGCTTATAGACAATAATCCAACCAAATCATTGAGTTTGTTAACCACTTTGTACCACCTTTATCATTAAAATGATTTAAAGATTTGTGGTACTGGTATGTGTTAAGCATTATTGTGAGTATAATCCTAGTATCATCTGGATGGTACCTCAAACTATCTGAATAGTAAATAGAAACATCTAGATAGTTTTTAATACCATCTGGATAGCACTTAGTATTATTTGATTGATGGATTGTACCACTTCGATTATCATCTGGATGGTAGGGGAGACGGAGGAGGAAAGTAGTAAACCTCCTTTGTCTAAATAAACTCAATTTCATCTAAAAAGCGTAAATTTTCATT
This sequence comes from Ganaspis brasiliensis, assembly GCA_037103525.1. Classification (NCBI taxonomy): domain Eukaryota; kingdom Metazoa; phylum Arthropoda; class Insecta; order Hymenoptera; family Figitidae; genus Ganaspis; species Ganaspis brasiliensis. The sequence continues at coordinate 46,591 of JAZKLR010000074.1, read as the reverse complement.
TCTAAGCAAATGGCCAGATGCGTGTGTGTGTGTGTCTGTGTGGGATTATGTGATCCCAATGTGTGACACTGGGATTTTTAAAAATGCCTAATCAAACTTTTGTACGCACAATTTTTTATTTAAAAATATCATTTTTTGACAAAAATGGTTTCATGCTGAAAATGCAATTTAATGAATAAAAAATCATATTGTTTGTCATAAAACGAATCTATTTAGTCACCAAAAATTCGTACAATAATTGTGGTTGTGTTTTTTTTAAATGAAAATAAAAAATATGATCAATTCTCAAAACAAACCATTGATATTTTAGTCTGTATTACATCCCAAATATTCATCAAAAACTAATTTTAATTTTACATAATTAAAAAAGAACTTTTAATCAATGTATAACTATCACTGCACATAACCTAAAAATTTTTGCTATACTTAGGTTCTTTTCTTCATATCGCGTCACAATTCATGATTTTTTAGTTATTTTTGATATTTAACATTCTTCTTCCTTTTATAAAATTTCTTTAATTCTTATTTTTATATTGTCCAATTTAATAAAAAATAGGGGGCTGTTTCCACTTCAAATCATACAGGCCGAATATGTTCAAAATTCAAAATCATGTTTAACATGATTTTAATTGTTTTTAGGGCAAATAACGAGACACGTATTTTTTTCTTTTGCGAAAAAAAATTTTTCGCAGAGTTACGAGCATTTACAGTTTTAGGACAAAGAGTGATTTTTGAACGAAAACGGTAACAAATGTTTTTAAAACCTCTCTAGTTTCTTCAAAAATTGATATTTTTTAATTTTGTTTTCTGATTTTACTAATGTTTTAGGTGCTCTTTCTTAGCAATTTTGAAGATTTGAAAATTTTTGAAAATTAACAAAATGCCGGCCTTTTTTTAAAAACAAAAAACTAAAATTTCTCAAAAACGTAATTTTTTTTGCAATTTTTTTTGTAGTTACTAGGTAACAAAAATAATCTTTTCCAATAGGTTTAATGTGCGCTAAAACACCGTGGAAGGTGCAAGAATTTTTTTAGAGAAAATTATAAAAGTAATTATTTTTACTAATACAGCGCCATATATTATTCATACATTTATTCTGTTTCTTGATTTTAGTAGAGTTTTAGATGCTTATCCTATGCAAATTTAGAGATTTACAAAATTTTTTTAAATTTCTCAAATGTTGGTCATTTTTTGAAAAATCAAAAAAGTCAAATTTCTCAAAAACGTAATTTTTTATTTTTTTGAAATTTTTGTTGTTGTTACTAGATAACAAAAGAATTTTTTCCAATAGGTTTAATGTGCGCTTATCACTGCGAAAAACGCACGATTTTTTTTGTTTTTTGAAAATACAAAATGTCATCATTTTGGCTAATGCAAAGATATCTTTCAGTTGGAAAAATCACCTTAAATATTTTTTATTTGCTTTTTAAATAAATATTTTCTATTTAGAGAAATGTAATTTTTAATTTCATTTTCTATCTAGTAAATGGAACAAAATTTTAAAGATATAGAAAATATTGTTTTTGAGAAAATTGAGCTTTATTTTCATTTTTGGAAAATGAACATTTCAGAAATTTTTGAAATTCCTTAGTTTGTAAAAAAAGCATGTCAAAGATTACTAAAATAAAAAAAATGGAATAATTTATAGCGCTGGATTAGCCAAAGTAATGACTTTTAGTATTTAAAAAAAAATCTTGCACCTTTCACACATTGCGCACATTAAATCTACTGGAAAAAATTCTTTTGTTATCTAGTAACTACAAAAAAATCTTCAAAAAAGTAAAAAATTACATTTTTGAGAAATTTGACATTTTGATTTTTCAAAAAATGACAAAAATTGGGAAATTTCAAAAAAATTAAAAAATTTTAAATTTGCATAGGAGAAGCATCTAAAACGCTACTAAAATCAAGAAACAGAATAAATATACACTGTAAAAACAAGTGTCTTATTTTAAGACATTTTTGTCCTCACTTTTAAGACATTTTAAGGTGTCTTAATTTTAAACCAATGAGAAAGCATCTTTTAAAATTATTAACCAATGAAATAGCTTGAAATAACCGTAAGACGCTTTCTTAATGTCTTGTGTCTTAAAATAAGACACTTAGAAGACAGTAGTTTTTGCAGTGTATATGAATAATATATGGCGCTGTATTAGTCAAAATAATGACTTTTATAATTTTCACAAAAGGCATATTAAACCTGTTGAAAAAAAATATTTTTGTTATCTAGTAACTACAAAAAAAATTGAAGAAAAATTACGTTTATGAGAAATTCGAGTTTTTTGATTTTTAAAACAAGGCCGCCATTTTGTTAATTTTCAAAATTTTTCAAATCTTTAAAATTGCTACGAAAGAGCACCCAGAACATTAGTAAAATCAAGAAACAAAAATGAAAAATATCAATTTTTGAAGAAACTAGAGAGGTTTTAAAAACATTTGTTAGCGTTTTCGTTCAAAAATCACTCTTTGTCCTAAAACTGTCAAATGCTCGTAACTCTGCGAGAAAAAAATTTTTCTCAAAACAAAAAAATACGTGTCTTATTATTTGCCTTAAAAAACAATGAAAATCATGTTAAACATGATTTTGAATTTTGAACATATTCGGCCTGTATGATTTGAAATGGAAACAGTCAGGGGTATTTTTCAACATGGAACAAATCTGTGAGTTCAGAACAAAACATTTCGGACATTTTTTTTTTTTGACCACCTTACTATCTAATCTGTTTCTCTATATGTAGTTACATTTACGTTTTTGTGAATTTGACGAAAACAATAAGTTTTTTCTCATACTCAAACTGAGAAACTTTTGATTTTAATATCTGTTTTATTGCTTTTCATTATGTACAATAAAATTTAAGAATTTAGGGATAATCGAGAAGTGGTTATAGGCGATTCTTACGTAACTGCCCTACTTGGCGGCGTTGAAAAAATACACCTAAATTAAAAATATATTCTGAAGTGTATTAGTGAATTTTAAAGGTATATATGAGAGTAACTGAAAACCAAATATACATAAATATATATATTATAACTTTTATTATATTGCACTATTACTGCTGAAATTTCAGCTCCGTGGCATGTCCCTTTTGCAAAATGTTAACTTTAATTTAATAATTTTCGGTGAAAATATCATTATTATAACTCAGCCTTTTTCAAGCATAAAGTGTCTATATTTATGAACAATTTAGGTTTATATTGCACTTCATAATACCTTTTTCATACTTAGGGGCCATACTTAAATTACGTAACGCTTTTTTCAGGAATTTTTAGACCCCCCCCCCCCCCTCCCCCCTGTAACAGTTTTTATAATGTAAACATTTGACAGTTTACACAGGTGTAACAACTTTTCAGAACCCCCCCCCCCCCCCCTCTAGAGCGTTACGTAATTTAAGTATGGCCCCTTAAAAATCTGTAAAAATATTTTGTCCCTCAATTTTTCCAATTTTTGAACGCAATCTATAGACTTATAATTAAGGTGTCATGTGTTTAGTTATTACGCCTTCTAATAAGTTAAATCTCAATTTTGATCCATTAGCACTAAATCACATGTGAAAAAAGTTTTAAAAAAGACAAATTTTTGCTTAAAAAAAAATTATTTTTGTGAAAATCGCATGTGTACAAAAAAAGCGTTCAGTTCCATGTCATTACTGTTATATTACTGTAACAACTATTTGATAGTATTGTTACCATTTTCTTTAAGTTTTCATGTGAAAAAAGCGATCTGCAGAAGGAATAGATTTATTTTGCAATATTGTAGAAGTGAGGTTAGAATAAATGTCAAATTTCAGCTCCATAGTATCACGTAAAATTTCAGCTCCATGGCCTATATAAAGTGTTCAGTGTGTTTTATGCGGAGAAAATTTTTTATCTGTGGTAGTTATTTTAAAATATTATTCTATAAAGTAGTTTAGCAATGCCGGATTACACTGCTCGATCTCGATTTCAAATTATCCAAAAAATAAAACGAAATATTCATTATTAAATATTGTATTTGCTGTTCTTTTATAAAATTTTATGTATGTTAACTAATATCTAAAATACTGTTAGAATATTAAATAATTTATTAATTTATTATTTATTTTTGTTTTAACAAATTATCAAAAAGAAATTTTTATTTTGTACAATATATTTGCAATAAAAGGATGCGGTTCAGCTCCACATGGCAGCCAATTTTCAAAAATTTGATATTATTTTCGTATAAATATAGTTGTAGTAAAATCGTTTAAAATATACTTATATTACACCCTAATAAGAAAAATAAGTGCAGAGAAACATTAAATAAAAAAATTTTTTTTTTTACCAAAACTTATCTTGAAATCGGACAGTTACGCAAGAATCGACCTTATAAAAACTCGTGCATTATTTATGAAAAGACGTTTTGAGAAAAATGTTATACTTCATAAAACACATAATTATATTACCTCTTAAGAATTTTAGAGACATGAAAATAAAGAATTGCAAGAATTATAAAACTTGCGTTAGAAACATGGGGTGCGCGCGCAGCAAAAAGAAAGATGGCAGTATTTTTTTGACAGGTCAAAGATACAGATGCAAGTTCGTTTTTGATACATGTATAGTTACAAGTATTTTTTATCTCTAGAGTCGCATTTGATGAAATCTATGTAACGAGCAACCTATACTACGATAAATACATTACGCACACTTAAACCTAAACTACAAATATGTGATGCTCCACGGTAAAAGGGACCTTAGCTACAAAACATTTGGTTTTTAATCTTTATTATAAATCGATAGAGTTTGAGTTGCTCTTTCACATACAGAAATAAAAATTTTTATGTCTATTAGTTTTTGTGTAATTGGCGATGAAACATAGGCACAACCTAATAATAACACAGGCAGGCTCAACTTCAAACGCCCTTCCTGTAAAATTCATTTCTTGCAGCTAAGGTCCCTTTCATCGTGGAAAGTCACAAATATAACATTTCGATGACAACGAATAATCGCACGCGTAGTTATCGCTGGAATAGAGTGTTTTAGCTGTCCTTATATACAATTTAGAAAAAGTTTCATGTCATTTGAGAAGTGATTTTTTACTAGATTTTTTTCAATTTATTATATTTTTTAATAAATATTGTGAAGTGGTAAAGGCTCATGAGACGTATGGCTGCTAGAAAAACTGTCGTAGAAATATTCTAACAAAATTTTAGACATGCCATAATAAATAAGATCAAAATGTGTTAAAAATGATTATCGCTTTTTCACATTTCGATACCTCCATGTATTACTGTTCTATCTTTGAGTAGCTGTTAGTATCGTTTTTTCTCAATTTTTTTAACGTTCTTTGAACCTTTTATTCCTTTGATTTTGTGATAATAGTGTTTAATTTAAACATTTTATTGTTAATAATATACACAAGAAATATTTGTAAAGTCAATTTTAATAATTGTATCCCTAAATTAATCACTAGTTTAAAAAAATTGAAAGCGATAAAAGTTGCAAAAAAAATTTGCCAAAACAATTGAGATAGAACGTTTACTATAACAGCTACTCTAGGTGGAACAGTACCCCATGGAGGTATCGATTTACGCTTTTCTAACCTCAAATAATACTAATTCTAAATATATGTATTAATTTCGTGAGATAAAAAAATAAAAAAGATTGTTTTACCCTGTTTTCGAAAGCAGGGTAAAACAATCTTTTTTTTTTAAACAACTATTATGATCGTACCTCGAATATCCCTAAATTCTTACGTTTTATTACTAAAGCTTTACACTCCTTGTATTAGTAATTACTGAAACAAATTAATTGCCGATTAGACTAATCATTTATCAGTCAATTTCAACTAATTAAGATTTAGAGAAATGATAATCTTGTGATTCATTGAATTGAATTGAAATGGAAAAAGTTCTTATTAATAGTTTTAGGACACAACGTGATGAGGAGATAGGATCGGTCGACAATTGTATGTCGAGCTTTCGAATTTAAATTGCCAACATCTCAATTTTGTTTCACGTATGTGATAAAAGGTCTTGTAACGATAAGGAGAGTTTACTATCATCTAACCAGTCCGTGTAGGAGATAGTAGGCCAACTTTCAAGATGACAGTTTTATTTCTGAATAGCAGCATATATACAATTATCAGCAATATATTATATACTAATGAACGAAGCCTTGCTGTAATCTTTTCCTTATTCTACGTGGTTTTAGCCACACTCTGATATCATATTACACCCACCAAGTAGAATAACGAGTCAAATCATTAAAATGAATTGGTAGATCCTTATTAATTTTCCTTAGGTTTTTAACCTGTTTTTCAATTTTTTATTTATATTAATAAAAAATTCTGAAATTCCCGAGTTACTCCACCTTCTTTTATTCATGTAGAAATGTATCTCAGCATATAATCCCTCCCCCCTTTCTGATTAATCTTGACAATGATTTTTTACAAATTCAGCTCTTTCTATATGTATCTTCTGCCTAGATTTACTTTTGTGTGGCATCGAAATTATTTTTGCAATTCGATTAGAAAGCCTTACATAGAATCATTATTTCAATATATTGTAGAGGTCTGACTCATAAAACAATAGACAGTATTCAATAATTTATACAATAGTTTTACATTGCTGACAAAACAATAGACCATCGCTTATTCCTTCTGCCACTTTCCACATTATTCTCTCTATTGACACTTTAGGCATTTGAAAGAGGATCTAGAGTCACTGAAATTCATTCATCATTCATGTTTAGTAAAACTATTTTTCATTATCTATATAAGAAAGCATCAATTTGCATATTTTACATTAAAAGACAACCTTACCAATTAGTTTTTTCTAACAAACTCTCTTTTTTCAATCAACAAGCAATAGGATAAGTATAATAAAGCAAATTTTTGTAATTTTCATCATATTGAAAGTTAAAGAGAAAATGAAAATAAATTAAATTTTCAAAAAAACATTTTTCAGATTATCAGAACTAATTGGAATTGAGAAATCAAACGAAAATGTACATAATTAATAAGCAGTAATTTTACGAATTAAGAATTTGTCTAATAAATTATCATATCAAAATAAATAGTATTTAATCATATATAAATATAGACTAGATCCGAGGTAAAGAATAATTTATTTCCAATTCAGTGCACTTTTTACATAATATCAATAATCAATCTCGGAGTTGAGAACAATTTCAAATAAAAAAATTTAGTGTGGTCTTCAAAATTTGTTAATAAAACCTTTAATCGATCTATTTTAATACCGACAAGGATTTTGCAATTGGCAAATTAATAAATATATAAAAAAGTTGAATTCTGTATCTTCTACACATGGAAACACAGTGGCCACGAACTTTTATTGTTAAATCTACGTGCCAATTTACTTCTCCAACGACCTTGACACGCTTGCAATGGCTGCATGAACAAGTCTGATGGGTGACTCTGTAAGCAAACTCGGTACCATCGCCAGTACCGGTACCAGTTCAAGTGTACGGCAATAACCAATTTAACGATACAATTCTTACTTTGAATACTACCTTTAAATTTCAGCAGTTTTTAATAATAAGAAAAAGTAAAATAACTAAATTATAAAGAGGAGTGAAAAATTAAATGAATAATTATATTCACATCATTATGTATACAATTTTATGCATATTCATTAATATGTAATCTAATATTTTCACATTAAATTTTCCAAGTGTAAATGCATGGTCAAAATCCATATACCTAATATTTAAAAAACCTGCTAGGGAAGAGTTGGCCAAAATGCCTAATTGGGTAAATTGGCAATCGTTAACTCATGGTGTCTACCGAAACATGATTTTTAAATTCCAGTCAAATTCCCGGTTTTCCCGGATCTAAAATCACATTTTTCCCGAATTTTTTTATGTATGATTATTAGCTATAATATTAAAAAAAATTATCGGTTAATAAGAAATATTAAGCAGATTAGGTATAAAAAGTCAATACACGTCTTTCTTAATTAGAAAAATATAATATAATTTATTTTATGAACTAATCAGTCCACAATTCGAAATCGCGGATCCAATATCAAATATCAAAGATAATAGAAATTTGGAGAAAATAATTGGGAAATGACAAAAATAATTTAAATATGATGAAACAAAATGAAAGATGACTAAACTAATTAAAAAATAAATTGAAAATTTGAAGAAAAGACTTTGAAAATGACAAAAATAATTGAAAAATGTAAAAACAAAAAAACTTTGATGTCAATAAATAATTAAAAAATTGGAGAAAAAAATGTACGATTAAAGAAAATAATTAAATAATTGAAAAATGGGTCAGGCTTCGCCAAGCGGATCGGCTAAAATAATAAAAATTCTATTTCTAATGAGACATAATTTTTGTTATCCTTAAACTATGTAAATTAGGCTCTAATATTATTATAACAAAAAAAAATTTTTTTTCAAAGTTATCAGTGATTGAATTTTTTAATAGTGCGAAATGAAAACATATTTTTCTCGAGATCTTCTTAACCGATTTTAAAAGTTAAAAAAGCATTTTAATTGTCTTGAAACGTAATTTTCAAAAATATTTTTTGTTCTTAAGAATTTTTAATTTTTATCGTTTTTTAAATTATTTATTTAATAAATGTTAATAAAAAACAGCTTTATGCGTGCATTACGAAAAATTTTAAAATACTTTTGTATTCTTCACACTTTTTTGAAAATAAAACCGTTAACAAAAAAAATGGCCCACGATTAGGAACAAAGATATTACATTTTTTTTGGCGTTCAAAATTTTTTTGCATAGGTAGTGAATGAAAGTTTAAAAATTTTTTATGTTTAAGTTTTCTTTTGTTTTCAATGGTTTTTATTGACAACGGATTTATGGAATTGAGTTTAAAATGTTTTTTGCACGCCGAAAAAAAGAAATTTAATATCATTGTCTCTAATCGCGGCCATTTTTTTTCTTAACGGTTTTATTACCAAGAAAGTGTAAAGAATACAACAGTATTCTAAAATTATATGTAATGCACGCAGAAAGCTGTTTTTTATTAACATCTATTAAATAAATAATTTTAAAAACGATAAAAATTAAAAATTCTTAAGAACAAAAATATTTTTAAAACCTAAGTTTCAAGACAATTAAAATGCTTTTTTAACTTTTAAAATCGGCTAATAAGATCTCGAGAAAAATATGTTTTCATTTAGCACTATTAAAAATTTTAATCACTAATATCCTCGAAAAAAAATTTTTTTGTTCTAATAATTTTAGGGCCTAATTTACATAGTTCAAGAATAACAAAAGTGATGTCTCATTAGAAAAAGAATTTTTATAATTAATTTTAGCCGATCCGCTTGGCAAAGCCTGACCCAAATCATAAAATTGATAGAAATTTGAAGAAAATACTTGAAAAATGATAAAAATAATTAAATTTAAAAAAAAAAATTAAGAAATGACAGAAATAATTGAACCAAGAAGAAAAAAATGAAATATGATAAAACTAATTTAAAATTATGTAAAAAATGTATGATTATTTAAGAAAAGACTTAAAAAATGACTTAAATTATTGAAAAATAGAGAAACAAAATAAAAATTAGAAATCAATATGTGAAAAATTTGGAGATAAAAATTCACGCTTAAAGAAAATAATTGAATAATGACAAAATAATTGCAAAATCACAACAACAAAAAATAATTTAAAATCTGAAAAAATAGTGGAGAAATAACAAAAATAACAGAAATTTGAAGAAAATAATTGAGATGTCACAAAAAATGTTAATTTGAAGGTAATACGTGAAAAATAAAATAAATAACAAAAATTTGAGACAAATAATTAAAAAATGACAAAACTAATTAAGAATTAAGTAAGAAATAAAAAATTTGAAGAAAAGATTTGAAAAATGATAAAAATAATTTAAATTTAAAAAGAATTTGAGAAATGACAAAAATAATTGAAAATGGGGGAAAATAGTCGAGAGATATGACAAAAATAATTAAAATTTGAAGAAAATAATTGAGAAATCACAAAAAATTTTAATTTTAAGGTAATACATGAAAAATAACAAAAGTAATAAAAATTTGAGATAAATAATTGAATAATGACATAAATAATTGATAATCGTTGTAAATAATTAAAAGAATGAAAGATTAAAAAAAAAATAATTAAAATTTGAAAAAAATAAATGAAATTTGTAAAAAAAATTGACAATTGGTGTAAAGTATTTAAAAAGTATTGATATATATAATAATAAAATTAGTGCAGAAAACTGCTGTAATTTGAAGAAAATAATTTAATTTCGTAGAAAAAAATTGAATACTGTAATAAATTGAGAAATTCATGACTATAAAAAAAAAGATTGAAAAAAATTATTGACATTTGATGAAAATAATTTTCAAATGTCAAAATTAATAGAAATATGCAGAAAATAATTGAAAAATGATAAAAATAATTAAAATTTAATGAAAAAATTGAAAGACAACGAAATTAATTGACAATACTACTGATTTAAAATTTTTAAATTTGTTAACATTAATTAAAAAATTTTTAAAGTAATTAAAATTAGAGAAAACTAATTAAACATTGTCAAAAATAATTTAAATTCCAAAAAAATAATAGCATATAATAATAATAATAATTATCATCATTTTACTAACAATAAGAAAGTGAGAGAAGTTAGTTTCTTTTTTTATAGTCAGTAATAGTGAGTGGTTTTTAAAAAAGTTAATAAAAGTGAGAAAAGTGAGTCACAGGCAGCCCTGAAAATGATCAAATTCGCTTAAAAATTGTTACACTTTTACTATTTTGAAAATCTAACTTCATATTACTAGTTTACAAATTTTTTCTTCATGTTTGGTACTATTTTGGAAATGTGTTTTTTAGGCTAATTTGGGGTCTCTGAAAACGAAAATGACCACCAAAAAGTTTTCCAAAGAAATGATTTTGAGATATTGACAAAAAAACCTGCTTTTCGATTCGTTTCTCAGTTATTGCGAGAAATATAAGGAATGGTGAATGTAAGGAATGAAACTGTGATAGAGTTTGAAAAACGTCAATATTTCTTGATGATTATGCACTGCTTGTATAAATATTATTTGTATTTTTTCGTTTACCATCGCTAAAAGTCGAAAAAAAAATGGTAATTTTTAAATTTTTCTAAAATTTACTCTCTAAATCTGAATTAGTAGTTTTTTACTTTGAATTAGTATTTTTCTACTATGAATTAGTCAAATTCACGGCTCATTTTTCTCTAATTCATATAGTAGAAAACTACTAATTCTTAGTAGAAAACTACTAATTCTTAGTGGAAAACTACTAATTCTTAGTAGAAAACTACTAATTGAAATAGTGAAACTTTACTTTTAAAAAAAGTAGATTTTTTTACTAATTTAATTAGTAGTTTTCTACTATAAAATTAGTAGTTTTCTACTAATAATTAGTCAAATTCTTACTATTTTAATAGTAGCTCACTTTTCGTCAAAATAAGTTTGTAAATATAGGGAATGCGAAAAAATTTGCTGTGGGGGTAAAAATTTTTGCTGTGAGAGTAAATTTTAAAATATTTGGCTAATATTGTTTATCACAGCAAACTTTGTTGTTTGTCATAGCAAAAACTTTGCTGTGGTCACTAATTTTGTTAGATTCAACAGCAAATATTTGTTACCAACTGCAGACATTTCATTTTTTTCCGTATAGAAAACAATTTTATACAACTTTTTAGAAGAAATAAATGTGCGTAAATTTTAGAAAAACTTAAAAATTACCATTTTTTTCGACTTTTAGCGATGGTAAACGAAAAAATACAAATAATATTTATACAAGCAGGTTCAACCATCAAGAAATATTGACGTTTTTCAAACTCTATCACAGTTTCATTCCTTACATTCACCATTCCTTATATTTCTCGCAATAACTGCGAAACGAACCGAAAAGCAGGTTTTTTTGTCAATATCTCAAAAACGCTTCTTTGGAAAACTTTTTGGTGGCCATTTTCGTTTTCAGAGACCCCAAATTACTCTAAAAAACACATTTCCAAAATAGTACCAAACATGAAGAAAAAATTTGTAAACTAGTGTATTATTATCAATCAGAATCTTCGAAAACCCCCGAGTAACAAGTTTCAAGCGAATTTGAAGAATTATGAAAAAAATGTCCGCCATATTGGTTAACGAATTAGCGGAAATTTTTAGAAATTCCCGGATATACTTTTTTTCCTCGGCAATTTCCCGGGGTTTTCCCGATCGAACTAAAATCCCGTCAAATTCCCGGTTTTCCCGGAATTCTCGGTAAGTAGACACCCTGCAAACTTGACCAAAAAAAATATTAAACATAATTGTAGGTATTTATTAATGAAGTATATTAAGGTAAAGATGATTTCTATAAACTTTCATGTTTATCAGTTTATTATTAAAGAATTTATTAAAGAATTTATTAAAGAATTGTAAAAATGATGCTTTACAACGATAATTTTTTCAATTTTAAATTTCAGAGAATATATACTTCTACCTCACAAACGTGTATAATTTTTTTTAAATTAATCCTTAAACATTTAGCTTTTTAAACAAATTAATTATAATAATTAACTACATTTATATTAATAATAATTATAATAATTGTGCATTGAAGAATCGTTTTTAAAACATTTTTAAAACATGGTTTTAAATATGGGCTGGATGAATCAAAAGAAGTGCGCATGCGCAGAAAATACGTACGAGTGCGAGAGTTGAGTGAGTCACGTAATTATAGAGAATCGTGGCGGATTAACCATTCACATTTAAGAAAGATGAAGCTTTTAGTTTAAAGTAGTTTGGGACTAGTTACGGATAGTCTTCTTACAGAACTTCGAACTGATTCCAAACTGTTTTAGACAACCAACTGAAATACTGTTCTGAAACAATTTTAAACTATTTCCTAAAAGTTTTTTTAATCATTTTTATATTTAATTAATTGTCATTTCATTAAATGATTATTGTCGTGTCAATTTTAACATTTATATGACAGCCTTTATTTAATTTTTGTATAGGGTAAACCAGACAGTTGCCGGCCAGTTAAGCGTATCCTTTCGCTAAAAACGGTATACAAATTGTACTGAGCATTGTACATTAATTTTTAAAAAACATAATTGTTTTCTATGCCTGCATTAAACTGTCTATTCAAAAACATTAAGAAAAAAATTTATTTTACTACTTAAAATATTGTGCTGTTTACAAGTAACAAAAAGACAGTTGTCGGCCAGCAAACACACAGATATCGGCTTCCTTCTAGACAGTAGTCGGCCACCTTAAAAAATCTATTAAAAAAATTTTTTTTTATTACTCAAGCTTAAACTTCTTTATTGAGATTTTAGGAACTTAAATATTAAAAATAAATTTCAATATCTTTTCAAATTTTCTTCCTATAACTGCATTTATGGAAGGCTATTTTAAGGACTATTCTAAAGAGTGCTCTTAATAACTTTTACAGACTTTTCCACTCGAATTTAACACCACTTTTTGTTTTCACTATAAATTCGCCACTTTTTGATCATCAATAATAAATCCAACGTATTTATAACGACAAATCATCTAATTACAAAAATCCTTAAGAAAAAAATTTTTTGTTTTAAAATTTACAACCGTATTCACATTTTTTAATGAGGTGGCCGACAGCTGTCTGGTTACAAGATTTAGAAAGACAATAGTCGGCCACCTAAAAAAATCTATTAACATTTTTTTTTTTTAATTACTCGAGCTTAAACCTCTTTATTGAGATGTTAGGAACTTGAATATTAAAAATAAATTTCAATATCTTATCAAATTTTCTTGTTTTAACTGCATCCTTGGAAAAATATTTTACAGAGAATTCTTAATAACTCACCGTCTTTTCCACCCGAATTTAACACTACTTTTTGTTTTCACTATAAACTCACTACTATTTGAGCACCAATAATGAATCCAACGTATTTCTAACGACAAATCATGTAATTACCAGAATCTTAATGAAAAAAAAAATTTTGTTCTAAATTTTACAACAGTATTCACATTTTTCTGTAAGCTGGCCGACAACTATAGGGTGGCCGACAACTGTCTGGTTTACCCTACGTCTGTTTATAATTGTGTTTTCTTTTCTTATTGCTTATTATTATATTTAGTACTTACTGTACGAAAGGGCTTCTTTTAATTTTGTATTCTTGCCCGTTTCTGTATGAATAAATAAATAAAATGAATATTTTCGCTAATTTGCAAACGCCATAAAAACTCATCGAATAAGCTATTTACAAATTTTCTAGTGTAATTATGTTTAGAGTTATCAAGAAAAAAGGTTCTTACCCCTATGTGCATTTTCTTTTTTATTTCCTTGACTTTCTTATTTCATTTCGAAATTTGAAGAAAAAATTCTAGATGTCTTTTAAGGGCTTGTGATGAAGAATGACATCACTCGTATAGGCAAAATTTGTCCGCAATATAATATAATTTATTACAGCAAAGTAAAATAAAAACATTACTTTAATACATGTTTAAAAATGTTCATTTTCTGATTAGTTATTGACAATTGAATTTTAAAACATTATTTTACTAAATTTAATAATAAGAAGAAAAATAAAGTTTTTAATTTTCTATAGGTATATCTGTACGATAAATAGTTTTAACTTACAATTTTTTATTAAGTTAACAATTTAATTTGCATTAACAATAAAGTCATTGATAAGAAATTCAAGTGTAATCAAGAGGAAAAATTATTTTTTTATTTACTTGCCAAATATTATGAAGTTTTATCCAATAGCAGTTGAGAAATCAAAAATTTAGTAAAAGAATGCTTAAAAATTAAATTGTTAATAACTAATTAAAAATTAAAAATTTTCTTAATGTATTCCAGTAACGTTTTTGTCTTATCTTACTGCAATAAATTATGCAAAAGAATATTTAAAATTTGCGAAGTCAATTTTAGGTGACCCAGTTGAGAAATTTGGACTCATATTTTTTCAATCTTTATTTTTTAAAGCATTTTTTCATTCATGTGTAGTTTTAATTCTTCATTTTCATATTATTTTCTTAATTTTTTACTTTTTAGGAAGAGGAGTAATTTTTTCTTTCATTTTCTGATTTATTTTAGAGCTCCTCTTTTTTTGTAGGCATTTGACACTTTTTTTGTTACTTCTTTTTATTATTTTATTTTTACCTAAAGTTTTACCATTTTCATATTATATTTTAATAAATTTAAAATGTTGACTTCAATAAAACTGACAAAACTGCAAAATTTTAAATAAAATTAGTGATTCTCATTACTCAGAATTTTTTGAGTTCTTTGATTATGAATCTATTGTATGATTATATCTCAAAACTTTAAAAATGTTTTATTTCAATTTCTTCTAATTTATGAAAATTATGAACGAATTCGTAATCAGTGATCTCAAAAATTGAAGCTTGGTATTCAAGTGATTATCTAAATACCCAATTGCAATAATTTTCTTTAAATAATTGCATTTTGTTCTCTATTTTGAATTTTGTCACATCAGCATCACATAAACAGAGCAACCTCAAAAACCCCAATATACAGAGTTTTTTAAAATTAAAAGTAAGGTTTGATTTAATTTTATTATACACTTTAAATTCTCAAAAATTTTCGAAAATATTTACAAAATTAATTTTCAGTTGAAATAAAAACAATTTTAAACTGGATACATCTTCTAAATGATATTTTAAGTCATTATATAAAACTTAAATGACGTCATTCTAATTATAAGCAACAACTACTTTTCAATAAACAATATCTGAAAATTATGTAAACTCTGTTTGAAATATTGAGGTATCTTTTTGCTGAATTTAATAAAAGGTAAAGTCTTTGTTCTTTATGTTTCTGCGACGAATTATATACGTCTTACTTTATATGGTAAAGAATTTACTATTGTTTTCATTTTTCGAAAGAATGCACTGAATAATTCTTTTATTTAAAGCAATTAGGTATGTCATCGCATAATAATGACGCAAATTTGACGCAATGATTTATTTGTTTAAAATGAGTGTCAACTCAGATTCTTATTTAATATTTCTTCTTTAACCGTTACAATTCTCAATATACAAAAACAGTGTTTTGTAATTGTTTCAACACAACATGCACAAAAATTCGGTCAAAGATAAATCAACAAAAACATTTGCACAAACCAAGAATTCCATTATTTTGTTTACAATAAATTATTTTTATATTCTAAGATATTCTTAGATATTCTAAAAAAAACTCATCTAAAACTAATAAATAAAATCTAATTTCGTTCAATTAGTCAGAAAAAGTTTATTAATTCGATTAAAATTTTGATATCTAACCAAAATTTGGTGCATTTGAATTCAATTGAATCAAACTTTTGCTAAGATTATAAAAAAAACCTTGACTTATTTTAGTAACAACACATTTTTAAAATTTTCATTATTCTCCAAACAAACCAATTTGGTTTTGTTTAAACTAATTTCAAAAAAGTTCTGATCTATAGTTCCAAACAGTTTTAAATATGTTGTCAACAGTTTCAAACTAATACAAAACTTTCTCAATCATTTTAAACTGATTCCAAAAAGTCAGACACTAGTTTCAAATGTTTATTAACTAGTTTAAAACAAAACAAAACCAT
This sequence comes from Ganaspis brasiliensis, assembly GCA_037103525.1. Lineage (NCBI taxonomy): Eukaryota > Metazoa > Arthropoda > Insecta > Hymenoptera > Figitidae > Ganaspis > Ganaspis brasiliensis. Next base: position 30,073 of record JAZKLR010000074.1, on the reverse strand, counting down.
TAGATTCAAATAGCTCTGAACTAGTATCAAACAATTTCGAACTAGTTTCAAACAGTTCTGAACAAGTTTCTGAAATATTTAAACATTTCTAAAATAGTTTTAGTTTTGAACTATTTTCAAACTTTTCGAATTATTTTTAAACGGTTTTTAACTAGTTTCGAACAGTTTTAGTGCATAGTTTTGAACTGGTTTGAAACAATTTTCAACAAGTTTCAAACAGTTTCAAATTAGTTTGAAACGATTCTAAACTAATTTCAAATATTTATTAACTAGTTTGAAATAACACTAAACCATTAGATTTAAATATGTCTAAACTAACAGTTCCAAACTATTTCCAAACGGTTCTGAATTAGTTTCAAACAGTTTTGAATTAGTTCCAAACAGTTCTAAACTGGATTCAAACAGATTTGAACAATCCTTAAAACAGTTTTAAACGATTTAGAACTGGTTAGTTTTAAACCATTTTTAATCTTCTTTAATTACATTTAAACGGTTCTGAATTAGTTTCAAAAAGTCTTATCACTCAATTTTCTACTGGTTTGAGACCATTTTGATTTAGTTCCTAACAGTTATGAACTAGTTTCAGACAATTTTACACTATTTTTTAAATCGTTTTTTACTATTTTCAAAAAGTTTTAAACCAATTTTGACCAATTTTCAAACTTTTGTTATTACATTCAAACCATCTTTAACTAGTTTCGGCCAATTTTATCACGCAGTTTCGAACTGGTTCAAAACTAATTCAAACCAGTTACAAACCGTCTTATACTAATTTCAAACTATTCTGAATTAGTTCCAAATACTTCTAAACTAGTTTCAAACAGTTTTGAACTGTTTATAAACTTTTTAAACTATTTTAAAAACATCTGTAAATCTCACAGTGTAGAAAGAGAAAAAAACGATAAATTTGAAGGATAATGAAAAAAGCAAAAGAAAAGGAAGAAAATGATGAGTAAAACAAAAAAAATAATTTTTATTAAAAAAAAAAAAAAAAAGATATAGAGAAGTAAAACTTTAGAAAAAAAGAACATAACTTTGGTAAAGAATAACGTAGAAAAGCAAAGGTTAATAAAAAATAAAGAAAGGATGAAATTGAAGTAGGTTTCTTGCGGTCGAATTTAAGAAAATTAGTAACAACAACAAATTATTGGCTTTGATAAAAAACAAAGTTTGCTGTGAAAAACAATATTAGACAAATTTTTTAAACTTTACTCTCACAGCAAACTTTTTTGCTCTCACAGCAAATTTGTTCCCTGTTCCTTATATTAGCAAACATATTTTGACTTGGCAGCGAATACTTTGCTAACACAGCAAACTTATTTTATGCTTGAAGAAGAAGAACAAGAACAAGAACAAGAACAAAAACAAAAAGAAGAAGAACAAGAAGAAGAAGAACAACAACAACAACAACAACAACAACAAGAATAAGAACAAGAACAAGAACAAGAACAAGAAGAAGACACGATTCCAAAAGCAAAAGCAAAAAATAATTTAAAGAAGAAGAAAAAGCTGAAGAATCAGAAGAAAATAAAGAATAAGAAGAGGGAGAATCAAAAAGAAGAAAACTTTGAAAAAAGAAGTAAGGAAGTTAGAGAACAAAAATAAAAGAAGTATTTAAATTTAAAGAAGACAAAGAAGTAGAAGTAGAAAAGAAAAGTTTTGAAAGGAAAAGAAGATAATTTTGGTAGTTGTAAAGAAGGAGGAGGAGATGATAATGATGGTAAAAAAGTAGTATCAGAAGAAGAAATTGTAGAAGGAAGAAAAATAGATGTAAAATCAAAAGAGGATGGAAAATTTTAAAAATCAAAGGAAAATAAAGATGAAGATAAAGAAAAAATTGAAGAGAACAAGTAAACTTTGAAAGATAAACAAAAGAAAGATGAAGAATCATAAGAAAGAACTGAATGAGAAGAATACATATATTATGATATTATGCTGTAAAACGAAAATCAGAGAGAAATGAAAAAGAAGATAAGAAGAATATAAAAAAGAATCAAAAGAATCAAATGAAATAGTAAAAGAAATATTTACACAATCAAAAGTAGTTTGCAAATCTAAATAAAGAGCCAGAATTGAAGAATCGAACAGAAATAAAGAATGAGAGAAGAAGAAGAAGAAGAAGAAGAAGAAGAGATGAAGAAAGAGGAAGAAACATACAAGATGAATTGTAGAAGAATCACACTTAAACAGAGAAATCCCCATCTCAATGACATTCGAAAGCCTTCAACTGTTCCATTTCGAAATATCGATTAAGATTTTTATTTAAATATGCTTTGAGATTTTGATTTTTCATTAGTTGGTATTAAAAAAAAAGTTTTGGGCCGTTTGCAGTATAATAGGTAGAAGTATTTGGTTTCTCACGATACTAGGAGTTTTGCGATGTTTTCGATTGACGATCGTTGACCGGCGCCTGAGAAAAAAACTGACCATGTAAAATTTCCCTACTACGGGAGGAAAGTGTACGGAGAAAAGTGCACCTATTTACTCGCTCGTACAAATTGCACTGACCCACTGACACGATTTTCCCTTCGCGTGAACATTAGTCGCCAATGAAAGCCCATAGAAATTACGGAGTAGGGGAGTGGTTCTTTGATATCGGCCTACACGTTCTACCAAGTAGAAAGAGTTCAAGGACCCCGTTGCACGGAAGAAAGGTGTAAAACGCACCAGATCACTACTTTTTCTACTGAGAAGAAAGAGTGCAAGATTCACTTTGCAAAATCGGAATTTTCACTTCTCCACTAACTTGATCGTTTCAAATTCAACCTGAAAAAGTGGGGCACACTCGCTATTCAAATCATATACGCTGGCAAAGGATTTCATTGCATCAACAATTTTTTTTTCTCATTTAACTGCACAATTTTCTTATTACATGGACTACGAAATGTGTCCTTAAGTTTCTGCAAATCTTTTTCAATAGTTAGACCTTTCCTTTGGAAATAGTAATAATTATATTAATAAACAAAGTTCCGCGTGACATTGTGTTTTGCATTTTTAATAATTATTATTTTTACATACAGAATAATCACAATTTATTAAATAATGACAACATTAGAACTCCTATAGTATCAAAAAAATTTTTAAATAATAACTTTGATATGTTTTCATTAACAGTAGTTCGTATTTTATTTAAATAACTTACTCTTAACAAATATACACTACCGTCGGAAATTGTTGGTCCGATCGATTGGAGCGGATCAAAAAAATACAGCTCAAATAAGACCACGATATCTTGGTTAAAAATTAAGATAGAAACTTAACGTTTAAAAATTTGAAAAGACTATTAAATTCTGCGTTAGAATACATATTAGTTAAAATATTTTAAAAATCCAAAGTGATTATATTTCTTGATGTGTTAGAAAAAAAAATTCTCAAATTTTTCAATTATCGTTCCATATGTTCAGTTCGTTGCCTGATGTAGAAAAATTGAATAAAAAAATTGAATTTTATATTGTTCTCTTCGTTGAATTGCTAGCTTTAATTTGAGCTAAGGGAACTTGAAAAATATTGAATGGTTCACGAGATATGACTAAAAACGTCCCAGCATATTTTTCTCAAAAACCTTCATTTTTAGGCAAAAACCACGTTTTTGATTGATTTTCGAGAAAAACATGCTCGGACATATTTAGTCATATCTCGTGAACCATTCAATATTTTTCAAGTTCCCTTAGCTCAAATTAAAGCTGGCAATTCAACGAAGAGAACAATATAAATTTCAATTTTTTTATTCAATTTTTCTAAATCAGGCAACGAACTGAACATATGGAACGATAATTGAAAAATCGAGAATTTTTTTTTCTAACACATCAACTAATATAATCACTTTGGAATTTTAAAAAATTTTAACTAATAGGTATTCTAAGGCAGAATTTAATAAGCTTTCCAAATTTTTAAATGTCAAGTTTCTATCTTAATTTTTAACCAAGATATCGTGGTCTTATTTGAGCTGTATTTTTTTGATCAGCTCCAATCGATCGGACCAACAATTTCCGACGGTAGTGTAAATATCAAATTTTTGTTTAGAAGTTGAACACAAATATTTAATTTGTAATTTAATTTATTTAAAGTGTAAATTTCATGTACAAGCTTATACAGTCCAATCATGTTTTTATCCTTGATAGAAGAAATTTTTTTCTGAGTGTTTTTGTAATTTTAATGGACTCTTACTTATAATAAAATAAATTTGAAGAAATCTAATTGAAAAATTGCTATTTTATTTCATCCAACTTTCAATTAATTAAAACTTTAATTTTATACAAACTTGAATTGTCCTGGTTTTTGATTTAATAATAGAACCTAATTTTAATCAATTTTCAATATTTTAATTAATTATATAAATTTAATTGATTTATGGTCAAGGTAATCTTTATTTAATCATGAACTCAATTATACTTATAATCAATATCTATCAATACAATTAATCAATTCGAACTTTTACTTACCCGAATTTTCATAAATTATTAAATAATAAATCAATTAATTTTAACTTTAATTACACCAAATTTTCATAGTCACTATTAATTAAAACTGCAATATTCCAATTGATATAAATTTCAAAATTTATTTACCCAATCGAGAGTTTCGTAGCTAAACCGCATTTCCGTTTAAAACCATTCTTGAAATATTTAAAACTATATAGAAATTGTTTAAGACTTATAAATATTACTTACAAAACCTCCCACTCACTAATTAATTGATTCTAATTTTTAAAAAAATAATTAGCTTATTAAGAATTATTGTTAAAGGTATATCTCTAGGCTAAATACAGACTATCAGAAAAAAATTCCAGTGTCCTTCAAAGGATTTAAAACTTTTCGAAAAATGTATTTTTGAAAAGGAAAAATTTCCTTTTTTTGGAAAAAAAAATTTTTAATATTAAAAATTGTTTATTTACACGCATTTTTAGACAATTAAACTTTTCTCTCACATCGCTTCTTTACAAATTTTTAAAATTGATGCGATTTTGATTTATAATAGCTCATTTTCTTCAGAAATAGATTATCTACAAATTCATGGTAGTGGATTTTTAAAAAACTGCACCGTTTTTCAAATGAAAACAAATGAAGTGCAATTTTTTTTAAACAAATAATCATATTTGAAAAACAGTGCAGTTTTTTAAAAATTCACTATACCATGAATTTGTAGATAATCTATTTCTGTAGAAAATGAGCTATTATTATAAATCAAAATCGTATCAATTTTAAAAATGTGTAAAGAAGCGATGTGAGAGAAAAGTTTGATTCCCTAAAAATGTGTGTAAATAAACAATTTTTAACATTACAAATTTTTTTTCTAAAAAAATGACGTTTTCCTTTCCCAAAAATATAGCTTCCAAAGAGTTTTAAATCCTTTGAAGGACACTGGAATTGTTTTTCTCATAGTTTTTATTTAACCGAGAGATATACCTTAAAACTGTTTTAAATTTTTTAGAACTAACATAAAACTTCTGAAAACTGATTTAAAACTGTTAATTGTTGGTTTAAAACTGTTTAGAACTATTTAAAACTACTTGAAACTTGTTTTTAAAACTGTTCTAACTCGAAACGTCACTGTTTTATGTGAAATTGGCTTCTTGGATATTTACAATTTTATCATTAAATTGAAATTATTATCCAGAAAAATCCTGAAAGATGTTTTTATAAACGTTTAAACGGAAATTATACTGGATGAACTTATTATGGATTATTTGTTCAAACTTGTTTGAAACTTTTTTAATCTAACATAAAATTGTTAAAAACTGGTTTAAATCTGTTCATAACTAGTTCAAAAGAATTTTAAAAAGCTTAGAACTAGTCTAAAACTGTTTAATACCATCTCAAAACTGTTTAGAACTACATCAAACTTTTTAGAAATTGTTAAAAACACTTTAAAATATTAAAATTATTTACAACTATTAAAAACTTGTTTAAAAATCTTTATAGCTTATTTAAAACTGCTAAAAACCAGTTAAAATCTGTTTGATCAAGTACAAAACTGTTTGCAACAAATTATAAACTATTTTGAACTAGTATAAAACTTTTTGGAATAAGTTAGAAACTGTATGGAATTAGTACAAAATTGTTTATAGCTAGTTTTAATCACTTTAATTGGATCCAGAATCGGAAATGCACATCTGTTTTTTGCGAACATTGCAACGAAAAAACGGACGGACAGACAGACGAACAAACACCAAATTTTAGTCTTAAGGGTTTCTGCCCTTGGCTGTGAAACTCTAAAAACCAATAATAATTTATTATTATATTTTGATTTAAAAAATTCAATGAAATTTACCTTCAATTCAAAAAACGATTGACTTCATTTTAATATACAAATTATTTTCATGAAAGAATATAAAACAAATTTTTTCTAAATTAACTCTGGTAAAGCTTTTAGTAAATTTTTTTACTTCTATCTTATATTATTTTTTAATTATGTTTTATTATTTAATTTAGTTTTTTACAATGTTATAGATTTAATAATACTTATAACTTTTTTTTAATGAGGTTAATTTACCCATACGTAAAAATTATAGTTAAGATTTTCAATGAGATATTTTTTTATGAACATTAACATTGAATTTCCTTAATTTCTTCAATTAGTTTATGGCTTACATATGACTTTAGAATTACGTTTTAATGTGGCTCCATCATGCATACATATTATTGTCCCAATATGAAAATCTTTCCTGTTACTTGAATGTAACTCAGGTTGCCTATAACAGACGCTAGTCAGAGCTAAAATATCAAAAATATAAATAAGTGGTATTAATTCATTTACAATTCTTAATCTCAAATTATTTATTCTCTTTCACTATATTTTTAGTGTTAACAAGATATTCCTGCAAGTTTTTGCATAAGAAAATAGAAATTTTGCATAAATAAAGTCATTTAAATAAATTTTTCTAAATTTTTAATTTCTATCAGTTAACAAATTTAAAAAGTACTTTTTTATTAGACCATTTTTATCAAATATTATTCCCTAAGTCTGAATTAGTGAGTTTAGAACTAATTCATTTAGTAATTAAATATTGCTTGCTCATAGAGGAAGTATTGTTTTACCCTCAAAGTATCATTTGCGATTTTTTGACATATCTCGACATATTTCGACCTCAGGATGTCGAAAATGAAGTTTTTAAAACATGTCCGTGTTTATGTGTGTATATGTGTATTTCCACATTACGTTTGGCCCAATATCTCGAAAAATATAATACTTAAACTCTGCTTTTTTACAAAATTATAGGTCCTTCAGGGGGACAAATTTTGATATACGTTTCAAACCGATCAATCAATTCTAACTATTTTTTTTCGTGTTTAAATATTTTAAAAAAATCATTTTTTCCAACATTATATATTTTTTTAAAAAAAGTTAAAACAGAAGTATTTTATACGTTTTATTTTTTGAAAACGCATCGATTGAGCTATTATTAGCGAACCCTCTAGTGCAATTTAATCTAAAGTTATTAGCATTTTCCGTTTTAGCAGTTCGTTTCCGGAACTCTATAAATATAAACAAATTATCTTTGAAAAGCATCATTTACACAATTTTTTAATAAATTCTTTAATAATAAACTGATGAACATTAGAAACCATCTTTACCTTAATACATTTCATTAAGGCTGATCAAACGTAAACAAAAATGCTCCCACCTGATTTTAATGTTCACGTTTCTTTCTTTCTTAGAAGACAAAATAAATTAGTTAATGTTGATATTTGATATTTTTTAACAGTGCCACAAACAGTGGAACTTCAATTTCATTGATATCTAGTGTGACACTTTCAAAAAATCGATTTTTGAATTTTTGAAATTTTTTAAAGTTTATACCTTTAAAAATATCATACTAAAATTTTAACGTCGTCTCTCAAATATTTTGAGAATGACAGCGTTTTGAAGATTAACCACTCGCACGTTTAAGCCTCTAAGCAAAAATAAGTAGAAAAATTTTACTACTCAAATAGATTAGGTGTAAGTTAAATGCGTTTTTCTCAAACCGATACATTTCTCAAATTTACTGAACTCATAACTCAAAGACTAATCAACCAATTGACTTGCCCTTTCGATATTTTTTAGAAATATCAATTTTTTGTTTCTAAACACCTCCATTTTGTCAATTTTCAAGATTTCTAAAATTTCCTAGTTCATGGTACTTAAAATATCATCCAGATTAATTACACATTTTTTTTATCTAAAAACAAAAGTAAGATGTAATTAATTCTTTAAAATTTAAATAAAGATTTATATCTGATTAAAATATTAATAATATGAAGAACACATATTCTTATGCCTAAAAACGATATTAGAAATCTTTAATTCTGTTAAAAAAAAAACAGCAAATCATTGATCCAGACAATGTATCGCAGCAACATTCACAAATATTATGATTATCATGTCCCTGCAGTTTTGAATTCTTCAATTTTTCAATTCTTAGATGAAAATTTTTAATATTATTAGAATAAGAAATAATATTTTAATGTTGTACATTATATAATTGGACATTCTATAATATCCCATTATAAATAAATTTTTATTTATTATTGAAATTTATAAAGCAAATGAATTAATTAGAATGTACGTCTTTTGAAATTTAAAAAAAATGGTGAAGCGTTTTGTTTAAAAGTAATCGACAAAAATAATTACTTTTTCATAGGAAATTTATTAATGAAGAAAATAAATCAATTTAAATTTAGTCAACTTTATATCTCACAAAATGAACATTTTTAAATATTATATTTCCGAATAATAAAATATGTCTTAGCATAACCTTTATATAGGTTTATAGGTTGTCAAATGAACATATCTTTAAATTAGAGGTTTCATAAAAATGTTATTTTCTGATATAAAGTTTTGCAAAATAAAGCATAACTTATTATAAAAAGTTTGATTATAATGTTTAATTTAGTTATATTTTTAACTTTCTGCAATTAAGAATTCAACTTATTTCAAGTTTTGTGATTAATTTTTTTCCGTATAAGGAATACTTTTCATTTAAAAAATTTCCAAAAATCACTTAAATTTTCACCCATTACATGTACTTGAAGATTTTTTAGGACTTTTTTATAATTACAAATATGGAAACATTATACAGGGCTGCCAGCGGACTTGTAGATTGAAAATAGTACAAAAAAGTGACTTTTTAATTTAAAATGTGAATAAATAGGGAGTTTTTAAGTGAAAAAAGTGAATAAACAATAATTTGCAATAATAAACAAAATATTACTGATATTAATTTGGGGCCCGCCAATAGGCAAATAATTAATCAGGGCTCCCCAATATCAGATTTAAAACAAAAATTTGTTAAATAAGAAAACAAATTAGAAAATTAATTAAAAATCAAGAAATAAAGACAAAAATTTAAAATTTGAAAAAAAATAATTGAAATTTAAAGAAAATAGTTGAAAAATTTAAAGAATACTGATAATTACAAGAAAATAATTGAAAAATGACAAAAATAAGAAAAATTTGAAGAAAAATAATGATTTAAACTTAAAAGAAATTAATTTCAAAATTGATAAAAAAAATTTACATATGTAGAAAATATATAGGAAACAGTTGAAAAATTACAAAAAAAAGCTGAATTTTGGAAAAAAAAAGTTAATGAGAAATATAATTCAAAAAATGAAGTAAAAAGTAAAAAATGTATTACATTAATTGAAAAATTAAGGACATAATTGAAACGTGAAGAAACTAATTAAATAATGTCATAAATAATTGAAAGCAAGTGTTAAAATTAAAATTTTATAAACAACAATAATAAAAATATTAAAGAAAATGACATTTAAAGAAAATAATTCCAAAATGTCATAAATATTTGAATAATGACAAAAATAATTGTAGTTTGAAAAAAATAATTGAGAAATGATAAAAATAATTGATAACTGATGTAAAGAATTGGAAATTTATAGACAATGATTATTGAAAAATTGAAAAAAATATTAGAAGTTTGAGAAAAATAATCAAAAGTTGAAGATATTAATTGACGTTTGAAGAAAATAATTGAAATTTAGGGAGAATAGTTCAAAAATGTCAACAACAAAATTAAATATGAGGAAAGGAATTGAAATTTGTAGAAAATAATTGAAAAAAGTGTAAAAAATATAAATTTAAAGACAATACTTAAAAAATTGACGAAAAAATTGAAATATTAAGAAACTAATTGAATAACGAGATAAATAATTGAAAGCTGATTTGAAAATTAAAAAATTATAGACAATAATTGAACAATTGAAAAAAATATTGGAAGTTTGAGGAAAATAATTGAAAGTTTAAGAAATTAATTGAAGTCTGAAGAAAAAAATTGAAATTTGAAGACAATAATTCAAAAATGTCATAAAATTTAAATATAAGGAAAGTAATTGTAATTTGTAGAAATAATTGAAAAAATAATTGAAAGAGTTGTAAAAAATTAATAAATTCATGAGAATAATAAAAAGGATAAAGAAAATGATTGAAATTTGAAGAAATTTATTTAAAACTGGTGTAAATTTTTTTTAATTTCTTGACAATAAACAAAATTGAATAAAATAATTTAAATTTGTTAAAAATAATTTTAAAACTTCAAAAATAATAAAAATATGAAGAAAATATTTGGAAAATGACAAAAATAATTGAATAATGACGAAAGTAATTGAAATTTGAAGAAAATAATTAAAAAATAACAAAACTAAACTGAAATTTGTGTAGAAAATTTAAATATTTCTGCCAATAAAATAAAGATTAAAAACTTAATTGAAATTTTAAGAAAATATTTGAAATATTACAAAAATAAGTGAAAATTGGTGTAATAAATTTAAAAATTTATGGCAATAATTTAAGGTTTTAGGAAAATAACTTAAATTTGAAGAATGTAATTGGAATTTAAAGAAAATAATTGGAATGTGTAGAAAATAATTGAAAAAGTTGTAAAAAATTAATAAATTCGTGACAATAATAAAAAGAATGAAGACAATTTTTAAAATTTGAAAACAATAAATTAAAACTTGTAGTAAATTTAAAAATTCATGACAAAAAAAGTTGAATATAACAATTGAAATTTTTATAAAATAATTCTAAAATGACAAAAATAATAGAAATATGAAGAAAATAATTTGAAAATAAAGAAAATACTAAGAAATATAACAAAAGTAATTGAAATTTTTAAACAAATAATTAAAAAATGACAAAAGTAAATTGAAACCTATGTAGAAAATTTAAATATTCTTGGCAATAATTTGTAGATTTTAGAATATAATTGAAATTTTAAGAAAATAATTTAAAAATGACAAAAATAAATGGAATCTTGTGTAAGAAATTAAAATATTCCTGACAATAATTTAAAGACTGAAGAAAATAATTGATATTCGAAAAAATGAAATTCAAAATCTTAGAAATACTTGAAAATTGACAGAAGTGCTTTGAAAATGAAAAAGATAATTGAAAAGAGATGTAGAAATTAAATATTTGTAGACTGTATTTAAAAAATTGATGATGTAATGTAATTTTTTTGAAAACTGATTTTTTACACGAGATTTGTCATTTGGGAAGCCTCGAAAATCCTCAGCAATCGTGATTCAAGATGATTAATTCGAAAATATGGAAAGTCACAATTTTGAATGTATATCCAAAATTTTGAAAAATTATTTTTTGACATCGGAATCTATATTTGTGACCTCAAAAATCTTCAAATAAGCCTTTTGTTGAATTTCCTTGAATATTTATGTGATAAAATATTGCACATATTACAATGTATTATTTCTACATATTTTTTGTAACAGCCGACGTTTTCAAAATTGAATTTCTTTAAACATCATATCTTAAAATTTGTCTAAAAATGAAGAAATTATGACATAAAATATTTTTAGCTTATAAATTAAAAAAGTTGGCAATTTTTTTGTAAAGGTTATTTTTCCTAATGTATTTTTAATGGGGGTTTTCTATTGATTTTGGCTATAACTATAAACTTTAATACTGAAAATTAGAAAAAGGGGAAATAGGGGACAATTCTTTAAAATAGGGGAAATAGGTGCAAAATTTCAAAATAGGGGAAAAAAGGTGAATAGGGGACAACCTGTGATCCCTGGAATTATTTTTTAAACATTTTTCTAATAAATCAACATTAACTAATTCATTTTATCAGAAAAGTCAACATAGAAATCACATGAGAACATTTTTGTTTACAGATTTGATCAACCTTAATAAAAACAATTATGCTTAATATTTATAATCAAACAAGTTATTAACGAATGCCAATTTACCCAATTAGGCATTTTACCCTGTTCTCTCCTATTTCAGAAGTCCTTTCAATTTTTTCTATCAATAAATTTAGTCGCAGCAGGCTAAGGCAAAATAACAATCTTAAAATTGATTTTACTCGATACCTATTGTAGCTGTATTAAATGCGCAATGCAACTCTAAAAATAAACTTTAAATTGTACACACACAGCGAAAATAAGTACTGAAAATTGTCCTCTAGATGAAAGTGTGCTCCCCTGCTTCTGAGGGAGTGCACCACCTTAAATTACCTTGAATAACGTTCATTGACATATATCTGATGAATTTCCCAAGTGGTAGGGGTGGGTGCGGGTGCGCGACTGCATGCGCTGCTGAGGTTAAAGTCAATTTAGTACCCAAGTTTACCATGTCTTTGAAAGGCGCTACAGTCTCCTTCTCGGCATGAACGGAGCCGGCTGGTCTGGCCAAATTGGTCTTTCTCTACTTACCACCAAAATCACAGGACACTTAGCGATTCATTGAAAATGGTAAGTGTTTTAACGTGACCATCTTTCTGTAAATCAAAAAAATACAAATCTAGTGACGTAAAAATGAAGTTTTCAATTCCGATTTTTCATTCGATCAAGTTCAGTGTTCTCGCATGGACTCCGAATCTCCTCTACTGCAGGAGAGTGGGACTTTATTGGTACGGCGTCGTGTCTCGCCGAGACGTTCTGTTACTACTCAAACTCAATTTAACGCATCTTTCTATATCAACACTCTTTTTTCCTTCAATTAAATGTGTTTAGTTAAATTTTCTTTTTTTTTTACATTTCATGAGAAATTTGAGACGCACTTTTTATGTTTTTTATACAAGTGTACATACGTATGTGTGTGAAGCAAAGATTATATTCCTCACACATTCATCTAAAATTGACGCAGGTTCCGTTATGTCTGCCAGTGACAGTGAATCGAAAATTATTCTATGATAAAATAATTATAGTAATAATAATAATATTAAATTTATTGGTAAATAATATTTAGGAAAAAAAATTAAATTTAGAAATTATTGATAATTTACTGTAGAAAATTTATATTTATTAAATAGTTTAATAATGGTATTAAATATATTTGTTCACTATTTATTGACAAAATTTTGACTAGATGTGCAATATTGAATTACGTCAAAATAATCAAAAGACTATTTCAAAAGTCTTGAATTTTTTTAGCATGAACTTGAAAGAACAATATCAATTTTAATTTATTGATAAAAATAATTGTAAACATTTAAAAATCTTTTCTTAACAAATCAATTGCACTTGAATGTAATTTAATTTTAATTTAGAACTTGACGATATTTAATAATGAAGATAATAATATAGATTTCTCCGAGTCAATAATTTTTATCAAAATTAATAATTTACTTATTTTTTGAAGGTCCTTCCAAGTGCACTTATATCAAACTAAAATAATAATACCAAATAAAAGTTAATAACAATAATAATAATACATTCTTTTCTTAAAATAAACTCATTAAAAAAATTAATTTTTCTGTGCAGTGAAGTTTTAAAAAATCTTCTTCTAAAAAATGTACAGAAACTATTACTTATTAAAATTTATGATCTGTAAAAATTACCATTAAATATAAATATAATACGCAAATAATAATTATAGGTATAATGTTCACCAGAAAAAATTATTCAATAATTTTCCTATATTTTAATATCAGTTATCTTTACAACAAAATATTACTTTTTTTAACGAAACCATTCGAATAACCGAAATGGTGGAGGGGGGCGAAAATCACTGAAATATCATCAAACATAATTTTTATATTTGATTAAAAATCTAACTAAACAAAATTTTCCAAATCTTTATAATTGAATATATTTTTTAATATTGCTTCAGCGTAAAGGAAGTGTTGTTTTCCAAAAATTATTAATTTTGACTTTTTATCGCGACTTAATATTTTTTAACATCAGGAATCCAAAAATCATTATATTTTAAAAACAACATGCGCGTTAAAAAATGAAAATACATAAGATTTTTTATTTATGAAACTTGTAACAATAATTAATATTAATAACAAAAATTAATTTCTTAATAATTAAGCAATAAAATATTAGGTGGAATAACAATTTTTAAATTTTTAATTCATGACGATTTGTATTTACACAAAAAAGAATCTATTTTGAGGATAAGTTTTTCGAGAATTTTGAATATTTTTAACTTAGATGAAAATTTTGAATTTGAAAACATTTTCCAAATTTTTGGAAAGTTAAATTCTGAAAAACTGACAGGTTCAAACTGGAATACGAAATGTTTAATATTTTTGAAAACAAAAAGTTACTACAAATAATTTTTCAACATTTTAAGTAACAATTTGTGCACAATAAAGTTATAATAATAAAAAAATTTACATTACATTTTTAGAAAAATATATTATTTTAATCGAAATTTGGTTTAAAACGTTGTTTATTATAAATAGCAGCCTGACTATTTTAATTTTTGAAATTTCTCGTATAGATATAATTAAATTACATAAAAATTTTAAAAGATTAAGATTATAATATTATGGAACCCTTTTTAAAATTTCCCCATAAATCTTTTTTTCTTTCAAATACAGTTTTAAAAAAGAAAATTTTTTTGTTTCCGAGAACCAAAATAACAAAAATAACAATTTGAATATTTCCTATATTTTTTCAAATTTAAGCTTCTTTTAATTATAAATTTTATCAAACTTGTAAATTCAAGTAATTAGTATTTTTATTCTTCAGTTTTAACATCAATAAAACAATATTTTAATTGAATTTTAAATCGTTTTCTAAATACATTTAAAAAAAAGTAAATTATTTATTTTTACAAAAAATTTTTAACACAGAACCAAAAACATTTACGTGATCGCTCTCTTAAAAGATTATATGTTAATTCTAAGGTTTCTATTATGTGACTAAACAGAGACATTGCAATTTTCAAAGGTCATCTTACATGTCCGGAAAAGACGTTTTTATAAATCAGAAAAAATATTTGAATCATCTCGTTATCTGATTAACTTTTAATCTTACTAAAATGAGAATGTATTTCTTTATTTCTTTAGGTCCTGGCAGACACAGTATTAACGGATAATCATCGACACCATAATCGATATGGTCATTGCCTAAGAAAAAATGACAACCAGGAAGAAATATCAGTAAAAAATTTTGTCGAGGGTGAGACCATCTCCTACAGTCTCGTTTTAATTCGAGGACATGCACCTATTTCCTGTTCCTACATTACCATACGAGGACGTAAAAATATAAACACAGAATGGCCAATAATAAATGGTGAATTTCGAGTTATTGTAGAATTAGCAAGAGGTACCAATCAATTAGAACTCGATGCTGGTGGGACGAAAACCAAGTTTACTTTAATTCACGAGCCCAGGACAACTAGACTACGAGTTACTCCTGTCTATGTAATTTGTTCCGGTCACGATGGATATTTTCAGGTATTGAAAAATATTTTATTTCTATAATTTCCATTCCATTTACAAGAGATGGTGAATTCTTATTTTTGCATATTTTTTTAAACGATATTTAAATATATACAGTGTCGCTCAAAAGGATTTGCCTACCCTACGGCATGCAAGGGCATTACAAAAAGTTTTGTACCTTCATTTAATAAAGATCAATCCTTTACCAAATATTTATTTTAAAGTTTAAGTATTTGACTTAAAATAATACCTAAACAAAATTAAAAAAAAAAAAAATTTATTCAATTGCTTAAATTAAAAAAAATGTTTCGCTTTTTTTAGAAAATTTCAAATTGATACAATTTTTGAAGAAATCATCACATTTCAATTCTACAAATGGCATTTGAAAGCATTTTTTGTCACCTTTAAAACAATTTTTTGAAAATTGCTCTACGATAATTTTTAAGGAAGATATGTTTATTTGTTTATAAAAATAACCTCTTTTTTCAATTATTGGTAACTTGAGAACAACTGACTTTTGGAAAAAATTGTTAAGAAAAAAATGTGCCTTTTTATGCGTAGAATTAGGAAAGAAATATTTAAACATTAAAAAAAAATTTTTTTTATAGAATTTTTCCTTATGTATATATATTTTTAAAACGAATAAAATATACATGCCAATACATATCGATAAAAAAAATTTTTTTTTTAATGTTTAAATATTTTTTTCCTAATTCTACGCACAATAAGACACATTTTTTTTCTTAACAATTTTTTCCAAAAGTCTGTTGTTCTCAAGCTACCAACAATTGAAAAAAGAGGCTATTTTTATAAACAAATGATCATATCTTCCTTAAAAATAATCGTAGAGCAATTTTTAAAAAAAAATTTTTAAAGGTGACAAAAAATGCTTTCAAATGACATTTGTAGAATTGAAATGTAATGATTTCTTCAAAAATTGTATCAATTTGAAATTTTCTAAAAGTAGCGAAACATTTTTTTTTTTAATTTAAGCAATTGAACAATGAAAATTTTTTTTTTTTTAATTTTGTTTAGGTGTTGTTTCAAGTCAAATACTTAAACTTGAAAATAAATATTTGATGAAGTATTTATCTTTATTACTAAAGAAGACACAAAACTTTTTGTAATGCCCTTGCATGCCGCAGGGTGGGCAAATCCTTTTGAGCGGCACTGTATATTGCATTTAAAACAAAAATGTTAATAAAACCTCCAATGATAAATTATTTAATAGTGAGAAAATTAAGGAAATACAAAAATTCGTTATATTTCTACTGAAAATTTTACTAAGGGATGTTAAAGATTTAAATTTAATACTATAAACATTTTTTAATATTTTTTTGAATTAACTTATATTGATAATAACGTCAATAAAATATTTTAATTGCATGTAAAATTATCTTTATAAAGAAGAGCAAGGATATAAAAGTGATTTATTATTTTAGGAAAAATTTTAATTTTAAGAAAAGATTTTCAATCGTTGCAATAATTGTAATCTTCCAAATAAAAAATCTAAAAAAATCTTAACGTTTCCTCCATTGACATAACCTCGAACCAGAAAGTGGTTTTTCGCGCCAATAAAAATACCTCGTAACCTCGATATTAATTTCACAAAATTTTGAAAGATTCAATTGTAGGTACATTTTACAGAAAAAACTAGGTAAAGCCAATATTTATGTTGTCAAATAATAATTAACATTTTGTGTCTTTTCTATAAATCTTATGAACAATTGAAATTTGTATCCAAATTTGACAAATAGTTAATTTTGGTCTTTGAAACATTCTCTACAATTTCGTTTGTTGGATTTTGTCAAGTAATATTTGGTTTAAAAAAATGTATAAAAGCAAATTTTATTTGTTTAATTTGTTTAATTGAATGCAATTAACAAAATTCAAAAAACGAAATTGTGGAGAATGTTTCAAAGAACAAAATAAACTATTTGTCGAAACTGGGTAAAAATTATACAAAAGGTTCACTAAATTTGAAGAAAAAGCACAATTATTATTTGGCAACAAATTTTGGCTCGACCTATTTTTTCCGAGAAATGTTCAACTGAATCTTTCAAAATTTGGTGAAATTATAATTTTAATAATATTTTTATTTGGTGTAAAATGACTTTTTAGTTTGAGGTTACGTCAATGGAATGAACCTCCTTAAGTATAAAATTTTTTTTAAAAAATATATAAAAGTGTTTATCATAAAACAAGTGTAAATTAAAATGTCTATCAATAAATTATGTAATAGTGACAAAAATAAGCAAAAAGGATACAAATTTTTGTTCGTTTTATTACTAATGAATAATTTATTAAAGAACACTAAATATTTACATTTAAATATTTAAATGTTTTAATATTTATTGAACTAGCTTCGACGACTGGAAATTTGGTAC
Source organism: Ganaspis brasiliensis (assembly GCA_037103525.1). NCBI lineage: Eukaryota > Metazoa > Arthropoda > Insecta > Hymenoptera > Figitidae > Ganaspis > Ganaspis brasiliensis. The sequence continues at coordinate 12,052 of JAZKLR010000074.1, read as the reverse complement.
AAACAAATCACAATAATGTCAATAAAATATTTAAATTGCATGTAAAATTATCTTTAGAATAAAGACAAAAACGTTAAGGGTGTTCATCAACTCATTCTAGACGACCATAACACGCAAAATCTTTTCAAATTTATTCTTCCAAATTTTCAATTTATTCTTATAATTTAATTTTTTAAATAGTATTTTATATTAAAAGTCATTACACCAACAAGTTTTATTTCCATTTAAAAATTAAAATTTTGTAAATTTATATCTTGAAAACGGTACAGTAAACTTTAATAAAGTTTTAACCACACGTGTATAATAATTACGATAATAAATCTTGAAAATTTGATAACTATCTATAAAATGTCAATTTTTCGGATAAACATTCTTAAGAATGAACGTCAGCTACTTCAGCTGCTAAAAATTAAAAACGAATGCAATATTTCTATATTCTAAATTTTTTAAAGTTCTAAGGCCGAATTTTGTTATTAATGTAAAATGTTAAAAGTGTCAATATCTTGATAATTCAATAAAACCTTCTGAAATCGACTCGAAACTTCTTAAAAATGTTTTTTTTTTCTATTAAATTTTTAATAAGGTGGTCCAAAAGAGACAAAAGTTTGAAAAGTTTTGCTCTGACCCCCTCAGATTTGTTCCAAATTAAAAAAAAAATTACCTCTATTTTTTTGTTATGAAATCAGACAATATTTAAAAGTCACTCAAAGCCCATGAAATTTCCAATTGCTTACCCATGGGAAAGCGTAATTTTTCAAGAATTTGCTATAAAATCGTCAAAACTCTTTCAAATCAATAATCCATCGGACTATTTCTTGAAAACTGTTTAAAAAATAGTACTTTATAATTGATTTATCAATTTTTTAAAACCAAGTAATTAAAAAAAAACACTTTTTTCGCATTTATAGTTTTTTAAAATTGCCAAAAAAATAGTTAATTTCAACTAATTGTCAAATCAATCATGAAATGCTATTTTTTAAACAGTTTTCAAAAATTGGTACATTGGATTAATGATTTGAATGATTTTTGACGATTTTATAGACAATTTACGAAAAAGTACGTTTTTCCCATGGGGAAACAATGGGAAATTGTATGGTATTTGAGCGACCTTTAAATATTGTCTAATTTCAAAACAAAAAAAAGGGTAATTTTTTGTCAATTTAAAACAAATCTGGGTTCACAGCAAAACATTTCAGACTTTTGTCGTTTTTGGGCGACTCTGATTTTCAATGCATACAAAAAAATATGTTTTATCATTTCCAAAAAAACTTTAACGGACATCTTTATAAAAGAGTTTATTAAATTAGGAATAATATTGATTTTAAGAAAAGATTGTCAACTTTTGTAAAAATTAAGATTTTTTGAAGAAAACTGTTAATTTTAATATCAAAAGTGTAAAACTTAATTGATAATTTTTTTTTTTAATTGAAAATGAAACTGTAATCGCTCTACAAATTCTACAGATAAAAGGAAAGATTTAGAGCAATCGTTTTCAGATATGACGCGCTTTAAAGAAAAGAACCATTATAAGCAAAACATTTTAGGTTATGTTTGATACGTTTGAAGTTAAAATACAATAAAAAGAATTAACTCTCAGTACTAAGTAGTGATATTGATGTCTTCATTACATCTAAAGTATTCAATAAAGAGTATTTTTAATTTTATAAAATAAAAAAAAATCCATTAATCAAGATGGAAGAATTATAAAAATAACCTATAATTTTTTGCTTCTTAAGTCCCTTTTTCTTCAGAGTAGATCACAGCTGTTTCAACTTATTAAAAAATAGGCAAAGTTGGAATGTCATCCGAGAAAATTAATTTTTCTCAAACTGTCTAGTCAATAATGTTAAGATTGGTGTCTTAAGCAACCAAATATACACTTATTTTTACATGCTGATTAAGAACACTATGATTAAATTCATTCTGAAAATGGCAAATTCAAAATGGAAAACTAAAATGGGAACTTGTTTCGAATGAAACAAGTTTGAATGAAATTTTTGTTCATAACAGTTTTGAGATCGCAGATACTGAATCTGATCTTCGAGCTTTAAAATTCAATACAGCTGATTACAAATGTCAAAATGCTTCGAAGTTAGAGAAAGATCATATTTTTAATATTTTCATCTTCGCTAATAACGAATCTAAACATTATATTTAAAATTCATGTGGTATTTAATTAATTTAGAAATTCTCAATTGTCAAAACCAAAAAACATTTAAAATGCGTTGAATATGGCCATATTGAATCCGCCATATTGAATTTTGATGTTTAGCTTCGTCATCAGTAAACGCAAAAACTTTTAAGATACAATTTTTATCTAGTTCCAAAGTATTTTAACATTTAGAGTACTCCATATTGAAGCCTTAATTTAGAATTTTAAATTACTCAAATTCGTTATCAGCGATCCCAAAAACTTTAAAATTTCATTTAACTGTGAAACATTTTCACATTTTCGTCCTCCATTTTCAATTCAACGTTTTTTAAAATGAATTTGTACATCAGGTTCGTAATCAGCATGAACAAATAAGTCATTTTCGTCGATTAAAATACACCAAACTCAACACTTTTATGTAGCCACCCTACTGGAAAATCCTATATAGGTTCCTAGTAGGAATCCTATAAGATTTCTACGTAGATTCTTATAGGATTCTATATAGGATCCTATGTAGATTCCTATAGGAACATTCCTATAGGAAAAACACATGTGATTTTGTATAGATATGACATAGGAAAACATATAATATCCTATAGGGTTAAATTTCACATTTCTATAGGAAAACATATATTTTCCTATAAGATTCCTATAGATATAACATAGGAAAATATATGTTTTCCTATAGGATCATATATGAAAACCTATAGGAAAACATATAGTTTCCTATATTGGTTCACATATGAAATCCTATAGGAAAACATATATTTTCCTATAAGTATCCTATAGATATGAAATACGAAGATATATGATTACATATAGGATCATATATGGAAACCTATAGGAAAACATATACTTGCCTATACTAGATCACATATGAAATCCTATAGGAAAACATATAGTTTCCAATAAGAATCTTTATAGGAAACTACACGTTTTCCTACAGGACTCTTACTAAATTGGAGCAGAAATTTATGTTTTCCTATATAGGATCGTACGTGGATTCCTATAGGAAAGCGTGTAGTTTCCTATGACAATCTATATAGGAAACTACATGTTTTCCTATAGGGTTCCTATGAGAGTCCTATATGGGAGTGTATATGGGTCAGCATATATGAATTTATATAGGTTCCTAGGTAGGATCCTACATAGGATTTCTGAAAATCACTTTCTTCAAATGCACATACCTCCGCACTGAGTCAATGTCAGAATTGAAACTTAACTGCTTCAAGCACTGAGAGCTCTCCCTTTTTATATCTTCTCTATCTAGACTCGTTTGTGTGTTTAGGTGAGAGAACGCACCTAGCGGCATTTCTATGAATCTCTCGTATAGGAATTCATATAGGATTTCACATAGGATCCTATATGTCGACCCATATAGGTGAGAGAACACACCTACCGGCATTTCTATGGAATGAACTCTCTTTTATAAGAAGAGATGCTTACCTATGTGGGTCGATATATAGGATCCTATGTGAAATCCTATATGAATTCCTATACGAGAGATTCATAGAAATGCCGCTAGGTGCGCTCTCTCACCTAAACACACAAACGAGTCTAGATAGAGAAGATATAAAAAGGAAGAGCTCTCATGTGCTTGAAGCAGTTTAGATTAAATTCTGACATTGACTCAGTGCGGAGGTATTCGCATTTGAAAAAAGTCATTTTCAGAAATCCTATGTAGGATCCTACCTAGGAACCTATATAAATTCCTATACGCTGACCCATATACACTCTCATATGGGACTCTCATAGGAACCCTATAGGAAAACATGTAGTTTCCTATATAGATTGTCATAGGAAACTACACGCTTTCCTATAGGAATCCACGTACGATCCTATATAGGAAAACATAAATTTCTGCTCCAATTTAGTAAGAGTCCTGTAGGAAAACATGTAGTTTCCTATAAAGATTCTTATTGGAAACTATATGTTTTCCTATAGGTTTCCATATATGTGACGCTCCGCGAGAGAAGGGACCTATCGCCGAAAAAATCAATTTTCATTTTTTTATTCTAAAAGATAATTTTTGAGTTGTTCTTTCAGTTCCATGTTTTAAAAATTCTTTTTTGTAATTACACTTTTTGTTATAATGCTTCAAACCTAGACATACTAAGTATATCGCATTTTTTAATTTTTCTTTGATCGTCCGTCCCGTGAAATTAACAATTAAATATTTTGATTTTTTCATGGTAATTGATAGTTTTTGAGTTGATTTTTGAGTTCCAAAAATTAAAATTTGATTCCCGCATCTAGTTTTCTTGTTATAAAGCTTTAAACATGGACATGTTAAGCGTCTCGACTTTATTCCTCCTCTTTGCCCGTCCATTCTTTAAAATTTACTTTCTCAGCGATAGGTCCCTTCTCTCGCGGAGCGTCACATATGATCCTATATGTAATCATATATCTTCGTATTTCATATCTATAGGATACTTATAGGAAAATATATGTTTTCCTATAGGATTTCATATGTGAACCAATATAGGAAACTATATGTTTTCCTATAGGTTTTCATATATGATCCTATAGGAAAACATATATTTTCCTATGTTATATCTATAGGAATCTTATAGGAAAATATATGTTTTCCTATAGAAATGTGAAATTTAACCCTATAGGATATTATATGTTTTCCTATGTCATATCTATACAAAATCACATGTGTTTTTCCTATAGGAATGTTCCTATAGGAATCTACATAGGATCCTATATAGAATCCTATAAGAATCTACGTAGAAATCTTATAGGATTCCTACTAGGAACCTATATAGGATTTTCCAGTAGGGCAGTATAAGGAAAATTAATTTTCTCTTATGAAATTTTAACTTTTTTTTTTTTTATAGGTTAAAACATTATTTGTGAAAGGCTTCTCCATGTTTCCATACGTATTTGTAGAGATTAAACTTTCATTTACAATTTTTTTTAATTGGATCAACCATGTCAAAACTGTTAATTTTGACACAAAAATTAACAACCTTCCTTACTGTCGACTGCCACAATATTAATGGACATTTTTAATCTTCTTGAAAATATCTAGCATTTTTTAACCAAATTTGTCTAAAATTGTCGAAAGTTTGTATGTCTGATATAAAAATCATTTGGTCAATGAGATTTTTGATTTTGTTATTTAGGGACCTAGAGGAGAAGACCGATCTCCAGAAAGTGCAGCTACAAGAATCGGCCTAGGAGCACGTCTTCTTCAATGCCTAACAGCTGAAAAATTAAAAGAGGCTGGACATGGACGGAAAACCTTCCAGTTAGAAAGAGATCTAGATGGTCCGGAATGTTTGGTGATGCACAGTGCGTTAAATGTCGATCGAGCTCGACAAATGACTCAGAGAGAACTCTGGGAAGTAATCGGTCGAGAATTAATGACTGGTCCTTTAGCTTCGAAAGATCGAAAATATCTAGCTTTCCTTTCCTGCACGAGATACAGAGGAGCTCCTCATCCAAGAACTCATGAAGATACATTAGCCAGAACTCAAGGTCACGCTGCTTTAGGAGGAGGTGGACTGGCTCTCTTCGGTTCAGCTTGTCTCCATACTTGGCCCACCTGCATGGCTCAGGTACTTTCAACTCTAAAAATAAAATCTTTCTTTATTTTATGCAACTTTAAATTAATTACAGAAATATGTGAACCACAAATTTATATCGAATTGAATCGAATAAACAAATAGCTTCAGCGTATCCCGCTTAGCGACAAATACGAATTTAACCTATATTGCAATCCGAGTGAATTCGAGATGACTGTATTGAAGTTTTGAACCTGCTATATTCGTTTCAATTCAGTGACCAAATTTTTCGACTTTAATCTTTTTTAATTTGTCAGAACGAATTCAATAGACGAGTAGGACAATTCGTTTGAATACTAATTCGTTTGTACAAATTGATTCAAGTTAAATAAAATTGAAACGAATATACAAAGAGGTCTAGTGAATCCAGACTAACAACTTAACAATAATTTTAATTCGTTTCAATTCACCTTAGTTTTTGTTTGCTGGGTTCTTCCTTAGTACCTTTGCACACTGAAAAAAATACTGTGTTCAGATTAGACATTTGAATATGGTTGACAGGTTATCTAGAAGTTTGATAACTATATATGAATGTCCCATAATACATTGGTACGCCCGTGGGTACGCCACTATTGATTTTACCTAACCTTAAAATGATACTCGCAGTTTCACGAATATCAAGTGTTCTATCAAACAGTCGTATGGCTAAAACAAAAAACCGCATGGCAGTTCCCAAATCAGCAATAAAATATGTGACGCTCCGCGAGAGAAGGGACCTATCGCTGAGAAAACAAACTTTAAAGAATGGACGGGCAAAGAGGAGGAAGAAAAATCGAGACTCTTAAAATGCCCATGTTTAAAGCTTCATATCAAGAAAACTAATTGCAGGAATCAAATTTTGATTTTTGGAACTCAAAAAGCAACTCAAAAGCTATCAATTACCATGAAAAAAATCAAACTAATTAATTGTTAATTTCACGGGACGGTCGTTCAAAGAAAAATCAAAAAATGCGATATACTTATTAGTATGTCTAGGTTTGAAGCATTATAACAGAAAGTGTAATTACAAAAAAGAATTTTTGAAACATGGAACTGAAAGAACAACTCAAAAATTATCTTTTAGCATAAAGAAATAAAAATTGATTTTTTCATGGATAGGTCCCTTCTCTCGCGGAGCGTCACATGTGGTCGATCTACCTAGAGTTGCAAAATTCTCGTTAATTTAAAATCTGGTTACATTCTAGAGAATATAACCGAGAATATTTTCCTTCTGAAGAATTTATGAGAATTTTCTATGTTTGAATGAGCTTCACTATTATGAAACACAAACAATTTATTTTTTAAAAAAATGGATAAATAACAAAATAATTATCATTACAAACTAACTACAAGTCAATGAAAAATAAAATTATTATTAAATATAACAATTATGAACAATTTTAATTTTAAAATTAAAGAAAATAATTCAATAATTTATATATATTTAATAGTTTAATAATTTAAATTTAAAAAAAATACTTGAAAATCTCAGAAATAAATTGAAAAAAAATTAGAATAATGAAAAATTGGAGAAAATAATTGAGAATTTAAAAAAAATGATAGAAATTGAGATAAATAATTTAAAATTTAGAAAGTTAATTCGGAAAATGATGAACTAGGTGAAAATTATGTCCATTTCATAGACATTTCGCTTCCAAGTAAGCATAATAATTTGCTTCCTCATAGAGAAAGCAATAAACTAATAATATGAAAGTTAAATGGAGAATTTATTAAAAAAAAGAATTTTAAATGCAAAAAAAATGAAAAAGCATTAATTATTTTACGAATTTTTAATCTATTATAAAAGTTTTATAGGTCAATCGATTCGTTTTGAGATAAATAATATGATTTTTGAATTCATTAAGTTGTATTTTTAGCATGGAAAAAATTTTCAACATAAAACGATTATTTTCGATGAAGAAGGTGCTTTAAAAAAATTTGATAGTGTATTTTAAAAAATCCCTGTGTCCAAATTTAGATATTCATGAGATTAATAAGTCATCCAAATTTTATTGACATCCATTCAAGCGTTCTCGAGATATCCTGGCGACAAAAAACACACATGTACACACACACACACATACATACATCTGGACATTTGCTTAAGAATGAAAATTTACGCTTTTTAGATGAAAATGAGTCGATTTAGACTATTTTTAGAAAATCAAAAATCTTAACGATTACAAAGCTTCCTCTATGAGGAAGCAAAATGATTAGAAATTTATGAAAATTAAGAAGAAATAATATAAATAATTTAAAATTGAAGAAAAAATTTAAAATTTGAGAAAATAATTTTAAAAATTGCATAATATATTTTAAATTAAGGAAATTTAAAGAAAATTTCAGAAAAATACTTGAAACTTTTAAAAGTTCGTTGCAAAAAAAAAGGAAAATAATAAGAAATTAGAGAAAATAGATGAACAAAGATAAACATAATTTGAAATTGAGACAAACAATTTTTAATTTAAGAGAAATAATTGCAAAATTCAGAATATAGGTACACAAAATACAAGAAAATCGTAGATGTAATTGAAAATTGAATTAAAAAATGAAAATTCCAGATGAATATCTGATAATTAAAAGCTTTTTTGAAATTATGAAAAAGAACGTAAGTAATTGAAAATAATAAACAAATCATATAAATAATTGAAAATGACAAAAATTAAAGAAAATAATTTTAAATAATAAGAATAGTTTAAACTTGTGGAAAATAATTGGAAAATGATTTTAAATTTTGAAACTTAAAGACAATAATTGAAATATGATGAAAACAATAATAAGTTGAAAAAAAAATTGTAATTTTTCTTTCAATTATCATATATTTTTTTAAAATTTCAATTTCAATCTTTAATCTTCAATTTAATTCTTTAATCTTCTATTTATTTATTTAATTTTCAATTATTTTCGTCAATTTTAATATGCATTCTTCATTTTTCAAATTTTGTTATTCAAAATTCAATAATTCTCGCATTTTGTCAATTATCAAATATTTTTTTGAAATTTTAATACAATTCTTCAATTTCCAATTAATTTCTTTAACTTTCATTTATTTTTTACAATTGTTTCTATTATTTTCATCAGTTTTCAATTGACAATTTATTTTTCTCCTTCAATTTTATTATTAATTCTCCTTCAATTTCATTATTATTCATCAAGTATAAATTTTTTTTGTTCAAATGCCGATTATTTTAACCATTTTTCGAAATTTTTTTTTTCAATTGTCAATTATTTTTTTTAATAGTTAACTATTTTCGTCATATTGTAATTTTTCTTTTAATTATCAATTATTTTCTTGAAATTTCCATTCAATTCTTTAATTTCCCATTTATTTCTTCAATTTTTAATTATTTTCTTCAATTCTCATAAATTTTCTTTAATTTTCATTTATTTTTATCTATTTTCAATTAATTCCTTAATATTAATTAATTCTCACATTTTCTTAATTATCAATTACTTTCTTTCAACACAATTCTTAAATTTCCAATTGATTTCTTTAATTTTCATTTATATCCTACAATTTTTGCCATATTTTTCATAATTTTTACCATAATTTCCATCAGTTAATAATTGGTAATTTATTATTCTTGTTCAATTTTATGAATATTCATGAATTACAAAGTTTTTTTTGCACGAAAGCCGATTAATTCACCATTCACGGAAAAAATCTTCAACTGGAACAGCAATAAGTTTCACTGCAACAGCGATATGTTTCACTGGAATAGTGAAAGTTTTTGCTATTTTAGTGAAACATATCGCTGTTCTAGAGAAACTTATTGCTATTCCAGTTGAAGATTTTTTTCCGTGTTGTTCGTATTTTTTTCAATTGTTAATTCTTTTTTTTTTAATAGTTAATTATTTTTGTCATATTGTAATTTTTCTTTTGATTATCAATTATTTTCTTGAAATTTCCATTTAATTCTTTAATTTCCAATTTATATCTTCAATTTTTAATTTTTTTCTTCAATTCTCAAATATTTTCTTTAATTTCCAATTATTTGTATCGATTTTCAATTAATCCCTCAATATTCAATAATTCTCGGATTTTTTCAATTATTTTTTTACTCATAAAAATTGTTTCAAAATGTCAATTCAATTATTCAATTCTAGAACTATTCTCTTCAATTCTCAGTTATTTCTTTTCAAATTTAAATTCCACTTTTCAATTTTCAATTTTTTTTAAATATTAAACATTTTTTTCTACATTCATTCATTCTCGGCCTTTTTCCATTACTTTTTTTATAATTTTTGAGTATATTCCATAAATTTTAATTCAATTCTTCAATTTCTTATTGCTTTCTTCAATTTTCAATTATTTTTTTCAATTTTATTTATTTTTTTCGATTTTCAATCCAGTTGTTAAATGTGCAATTAGTTCCAACAATTATTACTATAATTTTTTCTTAACAATAATTTTCGTAATTTTTAACATATTTTCTTCAATTTTTAACTATTTCCTTCAATTATTTATTATTTTCCGCAATTTTCATATTATTTCCTACAATTTTTTCAATTTTTAATTATTATCTTAAAATTTTATAATTATTCTTTGATTTTTTAAATTATTTTGTACGGTTGTGTATTAAGCCAAACATTTTTTGAAATTTGTTTTCAATTGTCAATTATTTTTGTCATTTTGTAATTTTTTTTTCAAATTTTAATTTAATTCTGAAATTTTCAATTTATTTCCTCAACTTTTTATTATTTTCTTCAATTTCAATTATTTTTTTCAATTTTCAATCCAGTTGTTCAATTTTCAATTATTTGCAACTGAATCCCATAAATTTCCAACTATTTTGTTTAAATTTAATATTTATTGTTTAGTTTTTTAAACTATTCTTTTCAAGAGACTCCTCTTTGCCTAATGAAATGAAATACGATAATTTCACAGCTATTGATTTTTTATACATGGTTTTATTTTTATTTTACTTTCATTCTTATATAACTTAATGAGATCTCTACTTTTAGACGACATAATATATTAGTGCGTTATCTAACTTTTATATTCTATTAGTACTTTGTACCAAAGGGCTTGTCCCGTTGACTGTTAATAAATAAAAAATAAATAAAATAAATTTTGTAATTATGTAGCCATTTTTCGAATTTTGTTCTTAACTGTCAAGGGGCTGTTCATAAACTACGTCACACGATTTTTACGATTATTTCCACCTCCCCCCCTTCACATCACAGATCGTCACGTAATGCCATAACCCCCCTTGTGTGACGTCACTTTAGGAATTACCCCCCCCCCCACAGATAATTTTTTTTATAATTATTGGAGTAAATTACTTTAAGTCGATCGCAATCACGATTTATTTTTGTTTAAAATAAACCCATGACTTACAAACTTCTGTTAACACATTTTTGAAATATAAATAACGGTAATAAATATATACATTAAGTTAGTCCAAAATCGAAAAGTTTGAAATGTTATGCTGTCACTCACTAGGACTGTTCTTTACCGAAAACATAACCTATTTTTTTAATTTGAAAAATACTTGGAGGTCGCTTCAAATCAAAAATTGCTAAAAGTATCCCATGTGAAATTAGTGGTTTTCTACTAATGAATTACCGAGAAATTGGTTATTATTAAATAGTGAAAAATATCCCTATTTTTACTAAAAAACTACTAATTGATAGTAGAATAATACTTATTTTAAAGTGAAATATTTATTTTATTTTTAATAGTGAAAGTTTACTTTTTCAATTAGTAGATATTTCACTTTCAAATTAGTAGTTTTCTACTAAATAATAGTGATAATTTTCACTATTTAATAATAACCAATTTCTCGCTCATTCATTAGTTAAAAATCACTTATTCAAATTTAGAGAGTATTTTTTATGGGTCCTCCGAGAACTCCGAAAAAAGAAAAAATACAAAAAAGCGTTTAAAAATATTTCTTATTATTTCCTTGACTATTTTTTACACAATTTTTAGTAAATAGCATAAATCTAGACTTAATAATTGTTGCGTGCAATTGATAATTTATTTAAACAAATTATTATTACTTATTTACAACTATTTATTAGTTAATTGCTACAGAGTTGTAACTTTTTCTTAATTTTGCTTCTTTTTAAGCTTAATGGTCGCAAATTACCAACAACAATTTTACAAGTTGTTTAAGCAAATTATTATTGTGCAATTTCTATTTTTTATCAAATGAAACTACAGACAACTTTTTCTACATTTTGCAACTTTTCAAGCTTAATGGTATAAATTACTAACAATAAGAACTAAAAATAACAATTCTACCAATTGTTTAAGCAAATTATTAATGTTCAATTTAAACTTTTAATTAATTTTAAACAAATTATTATTGCATAATTACAACATTTTATCAAATTAAGCTAC